>BROE01000004.1:2057762-2070098 GCA_036571765.1 Plecoglossus altivelis
GTGAATGTCGCACCTAAACAACTAGCAGGCTGATTGTGCTCTAATACAGTGACTAGATTCACTCCCTGAGACAAGTAGCTGCTGACTGGATCAGGGTTGAAAGGAAAGTTGGCTAAAGATATTTGGGTCAAATGAGACAATGAGCATAAAATGGAAAGATGTTAATGTCCACATGAGGCTTGGGTCCTCACGTGGGTTTCACATAGCAAATTCAATAGAGAACCTTCGGGTATATTAATACAGAATGAAGCAACACAATGATGCCCTGAAGCACCATACTCCTAGTGAATGGGGGCCGGGAACTTAACACCACGCTAATCAATTTTCACAACTTAAAATCGAGGCCAGTGAAATCAATTATGCATGCTAAAGGTTTGCTGTCTGCTTGATAAAGAGAAATGCGATACCAAAAAAAAGATTACCCGTTGTGGCATTTAATTGCAGGAACTTGACAGAGGTGTTGTGACAGATTTCTTCTCGCATTTGTCGCTGCATTTATTAATCAAAGTTTAAGAAGGTAAAAAAAAAATAACATCTGGCTCTTGATAAGCGTCAGTTATTGTCGTTTATGTCTTAATAAAACAAATCAAGGCCCATTCACTTTGCAAATAGTTTGGGATTTGTGTTAAAGCAACATTGTGTTGATTTGGATTGACGCATCAATCTCAAGGGATCATGCCATTTAATCATCAACGCAGTCTTTGAAAACAACGGTATTTTTTGTATTTATTTATCAACTTTATCCGTTGAAATTGACATTGTATTAATCTCAACAAAAATAAAGCAAAAACCGGAGAGCGATCTGAGTTTGAACTCGATTATTTGTCAAATTGGAAGAAGTCCACTTTGTCACAAGCACAACACAACAAGCAGCGTTATCTAAGATATCTACATGTCAAGAGACACAAATGAGTCAGTATGAACTTATCAGTATATACTTACCAAAGAATGGCGGAAGATATGAAACCGATTCTAAGAATGATCTTGTTTCCACCTTTTTGTCGGCAGGAAGCTGTTTGAATTGATGCTCCACAAGTAGAGCCATCGTGATCAACTAACACACGAACTGTTACACTTATGACAGCAGGAATGGGGTTGATCATGGATCGCACTCTTGAAAACACAGATTTGTAAAACGACCCCGGAACTGTGATGCCAGCCTTTTCCTCCAAGCACTCCGAACGAATAGCAGAGGCGCTGGGAAGCACAGCTGACCACTATGTGAAGGCTCGCAACAACAAGTTAACCAATCATATTATGTTTCTGCAGTCCAGGCACTTCGGCATTCCCTATACTTACAACCCCTCCAAATAGTATGTTCAGTTGTAGTCCATTATTTTATTCGGGGTCCTCATCTAACCTTTACTTCTGTTTAAAATAAACGATAGCCAATATAACAAATTATGACTTGCACATCAATCTTAACATAATAACGTCAATATGGATTGTCATTCTGTTTATGAAAGACAATAAACAAAGCGTATGCCAGAAGCACATCATTACAGTTCTGGCACCATCTGCACAGCTCTAATACGAGGTTTTTGAATCACATGCCATTTCCCCCACCAGAGACGTTACGTTTTTTTTTTGACCCTACGGACGCCCCGTAGCGTATCTAGGAACTGTTACTATGAGAAACCAGAGGCTGGGAAGCAATGCCAGGATTTGAAACCGTTGTGAACTTGCTACGTTAGCTTTGTAAGCAGATCTCGCATTATCTTTGAGAACATTAAAAGGTAAACATGAAAGCATTCTTTTAGCGATCTTTACGGCAAAATATCTATGCGCGACAAGCATCGGTGTGCAACAAATGTAGGTTGCTCAGGTTAGAAAAAGTGCCTAGCTACTGTAACTACTGTACTGCGCTGCGCTGTACTCGCTCTTAGCATTCAAAAATGTACGTGTTTTCATGACTGTGGTCAGCGTTATTTGTACTTGTGATCGGGTCCATTCATAAGTGGTACGTTGTATTTAGATCAATGGCTCTACCAACGCTCTCGTCCCGGTGGCCGAGTCGAGCCCGTTCAATGGAAAGACAGCTGGCGCGACAGCGGGAGCAAGAGGCCCGTTGTCGGCAGCAGTGGGAAGAGCATTCTCGGTATTTCAGAGAGCAGAACGTTCGCAGCAGTAAACAAGCGGAGTGGAGCTCTCGTCAATCTTACCAGCAGAGGTAGGAAGGTTCACCTACTGTATCTGGGTATTCCGTGTCAGACGACCCCCTCAGCCGCATTGGTTTGCGAGCATTTAACCGCGGCTGAGGCATCATACGTGACGAATATCAAGTGTCTATCCGTTCCCCACCCAGCATGTCAGCGTTCCACCGAGACAGACTGAAAGAGGAGAAAAGACTGAATCTGGAGAAGCGAAGGGAACGTCTGAAGGTCCTGCTGCAGGAGGAGACCGACCAGCTCGAGGAAGAGCTCCGGAAGATGGTCCCCGACACGAGCGCCTTGGCGAGGCTGCTGGTGGAGAAGACGGAAGATCTCCGCACGGCGCGAGAGGAACGAAGAAAGAGAGTAAACGAAACAGACTATAAAGAATCATTTCAATTCGATCGTCTTCAGCTTATTTGTACATTTGATGAATTTATTGCACGCAGAAAGTAGAACAGAACATCAACGATCAGAAGTGCTTAGTCCTAACTGTTGTCAGTCAAGGCCTATATTTACCAGGCCCAGTGCGAAATGACCCTTGATGCACATGCATAGGCCTGGCTGAACTCTCTGTTGTCTCTCCACACAGCTTGCACAAGAGCTCCTGAGAGAACACTGGAAGAAGAATAACACTGAACTAAGGGAGGTTAGTAGGCCATCGAGCAGCTATGGTTCACAGACAGCACTTAACCAAGTACTGCAGCCAGTGTGTGTGTGTGTCCCATCTTAACCCTTGTTCTCTCTTCGGTGGCCAGAATGACCCCAGAACTATGTCTAATGCACGCACACCTACAATGAAACATTCAGATTGTATGTGGTTGATTGAACTCAGACAAAACTAAATCTTTCTGATTCATGTGCAGCATGACTGCATTTTTCAGTGCCCACAAGGGTACAGGTTAAAAATGAAATCAACCTGCTTTATGTCAGGGTTGAAGGTGGGGCCTTTTTTGACCCTCAGGACAGGGGGAGTTGCAGAATGTGGAAGAGAGCACCAGGGTTAATCTGGTTGACCAAGTTTGCCCGGAGAAACTCTGAGAGTATCAAGTTCTTTTATTTTTCGTCACGTCCACTTGATCTGGAAACGAATAGGACTTGTGATGTGCTACCTCTGTCCTGGTGCCCTTCCATTACATACGACCCTGAGCCTCTAAAACTCTACGAACACTCCCAACGCCCTCATTCTGTACCTGCTACTATTACTGGCCTCATTCCTGGGTAAATCGCTGCTACGACATATGCTAGCCTGAGAGTCGAAATTCCCTTACTCATTGAGAGAGTATAGGGATATCACCTCTGCGTCTTAACTCATGTACTGCTGGCCCAATGTTCCAGTGTACATCTGCTGTTTGTCCTCTCCTTTGTCCTCATCTTGGTTTTAACAGATGGAGGGTCAGCATTAACACAAAGATACATGTGGTGACCTGGCCCTCCACGTCTCTTGGCTCGCCCAGGATATCCATTAACGCACACGTAGTAGAGAGCAGAAGCCCATAAGTCAGGGTGGGTAAACTTAACTGAGTCCCTAGGGCATGCCTGTATTAGGCCAATCTATTCTTTAACGAATCAGCTGGGCTAACTTCCAATTTGACACTGTTTCTTAGGCCTTCCAATATACTTGTACCAGAAAGTGAGTAAACCTTGGCTTTATCTATCATTCGCGTCATGACTCGGGTGCAATATGCCCCCAGGTTAATCAAATTCCCTGGCCTAACTATATCCTACGGGGCCTCCATCGAGTATTTACACATTACAAGTGAAGCGTCGTCTGCTTTACATATTACTCTGTGTGTGTGTGGTGTTGTGTGGTACACATGCCCTCAATTTAACCAGGGTTAACAGCCTGGCTACTATTACTCAGCCAACCATCGAACCTTGATTTCAAAGCTGGCCCCCTACTATAACTTGTGATCGGAGCCACTGGATTAGCTTCGGGATTACAACAAACAACTGTTATCTAACAGTATTAACCATTGATCCCAGATACAGGCGTGATCTACTCATAAGTATATACCCCTTCGCTCACTAACCTTATCTTCGACAGCAGACACTATTGCCGGCCAGGCGTCGACTTAGAGTTGGCACGAACCCTGGGTACCTCATTCGGACGCAGGCGGAGGCCGTCATTCGTGGGAGCGGTGCCAGCCCTGCCAGAAAAAAGGGGCTGCTTTACGTGTAATCTTACTGCCATATCCATGTGTAGACGCCCAAAGTGCTCGTCCCTGCTACTTCTGCTTTAACAAACCGCCGTGCAGCACCCGAAGGAGGCAGAGCAAGGAGGAAGAAGATGCGCTTCGAGAACGAGTACCTTCATTTGATACCTGCTACCCATTACTTGAGCAGAGGCCTCATCGAACGAAAGTACAACCGGCGATGGCCATTGGAGAGGATGAGGCGGGCTGCCTACTCTTCTAGGGGCGGCCAGTCCAATGACGACTCAGGAGTACAATTGGCTGGAGGGCTAACACTGATTTACTTGCGGGGAGAGGGCCAGATAATTACCAGAGAGTACAAGGCTGTTACTATTACAGGAGGCGTGCCTCCCTTCCCCCTCTCCGGGTACCATCGAACAGATGGAAAGTGGCTAATAATTTACTGGGTCTCATTACAGTTACTATCCTGCTACTATTCGAGCTGACGTGGAGGCTGAGAGAGGAGGCCGAGGTCATTACGATTGGACCAGCCAGAGAGGGCAGCACAGCACAACTGGGCTAACAAAACTATTCCACTGTCTTCCATTTATTACGAACAATGCTGCTTTCTGTTTGCACCCTCAATACTCAACTGAACAAATAACTCCAACTTGAATAACTCTGTGAAAAGAGCAGGGGAGATGTCGCCAGGGACCTAAAATCTTCATTCATAACCCAAATTACCAATACAGCAGCCCTGGCTACATATATTTTCTGATACGCAGCCCCTCCAGTACTACACCCTGAAGATCACAAAGCTTAGTTCTACCTTGTCTCCTCATTACTTTCGACAGGTCTCATAACCAGGTACACTGCCCTACATTCATACGCCACGCCCTCTTCTAGTACCTGCTGACATGCAATTTAAGACTAGGCCTCAGAGACAAAACCACAACCCTTGTTTGACACTAAAAAGAAAACCAGAGTGCACGTTATTATCAAAGGTAACAAAAGAGAGTAGCGGCTTTCTGTGGTGGTCCTTCCTTTCATGTTCACTAGCATTACTGCTCGAAACCGTTCTCTGAAGAAATCGGATGCAGGAAGCCTGGCTGTCTCCGCCCGAGCTGGGGTAGCCCTGTATGACGACCCTGGAGGAGGAGAGAAGATTAACGAAAGGGATGGATGATGGAAATGCCCCTGTGGGAGATGACAAAACGGAAATTGGTAAACCCTGAGGTCTGCGGCACGCAAGGCACTGTGTACGTGAGATTGACGAACACGTCTAACCTGCTCACTTCTCATTTACTCCTCAACTTTAAACACGCTGGCCTATATCTCACCCTCGGGGTGGTGCATCGTTTGCTTAACGTTTTGCGTCTCATTTAACCATTTCTCTTCCTGCAGTGTCTACCTGGGCTAAGTCTTCCTCATTACCTTGGTGCGGGCCCAGTACCGCGCATCAGCTGAAAGATCTAAGCCTGGGGTAAGAGCAAAGCTCCAGCATGTCCAGGGCTACCATTACTGTGCCTGTCCATTGCACTCCTTTTGTTTACACACTCCTGCAGATTTGTATTATCAAGTATTCCTTGTAATTTTCTGAATAATTGTGAAATCATCCACAATCCTGATTTACCGAGGAACTGTGTTACGTTTTTCTTTTTGGATTATGGGATCCATCTGAGGATGGCCCTTTGCGTTAATGTTAATAGCGTATATAGACTAATGAAAGGTCCTCAGCATCATAGTGAAGTAGTTTCGGTCATATTTGTGCACACAAGACGATTAGTGTTATAATACATTCAATTAAACAAACTGGTTGCCCTTGAATTACATATTAGATGCTCCCATAATGCAAGCCTGGGCTCTACGAATCAACTGCAGTGACTCCTCCCGCCGCAAATACCACGCGCCAGGCGGCAGCCATCGATGCATGTGTGCGCATAGTGTCTCCATAGGAGCACGTGAAAACGTAAGCGTGTCCGCTGATGGTGAAGTAGTGTTTCCTGTGTCAAACCCCTAGCAGGGGTGACGATGTTTCTCTACTGTAACTCCAACCACCCGTGTGGAGTGGGGTTGGGTAGGTTTCTTCGGTCTCCAACAGCAGGGCGGAAGGGAGTGTTTGTAGCTGGCACAGACCCTAGGGCAGAGTGCAAGAAGAGTCTCTCCTCTGGTTTTGGTCATGCCAGTACAACGGAATGACGTGCTGGATGTTTGCGGGGTGGTGCATGCGCACGTAGCAGGGTGGGTGATCGTATCCCCTGTACTCCTCAACTAGCACGGTGAGAGTGTTTTCCTGTCGCAGCACACGTAGACGGAGCGCGTGAGTGTGTTTCCTGTGTGAACCTTAGCCATAGGGTGAGAGTGTTTTCACCCGAGGTGTCCTCCACAACTCTAGCACGTGTGGGAGCTGGTTTCCGTGTGACTTCCACTCAGGCCAGGGTGAAGAGGTGTTTCCCCGTGCGTGTCATCAGCGCCATACGGCAGTGAGATAGAGACAGAGTCGTGGTATTCGTAGCGGTGGTCACACAGCCCAGGCTGTAGCAGGGTTGATTAGGAGTGTGCCTAGTGGTCACACCCCGTAGGCGGAGAGGGGTGAAGAGTGTTCTTTCCGCAATGTGTCTTCTCCTACGAGCAGTTGTCTGCGTAGGTAGTGGTTTCCACGGTGTGCGATGTCTTCCTCTGCTCAGCATCGTGAACCGAATGCTTTTGTCCCCCTGTGAACTTCAGGAGTGTGTGCACTCCGCTGTGTTAGTGTCAGGGTTGGTTTGGGATTTGGTTTTTGTGCTCCTGCGTTGTCGCTCGATCGTAGGTGCATAGGGAGTTCAGTCGGGAGAGTGTTTCCGTTGTCTTGCACCCATCCCGCCTAGCAGGGTGAGTGTGTCTGGTGTCACTCACGTCGCTGAGCCACGGTGAGAAGGTTTCACATGGCCGTGTGTCGGTTTGTCCGATCCGTTAGTACAGGCGTGGTGCAAGGAGTGTGAGGTATGCCGTCTGGTGTCCTCACTAGCACGAGCGTGGTTGTGGGAAGAGAGATTTCGCTGATGGAGTGCCGGAGTGGGAGAAAGACGCTAGAGACAGACGGAGAGGACGTATGTGTTTCTCCCTGGTGTGCAAGCCGAGTGATCTCCGCATAGGTCAGATTGTCTGAGTGTTTCTCCGCAGACTAGCTGGCTGGTCAGACTTAGTTTTCCCTCTATGTCTCCACTAGTAGGGTGAGAGTGTTTCCTGTGTCATACCTAGTAGGGTGAGTGTTTCCTGTGTCTCCACTAGCAAGGAGAGAGTGTTTCCTGTGTCTCCACTAGCAGGGTGAGAGTGTTTCCTGTGTCTCCACTAGCAGGGAGAGAGTGTTTCCTGTGTGTCTCCACTAGCAGGGTGAGAGTGTTTCCTGTGTCTCCACTAGCAGGGAGAGAGTGTTTCCTGTGTCATGCCTAGCAGGGTGAGAGTGTTTCCTGTGTCTCCACTAGCAGGGAGAGAGTGTTTCCTGTGTGTCTCCACTAGCAGGGTGAGTGTTTCCTGTGTCTCCACTAGCAGGGTGAGAGTGTTTCCTGTGTCTCCACTAGCAGGGTGAGAGTGTTTCCTGTGTCTCCACTAGCAGGGTGAGAGTGTTTCCTGTGTCTCCACTAGCAGGGTGAGAGTGTTTCCTGTGTCATACCTAGCAGGGTGAGAGTGTTTCCTGTGTCATGCCTAGCAGGGAGAGAGTGTTTCCTGTGTCTCCACTAGCAGGGTGAGAGTGTTTCCTGTGTCATACCTAGCAGGGTGAGAGTGCTTCCTGTGTCATACCTAGCAGGGTGAGAGTGCTTCCTGTGTCATACCTAGCAGGGTGAGAGTGCTTCCTGTGTCATACCTAGTAGGGTCGCCAGGGTGCGCATGTCCTTTTCCATCAGAGCGTACACTTCCTCTTTGGAGAAGCGACCAATCCCATGTCCGTACATTTCTCTCCTGACGATGCCGCTGGTCAGGTGAGCGAAGATCCAGCGGAGGGAGTCGCTCAGCGGGCCACTCATAGCCAGAAGCCTCTGAGTGTCGTCCAGACGGTCAACCCACTGGCAGTACGCCATGGTCCTGCTCACACACACGCCCCCACACACACATACAAATACGTTAGCGTTGAACACTAGTGTTTCACAAGTGTGTAAGCCAGGTGTTCAGGGTCCTGCTGTCCTACCAGTAGAAGTGCTCCTCAACCATCTTGATGATGGCACGGGACAGTGCCCTCTCCTTAGGGCTAAGCCTGCTGTTCAGGCCCACACCCAGCTTGACCTCCAGGAAGTCGATGATGAACTCTGTCCCAAAAACCTGCTGTTTGTTGTACTCTATCCAGGGCATCTTACCCTGTGGGGACAGCTTCCCATCAAAGTAGTTCTGAGAAGGAGGAGGGGGAGAGGAGGGCCGGGATTTAAGTGGGGATAGGAGGACAGTAGGGGAGATTTAGGAGGGGGGAGAGATAGGAGGAGAGGGAGAGAGGCAGGCAGAGGGGGAGTAAAAGAGGGAGAGAGGTTATGAGGTGAACAGAAGTAAAAGAAGCAGTAGGGAGGAAGAAGAGGTTAGAGGCTAGGGTTAAGAAGAGGCTTGGCTCCCACTAGAGGCCTCTACCCCACCTACCACTCTCTGTTTCTCTCACACATACACACCTGGTAGGGTAGGTCGACCATTCGCAGGTAAGTCTCCATCTTGAGACAGGCGGGCGAAAGAGAAGGAGCACCAGTCTGGGGTCGGGAGAACTGGTGCAGGATGATGGCATCCTTAGAGTCCAGCTCCTGCTCCTTTCTGTCCACAAATCACATGGTAGGAGTTTAACAAGCATACAGAATGACTACTCATACCACAGGATCTTAACAAGCTTCAGAAATGACCAATAAAACAATAGGAGTAAAACAGGCATACAGAGTGACCCATCAGTAGATGTGTTTCATGTCCATTCATAGTCATGTTGTTATTGTCATGTATCACCAAACTGTTGTCCTCAGTGCTGAATCAAAACAATGAAGATCAGGTTTGATAGGAAAGACATCAATGCATATAACTAAAGGATTCCCTGAAAATCTTTAGAAGCAGGACTTTAACCGACAGACTCTAACCCTAACCCTATGTTTCAGTAATAAAATAAGTGTGCTTGTCTTTGGCACAATATTCAGCCTGAAATCAGATGTCACACTTGGTAAACGATCTAGTATTGCTAACTAATACAATTAACTAGCTCTGAATACTTCCAGCTAACTAGCACTGAGTTACTTCCAGCTAACCAGCTCTGAGTACTTCCATGCAGCTCTGAGTAGCTAACCAGCTCTGCGTAGCTAACCAGCTCTGAGTACTTGCATGCAGCACTGCGTAGCTAACCAGCTCTGCGTAGCTAACCAGCTCTGAGTACTTCCATGCAGCACTGCGTAGCTAACCAGCTCTGAGTAGCTAACCAGCTCTGCGTAGCTAACCAGCTCTGAGTAGCTAACCAGCTCTGAGTAGCTAACCAGCTCTGCGTAGCTAACCAGCTCTGCGTAGCTAACCAGCTCTGAGTAGCTAACCAGCTCTGAGTACTTCCATGCAGCACTGCGTAGCTAACCAGCTCTGAGTACTTCTATCCAACTGAGCCCTGAGGCTCGCCATGTCAAAGCAATTAGGACATGGCTAAGAAACTCAACAACATTTCAGCCATTGCACTAGATAACATTGCCAACTACAAGCACGGTCACCAAAGGGCTCTGCACGTGAATAAGGCGGAAAATGGAGCTGTTCACTTTGAGAAGTGCTTAAACATGATGATTGCATGACTGTCGTTCTGAATTACTGTGGCGATCCACTTCACCTTCTCCACAAATGCATCTGCATGCAGGGTAGGTTAAATAAATAGAGTGACACTGCATGTGATTGTAGACCAAAACAAAAACCAGGACCAAAAACCTAGGCCTACATCCACCCAACATTTACTGTGATGAAAAAGGATTGTACCTGTTCTAAATGGAAAACAGAGAATCGTCTAACCCTAACCTTAAGTCCAGCATTGATCTAAGACAGCTTCTAGTTTATCTAAACATCATTGGGGAGAAGAGGCCACTGCTGCAGGTAACCTGAGATGGTGTGAAGTAAACAACAGAGGCCAAACACAGTGTGCTATGAACTACGATTTACTTAGCTATGGAAAACATATCGGATTTAAATTGAGTGATTGGTGTCTTTGGACCTGGTTTACGACCAAATCTATAATATCTGTCTATCTCACGTGAGCCACGAGTAAACTAAAGGTTATGCTATCATGAGAGCGCGAGAAGACTACAGTCACCGGGATGCTTGCTATACAGCCCACAAATCACAGTATGTCCTTGAGAAATTTTTCATATGATCTCAAGCCAGTGCTAACAATCGCCTATCTCTGGGGAATTTTGAAATCTCTCAAATAACATGGGATTGTAGCGAAATTATTATAATTTCATAATGCTTCTGAACATGGAGTCTCTTTTAACCGGGCATGGGCCGTTGGTTTACCGGCTACCCACTCACGAATCCTTATTCTCAAACGATTCCGCTTGTGCTGCCCTCACCCCGCCCAACCCGTGGAGATTAAGTAATATAATATTGTACCATTTCAATGAAACAAACTTTCGCGAGCATTTGCTTTGAGAATATTATAGTGAGCCACCACAGCAAAGCTTCAAACTAAACATATGACAACGCTGATAATAAACCACGCAAACATCGGTGTATTTTACTGTTGTTTGTCGCCTCTACGGTTTTACAGTAGCCTACCTGATGGCTAGCAGCTCGTGCAGTAGATAGGCAGCGGCAGCGAGCAGTGCTCCCCCGGTTATATACAGGGTTTTCCGCCACCACGAGTCCGAGCCCAAAGCTGACATGATCCCGCCGTAGTCCTGCAGTGGATAGGCGACGATGTATCCGTAGAACGACACGTTCTCATCGGAGCCGCAAAGACCGAACGAGAAACTATGGTTACGGCCAAGATCAACCACACACGGCCGCGTCCAGGCAAACCCGACACGCCAGAACATCCTCTCTGTCCTTGGCCTCTTTCCGCCTTTCTTTGGCCCGTTTTGGCTTCATCAACGGGGGCTTCATGAGTTCTGGGTTGTTGTGGAGGTAGACACGGCGAGGAAACAGCAAAGGGGGACCATCTCGCCTGGCGGTTGTCCCCGCGGCGGGATCGGCATCCTTCGCAGCCTCTCGCCGCAGCTGCGCTTGTGTTCTCGTCCTCTGCCTTGGATGAGAGTGATGTCACGGAGACCGTACCTACGGGTACCAGTGGTGGTTGCAGGGTGTACTACCATTATATGGATGACTTCTATTCAAAGGACACATTTACACAGTGAATTAAACGTAAGAGCAAAAACTAATGGTGTTTGTGCCCACATTTTCCTTTTAATAAATGAATTTGCTTTGGTAATGCCCAAGTGTCTGCGGGTTGTGTTCGTTTTACAGGCTCATACCACTAGGGGTCACCCCACAGCAACGCTTCACTGTTGACTAACCAAGAATGTGGTTGACTTCGAAGGAGTCTCGCATTGTTAAACAATTATTTGATCTATTTGAAAGACACTAAAAAAAAAAAACGATAATTTTGGATTTCCCACACATCAGGCAACGTCAGTCTAGTGAGGTTTGGCGTTCAGGCCCAGATCAACTTGCTTGAACAGAAGTGATGTCTTACTATGTACATTTTAATCCAGCAGCTTTATTCTGTAAGGCATTCAAACACAGGAACATACAAACTCTCAAATCATCACCAAACTAAATATAAAGATATCAACAGTTAAATGTACGCAAACAGTTTTGTTATAATTCATTTTGATTTAAAAGACAAATCCACAGGAAAGATTAATTGGACCCTTCCTGGCCAGTAAGTGTTAGAGCTGGTCAGATTTGAGGAAAATCCTTGAACTGAAAACAAATTGAACCCTGCTGGCCCATAATGAAGGATGGACAATAAAGGATGGTGATGAAGGGTGTGTGTTGGGTGATGAGGGGGGTGTGTGTTGGGTGATGAGGGGGGTGTGTGTTGGGTGATGAGGGGGGTGTGTGTTGGGTGATGAGGGGGGTGTGTGTTG
>BROE01000004.1:2070289-2090587 GCA_036571765.1 Plecoglossus altivelis
GTGTGTGCTTGCGTGTGCATGAGGGGGTGTTGCTGGTATGTGGGTGGTGAGGGGGTTGTGCTGGTGGCATGACAGAAGGGTGTGCGTCCTGTGCGGTGTAGGGGGGGTGGCGACAAGGCCTACAATGTGTTCGGGTGACATGAGGGGGTGTGATTGTTGGTGTACGGAAAGGGGTGTCTGTGTGGGTGGCAGGGTGACAATGTAGGTGTGTTGTGATGGAAAAGGTGTGAATAGGTGTTGCCATTGTTCTGGTGCTGATGAAGCCCGGTGTTGTGTGGTGATGCAAGGGTGTGGTGGGTACGGGTGATGGAAAGGGCCGGTGTATGTTGGGTGACAGTGGCCCATGATTGGGTTGCATGAAGGCGTGGTGTGTGTTGGGTTGATGAGAGGGCGGGTGTGTGTTGGGTGCATGGAAGGGGTGCTGTGTTTGGTGCATGAAGGGGGTGTGTTGCGGGTTGGATGAGGGGGCGGTGTATGTTGCCCGGTGATGTCCGGGGGGGCTCTGTGTCTCCGGCCTCGCATAGGCGGCCGGTGCATGTGTTTGGGGTGCATGAGGGGAGAGACTGTGGTTGGGCGCCGGGTGATGGAGGGGAGTGTCTGTGATTGGCTGTATTGAAGGGGGTGTTGTGCCAGGTGATGGGGGGTGGGTGTTGCCGGTGACCAAAACCCAACAATCACGCGTGACATGAGGGGGGTGTGTGTGCTGGGATAGATGGGGCTGTGTTAGGGATCGATTTAGGGGGATGCGTCGTGTTGACCGGTGCTTTTAGGTGGCGGTGTGTGTTGCTCGGTAATGAGGGGGGCTGTGATGCGGTCAAATGAGGGGGTTGTTGGGTGAGGGGGGGTGTGTGTTGGGTGAGGAAGGTAACTGTTGATGTATTCTTCACAGTAAACAAAACCTTTCAGAATGACATAATTTTTCATAAAGCAAATGTGCTCCAGAACATGAAATACAAAGCAAACAAGGAACAAATTGAGTAAGGCCATTGTCAGCCAGAGGACAGTAGGTGAGGAAGTGTCAAGATGCCACCAGGAGTCCTACCCCACAGCACACTGGACTTCATACCACAACTAAGGACTTCTTTTCCCTGAGGAATGAAAACACCTACTTATTGTTGCAAACACACACGGGACTGTTGTGTGACACACACACACACACAGGAGCGTTGTGACCCACACACACACACACACACACACACACAGGAGCGTTGTGACACACACACACACACACACAATGATCAAGTTCTCTGGTCCCACAGAGCTCTATGTTAAACAACAACCCCTGAAACATGTCAAGTCAGGACCATCATTGTATTTATAACAGCTTCTTTCAGTCACACCTCTTTCCCCCTTATTCCTCTCTATTTTCTCTCAATCTCCCTCAATTATCTTTCTCTTGTCCTCTCCTCTACCCCATCTCTCTCCCTCCCCCTCCCCCCTCTCTTACCTCCCTCTAACCTTAACCCCTGCTTCCTAGTAGATAAATCAGCACATGGGAGGAGATGGATGTTTCAGTCTGAGAGGGGAGGTCGCTTCAGTGCTCTGCAATGTGTGCAATTCCCTCTGATGTCACCATGTGTGATGTCAGCAGAAGTCCCCCTTCATCTTACTATGATTGGCTGTAGGAGCTGTTCTGGTTTCCATTGGAGCTCTGGTCATTCTCACTAGGCCAAGAACACACACACAAAAACAACATTTAACAATTAGCTAGAAGAACATTTTAGTGCCTGTGTTTTGAGCACCCTTGAAGAGGACCTTTAGGATGAGAAAAGGGAAGGTTCTGGAGAAGTGTGTGTGTGTGTGTGTGTGTGTGTGTGTGACTGTGACGTGTGTGAGTGAGTGTGAGAGTGTGTATGTGTGTGAGATCGAGTGAGTGAGTGTGTGTGTGAGTGACTGTGTCTGTGTGAGTGTGTGCCTGACCTGTTGGGGGGGGGTTTGGGTTTAGGCATCTTGCTGAGCACTGATCCCATCTCCTTTCTGTCATCAAAGTTCTTCCATTGGTCATAAAGCTTAAGGATCACCCTGATAATCTCCAAGATCTGCCAATCAAAACACAGTGAGATGGTCACATACAGGTCACATACAGGTCACATACAGGTCACATACAGGTCACATACAGGCCTGCAGGTCACATACAGGTCACATACAGGTCACATGCAGGTCACATGCAGGTCACATGCAGGTCACATGCAGGTCACATGCAGGTCACATGCAGGTCACATGCAGGCCTACAGGCCACATACAGGTCACATACAGGTCACATACAGGTCACATACAGGCCTACAGGCCACATACAGGTCTATAGGTCACATACAGGCCTACAGGTCACATACAGGTCACATGCAGGCCTACAGGCCACATACAGGTCACATACAGGTCACATACAGGCCTACAGGCCACATACAGGTCACATACAGGCCTACAGGCCACATACAGGTCACATACAGGCCTACAGGTCACATACAGGTCACATGCAGGCCTACAGGCCACATGCAGGCCTACAGGTCACATACAGGCCTACAGGTCACATACAGGCCTACAGGTCACATACAGGCCTACAGGCCACATACAGGCCTACAGGCCACATACAGGCCTACAGGCCACATACAGGCCTATAGGTCACATAAAGGCCTACAGGTCACATAAAGGCCTACAGGTCACATACAGGCCTAGAAAACATCACATATGAGATTGACTATTTTTCAGGTTTATTAATTTGGTTTGAACCTTCTGTGCTACCTGGCTAGGACACCTGAACTGTCCAGTTAGACCAGACTCATGAGGCATGTTAATACAGCCAGCTAGGTGTCACACAGGCATGTTAAGGTCAGCTGGACTGAAGCACTCCAAGTTCCCTTCATTCAGTGCTACTGCTACGTTAATTGACCTTAAATGATCCTGTACTTTGCACACTTGCTTACTTGCACTTGGAATAAATCGAAATTTTCCCAGGTTTTATGTCCTCCTTTGTATTGTACTTTATGTGAACCCTTGCCACTAGATAATCCCCCTCAATGGGAAATAAAGGCTCTCGGAAAGCTGCAACTTCTTACTTTGTCCATGTCGACTGACAGCTCAGCAAACCACTGCCTGGCATCCTTCTGCTGAACCACACAAGCCACGTGCAGACAAGCTGGTAAGAAGAGGGAAGATTATTAATGTGACACCACAGGATTTAAGCTACTATAGTTACAGGAACCAAGTCTTACCAAGTGCGATCATGAAAGGAGGATAGAGGAGGCAGAGATCTGTCCTGTATGTGTCGTTCACTATTCTCCTGAGAAGAAAACAGAACATGTCAGTGACTCCAGAGAAAACTCACAGGGAGTCAGGGGTTAAACCCCATCCAGAGGAACAGAGTGCTCCCCCCCCCCCGGCCCACCACCACCAGGCCAGAGGAGAGACAGAGTGCCCCCCCCCCCCTAGCCAGAGAAACAGAGTGCCCCCGCCCACCAGGACGCAGAGAACAGAGTGCCCCCCCCCGCACCAGGGGGCCAGAAGAACAGAGTGCCCCCCCTCCCCCAGTGCCCCCCCCCCAGGCCAGAGAACAGAGTGCCCCCCCTCACCAGGACAGAGGACAGAGTGCCCCCCCCCTCACCAGGACAGAGGAACAAAGTGCCCCCTCCCCCACCAGGAAGAGGAACAGAGTGCGTCACCCAGGAGGGGACAGAGTGAGCCTCCCCCCCACCAGGCCAGAGGAACAGAGTGCCCCCCCCCACCAGGACAGAGGAACAGAGTGCCCCCCTCACCAGGCCAGAGGCAGCAGCATGTCCTCCTGCCCCATGTCCTGCACATACTGCAGCAGCGGGCGATACGGGTGGAACACGATCAGGCAACAATCCTGGAACAGAGGCAAAGTTATTCCTGGACCTGTTTCATCACTGTGTGGATAGAAGATGTAAAAGATCAAGCACCTCAAGGCATGACGTCAGTCAGCCGGGTAGTCAGGACTTACCATCAGCTCCAGCAGGTAGAACTCGCACTCCAGTATCTATGGTGACAAGAAGAAAGCAGGTCGCATTAAAGGCAGAATCGGTACGTTTTGCAAACACAGCAGTTCTGGCTTGAGTTTAAAAGCTCAAGCCAACATCTTGACAACTGTTCGATGATGCCGGAGAATCACAACATCCCACCAGCTAAATGTGATCAGTGTGAATCATCAGTCCCCACCCCTCCTCACCGGAGACGCTCTGGGACAGGCAAGGAGTTTGGAAGGCCCCAGAGGGTTCCTAGAGCCTTAGTGGAGACTAGATTAATGACTTTGTGCTGCCTTCACAAACACTTAGCAAGAGCTTGAGAGTTGCAGACACACTCACGACCAGGCTGGCCACCATCTCTCAAGGCAATGGGAGCTTTTGCACTGCTGTGAGAACACCAGATGTAGAATGTGGTGTCTGGGCGACATTGAGGTAGCTATTCTGCAGCTCAACACGCTCAGTCATACCACCCTAAAGTACCATACTAAATTTAAGGAGACAGAGAGGATGTAATCTATCACTATCGAGGCAGGAAGCGAAGAAGCCTGTTTGTATCCCAGGACAGCACAACAGGAAGTACTCACATGGTTCATTCTGTAGGGAAACTCCTTTGGGAACGCATGAGAGAACCTGGTTTTCACTATAAGGAAAGAAAGGACACGACTCAGACCAACATGCTTCCAGAAAACTCATCGTATTGGCACCTGGTGTGCACAGCAGGAGAGCAGCCCAATCAGACAGCAGGTCTCACTCTCAGACAGCAGGTCTCACTCTCAGACAGCAGGTCTCACTCTCAGACAGCAGGTCTCACTCTCAGACAGCAGGTCTCACTTTCAGACAGCAGGTCTCACTCTCAGACAGCAGGTCTCACTCTCAGGCAGCAGGTCTCACTCTCAGGCAGCAGGTCTCACTCTCACTCTCAGGCAGCAGGTCTCACTCTCAGACAGCAGGTCTCACTCTCAGACAGCAGGTCTCACTCTCAGGCAGCAGGTCTCACTCTCAGGCAGCAGGTCTCACTCTCAGGCAGCAGGTCTCACTCTCAGGCAGCAGGTCTCACTCTCAGGCAGCAGGTCTCACTCTCAGGCAGCAGGTCTCACTCTCAGGCAGCAGGTCTCACTCTCAGGCAGCAGGTCTCACTCTCAGGCAGCAGGTCTCACTCTCAGGCAGCAGGTCTCACTCTCAGGCAGCAGGTCTCACTCTCAGGCAGCAGGTCTCACTCTCAGGCAGCAGGTCTCACTCTCAGGCAGCAGGTCTCACTCTCAGGCAGCAGGTCTCACTCTCAGGCAGCAGGTCTCACTCTCAGGCAGCAGGTCTCACTCTCAGGCAGCAGGTCTCACTCTCAGGCAGCAGGTCTCACTCTCAGGCAGCAGGTCTCACTCTCAGGCAGCAGGTCTCACTCTCAGACAGCAGGTCTATCTGCGCAGGGTATCACTTCAGAGCAGGTTCTCTTTAAGACAGTAGGTCTCTCTCTCAGACAGTAGGTCTCTCTCTCAGACAGCAGGTCTCTCTCTCAGACAGCAGGTCTCACTCTCAGACAGCAGGTCTCTCTCTCAGACAGCAGGTCTCACTCTCAGACAGCAGGTCTCACTCTCAGACAGCAGGTCTCACTTTCAGACAGCAGGTCTCACTCTCAGACAGCAGGTCTCACTCTCAGACAGCAGGTCTCACTCTCAGACAGCAGGTCTCACTCTCAGACAGCAGGTCTCTCTCTCAGACAGCAGGTCTCACTCTCAGACAGCAGGTCTCTCTCTCAGACAGCAGGTCTCTCTCTCAGACAGCAGGTCTCACTCTCAGACAGCAGGTCTCTCTCTCAGACAGCAGGTCTCACTCTCAGACAGCAGGTCTCTCTCTCAGACAGCAGGTCTCACTCTCAGACAGCAGGTCTCACTCTCAGATAGCAGGTCTCACTCTCACTCTAAGCCAGCAGGTCTCACTTACACACAGAAGTAGCAGCAGAGATCAGTCTGGTATTGGAGACCACGCCAAACTCCTGCAGGGAATAACGCATACCCACACAGAGAAACATATCATTAAAGCAAGCAGTCTACCACAACACATAACCCTTCCCCCTACTCACTAAGCATATGCACTGTAAACAAAGCTTTTTAAACAAAACCAACTGTTATAAACCCTGTAGGGTGATTTTACCTCCACTTTGGACGCAAGGAACACGCATGTGGGAGCCATGAGCACAGGGTCTATACTTTTCAGTGAGTATCTGAGGGAGATGCAGACACATATTACACACCAACTCAGCAAGCTAATTAAAATAGTAGCTCAGCGTTACTGTATCCACCAGCTCACCTGGCATAGAAGCGTTTAAAATAGACAGTTGCTGTGGCAATGACTTGCTGCCTCAGCTTCAGGTGTTCCCCCAGGGCCTGTATGACTGGGACAGGATGACAAGTCAAACCCAGACACGCAGTATGACAAGTCAAACCCAGACACGCAGTATGACAAGTCAAACCCAGACACGCAGTATGACAAGTCAAACCCAGACATGCAGTATGACAAGTCAAACCCAAACACGCAGTATGACAAGTCAAACCAGACACGCAGTATGACAAGTCAAACCCAGACACGCAGTATAACAAGTCAAACCCAAACACGCAGTATGACAAGTCAAACCCAGACACGCAGGAACAGGGGGATGGGTATAGCTCAGTGGTAGAACATGGGGGTGGGTATAGCTCAGTGGTAGAACATGGGGATGGGTATAGGTCAGTGGTAGAACATGGGGATGGGTATAGCTCAGTGGTAGAACATGGGGATGGGTATAGCCCAGTGATAGAACATGGGGATGGATACAGCCCAGTGGTAGAACATGGGGATGGGTACAGCCCAGTGGTAGAACATGGGGATGGGTACAGCCCAGTGGTAGAACATGGGGATGGGTATAGCTGTGGTAGAACATGGGGATGGGCATAGCTGCGGTAAAGCATTTGACTCCAGGTCAATTATCATGAGTTCAATCCCACTCCTGGTACACCACTTTGGATAAAGATGTCTATTAAAAAATACCTTCTTATTTTATTTAATATCTTTGTAACCCAAACTTAATGGGTACATGTCCTTAACATGCCTGACTGTCACGCAGTGTTGCTGTGGTTACCATTGGCAAAGAAGATCTGCAGTTTCCAGTATTCCTCCTCTGTGAGGAACTTCATATCTTTCTGCCGTTCCTTTATTAGGTCCTGCTTGTCCAAAACCCACTGCAGGCTAGAGACAGGGACAATACTTCATGATGATGAATAGGTTAGACAGATGGACAGACACATTCTTGTATAAATGTATTTGACGTATTCCATGACTGAGTAAATGTGTCTTGAAAGAAACACCACTCAGACCAAATTACTCTAAACATTGGCGTGATACGCTTGCTTGCTAAGTCCACATACGCTAACACAGTAACCACTCAAAAAACATCTAATACTAGTTTAGTCTCTTGCAAAATATTTAGGCATTTTCATTTTTTGCATAGTTATAATAACAATTTCTAAATATACGGCAACATTAGACAGCGACGAGTGATTGTTGTTGTCGATTAAAACCAACAAACAGAGCTAAGTTCGCTAAGCTAACTAGCTATCATGGTAACACAAGGTATGGGTATGTTTGGGTTGGATACTTACTAATGCGAACTCTGCCAGAAGTTCCCAGCCATATTTTAGGAGCTGTGAAAATTAACTTTGAATATTTAACAGCCAAGAAGTAAAACGCAAGAAGAAAGTCGTGTTAAAATCAATTTATGTAGCAACTTAAAACGGTATCCGGGCCACCGTGTTGGTATACATAGTTCCGGAAGTATCGTTCCGGATAGAAGTTCAGTCTGGTCTGATTTTAAAGCGAAAATTGGATTTACAGCCCCTCGACTCCATCTACAACATTGTTAGCAAATACTTGCGTACATTTTGTATCTCTGTAGACCTAGATGGTCTGGGTTCAAGAAAATATGAGATACCCCACATATAGACCTTAAGTAGAACACGCGTATTGATATCAATAATGATTTCTTTCTTATTTGCAAAGGCCAGGAAACAGCAGGGATGTGGTCAGTCAATCTCATGATTTCTCTAAACATCTTCAGTAGACAGCGACCCGGTGCGCCTGCCACTTCCATGCTAACCCTCCCCTCCGTATGAGCGCGTAGATTATAAACTTTTCAACAATGAATATTTGGATAAAAATTGAGTTGGGAGGGTGCGTTTAAAAAAACGCAAAATAGTCGTCATGAAATAAACGGCGCCATAAATGTTGAAGTCAATGTATCACAGGAATGGGAATTAATTACCACCTTTATTATTAAGACTCATTCAACCCTCTAAATATACTACTTTAATCTCCTTGCGGAGCCCTGATAGATATTTTAGTAGTCAGTCAGCCTTGGGATGGGAAGACTCGACATTCCGCGCCGGTGGTGTGTCTTGGTTCAGTGGGAAGGGCGCTAACTTTGGTATAAAAACACTTTCACCGCTACAGTTGACGTGAGTGATCTGTTCCCCCCTGCTCAGTAAAATTGCGGATAATCAAGCATTCAAAATGAGTCGCAGCCCAGAAAGGATGTCATCTTACCGCCGTCATTTTGAGGGCGAGATGGCCTCCTCCTCCTCCCTCCAGGTGAGGGTCTCCAGCCCCTCTCCCACCCGCAAGCTCGTGCGCCCACGTTCCGCCAGCTTCAGCCGCAGCGGGGGATCCCTCGGACGAAGGACTTTTTCCAGCTCCCGCAAACCCCGCATGACCAGGTAACCCTAGAAAGCTTTATATTAAGTGTATAAAGCCCATCTTTAGGGTGTATACTGTCATATAGCTAATGATTCTGATAATACACTATCCACGTGTTGAAAATAATACTATAGGCACGTTTGATGTTAGAAAAGTAGGTCTGAAATGAAAGGTAGTGATCTGCCCCAGCAGCAGTGTGAGCATGAGGGCCCTGTGCTTCGGTGTGGGCCAGAACCTGGACCTGGATGCAGCTGCTGCAGAGAGCCAGGCTTTCCTTAGCACGCGCTCCAACGAGAGGCAGGAGATGATAACCCTAAATGACCGTCTGGCCTCCTACATTGAGAAGGTGAGACCTCACCACAGCCACTTAAACCTTGGTCCTCAAAAAAGGTTTTGTTAGATCGCCTTTAATTTTATCTTTACTGTCTTAGTGGCTCAAATCCTTTCACAAGCTCATTAACCATTCCAAGCAACCTGTGCCCACTTCCCCATGCCACACATTCTCTAAAACCCTCACTTGGTTCCTCCTTCTAAGGTTCTAAGGGTTCTGTGTGATTAGAAGTGGATCCCTGGTCCAGACCCGTGACCTAGTCTCTGTGTATCCATCTCAGGTGCGCACGCTGGAGCAGAAGAATATGCTGCTGGAGGCAGAGATTGATGCCCTGAAGAGCCGCTTTGTGAAGCCCTCAGGTTTAAGGCAGCTGTACGAGGGTCAGCTCAGGGAGCTCAACAGGATTGCTGAGCAGATGAGAGTCCAGAGGGTTCGTAAACACCAGATCAGAGTTGAGCTCAACCTAACACAGTTCATGTTGAGTTGAGCTCAACCTAACACAGTTCATGTTGAGTTGAGCTCGACCTAACAGTTCATGTTGAGTTGAGCTTGACCTAACAGTTCATGTTGAGTTGAGCTCAACCTAACACAGTTCATGTTGAGTTGAGCTCGACCTAACACAGTTCATGTTGAGTTGAGCTCGACCTAACAGTTCATGTTGAGTTGAGCTCAACCTAACACAGTTCATGTTGAGTTGAGCTCGACCTAACAGTTCATGTTGAGTTGAGCTCAACCTAACACAGTTCATTTTGAGTTGAGCTCGACCTATAAGTTCATGTTGGGCATGGCTTGTCTGGTTGTTTTATAAATGACCTGTCTACTTTGACTTCTCGACTGAACTGGTCTGAGCCGTGTGTTGTCTGCCAAGCAGGGCCTGGCTCTGGCAGCGAAAGAGGCAGTGTCCAGCCAGTTGGAGGTGCTGAAGGTGAAATATGAAGAAGCACTAGAAGCCAGGAAGAGGGCTGAGATGGAGATCGAAGCGTTCCGTCCGGTGAGAGAGGGAGCAGCAGAGCTTTCGTAGATTCATCTTTTCTACCAGTTAATCATGAACACGGTGCTTCCTGTTAGGATGTGGACAGAGCAACTTCTGCTCGCATCACTCTGGAGAAGCAGCTGGAGAACCTGGAGGTGGAACTTGAGTTCCTTCAGAGAGTTCATAAGGAGGTAAAATCACCCTGCATACAATCACAACTGATGCAGTATACACAGAAGCATTCCTCTCTAACCTGGTCTAATGTGACCGTATCCTATACCCAGCAGGAAGTCTGAATATTTGCTGGTTTGCTCCCCCCTCAACAGGAAATAGAGGAGTTGATGGGCAGAGTCTTCTCCTCTGTGGCCAAAGTGGATTTGAGCTTTGCTCTCCCTGACCTCTCATCTGCACTCAAGCAGATTCAGTCCCAGTACAACAGCATTGCTGCCAAGAATCTACAGGTACACCCTTCCTGAGCATTATTATTACTTTATTACAACAGGTACACCCACTCATAATCTTGTGTGTCAATGTAAGTATATATTTTCCCCCTTAGTTATCAATATGTTTGTGTCTCGCGTCCCAGGAAATGGATGCCTGGTACAAGTCAAAGTTTCAGGACCTCACAGACGCGTCTACAAAACACGCACAAAGTGTTCGAAGTGTGAGACAGGAAATTGCTGGTTACAAGAAAGATGTAAGCTTGATCCTTCATCTTCCATCAACCAAACATTCTAACCCTGACCCTAAAGAGAATCGTCCTGTATGTGTGTAGATCTTAAACAGAGAGAGAGATTTGGAGTCATTGAGGACAAGGAACGAGTCTCTGGAGTCTCAAATCCGGGATGCCGTTGAGAGGTTTAAGAGGGAAGAGGAGACGTTGCAGGTGAGGAATGACTTCCATAACCCTTCACACATCTTCTCATGCATGTGTCTCAAGTTCATGTCAACACGGTGAAATATTTTCCCACAGGAGCGTATTGAGGCGGTGAAGCTGGAGTTGAAGGTGACCAAGGAGAAGATCGCTCTGCTGTTGAGAGAGTATCAAGAGTTGCTCAATGTGAAGATGGCACTAGAGATAGAGATCACCACCTACAGGTGACCCACACACACCTGGTGATCAATGTGAAGATGGCACTAGAGATAGAGATCACCACCTACAGGTGACCCACACACACACACACACACCTGGTGATCAATGGGCCAGTCCTGGTCTTCAGGACTTTGTTTCAAAACAAACATTACTTTTCTTCTTTTACTCTACATGTGAACACTTTCTCCTTTACAAAACATAGAAGTTTATATATTTATCACTTTCAAAATGCAATCAAATATAACACAATGATTATTTGACATCATTTGCACCATTGTGTATTAATATTTGGCCGGAAGACTGACATTGTTGGGCCACCAGTGTAATTGTCTTGCGTTCCCTGCACCTCTGTATTTGGCAGGAAGCTGCTTGAGAGTGAGGACAGCCGTCTCAACAGCATGATTCAGAGCCTGTCCCTTGGTGCCAGAGGCGAAGCAGCCTTGACCATCAATGCTAGCTCCGCCTCCCTCGCTGTTGGCTCCATCCCTGATGTCGCTACCCCCAATATGCTCGCCATGGGGACGAGGGGCAGAGCCGATCTGACTGGGGCGCCTGGAAACGGTTCGGATGTGACAGTGGAAACGATGTCATCAGAGAGCCAGACAGAGAGCTATGCGGAGGAGCTGACAGAGAGAAAGACAGTGCTCATCAGGTACGAACCCTGACACTGACCCTAACACTGACCCCAACATCAGGTACGAACCCTGACACTGACCCTAACATCAGGTACAAACCCTAACACTGACCCTAACACTGACCCCAACATCAGGTAATGATTAACTGCTTAGCACAAACTACAGGACACAGTGACAAATAGGTTGATAATTGTCATTTTAAAAAGCTGTGACTGTTTCTAATTATGTTCTCTATACATACGTCCTCTTTCCTCCCAGAACAGTTAAAACAGACGAAGACACTGTGGAGAGGGACTCACAGGAGCGCACCATCACCATTTCTGGAGCCGCCCACGAAGATGAACACTAGATCTGCTCCTCTGAGGATGGAGACCAGCCTGTTACCACACCAGCCTAACATGGCCCCATACCAGCTTCTACCATCCAGATCACTGGACCAGTCAATTTGCTTCATAATATGCTAGAATTATAAGCATGCACAAATCGTCAATGAACTTGAGATAAATTGGAGATAAATCAACATTTGGCTTGATTTGAAATAGTGATGTTAAAAGTCCTGCTAGCTTTAACTCTGCTGAGTGTTCATATCTTCTGGATTATCTGCAAACAATAAAAATAAATGCCAAGCAATAAAAACACAATTTCAGTGTCTTTACTTCACACTTGGAGGGTTCTTTTTTATGAAACACAATCAATAACGTTTTATATTGCAATTTTATAAACTACAAAATATGACTTCATGTCAGAAAGTTCCAGATAAGCTCAACAGAGTACATGATTCCAGTCTGTAAGAAAAAACTTAAACATTTTAAACACTCTTAC
Source organism: Plecoglossus altivelis (assembly GCA_036571765.1). Lineage (NCBI taxonomy): Eukaryota > Metazoa > Chordata > Actinopteri > Osmeriformes > Plecoglossidae > Plecoglossus > Plecoglossus altivelis. The sequence continues at coordinate 2,082,843 of BROE01000004.1, forward strand.
ATTAACATTTCAAAGCTGTCCCGAGACCCCTGAAGTTGATAGATGCAAAAAGGTAACATATTGGCATGGCATGTGCTAGCATTAGCAAAGCTATCATTCGTTTAGTGTGCATTACAATAGCTAGCATTAGCACAGCTATGGTTAATTTAGTTTGCATTACAAAAGCTAGCATTAGCACAGCAATGGTTAATTTAGTTTGCATTACAAAAGCTAGCATTAGCTCCATTGTGTCCTCATGAGGTGTGTGTGTTCGCTCTACTGAGGAGGTTTGGGTTGCTCTCCTACTCCCCCAGCAAGGCGGTGTACTGCTAGACTAACTTCATAGGCCAGGGTGTCTGCACTCTCCTGCAACACACACACACACACACCATCAGATTTGCAATACACACCATCAAATCTGCAACACACACACACACACCATCAGATCTGCAACACACACCATCAGATCTGCACGCATTAATTCTGACAGAATTAGCTTCTATTTGTGGTGGTAGGCAGGGGTGGAGTCAAACATAGGGGGCTTATCCCAAACCCATGTCCTAGTATCGTTTTGATGTTAGTGTAAATAAAGACCTAAAGAAGTAATGTAAAAAACAGAAATTGTATTATTTTCAGCACCAAATATTTTTTAATCTTAATGTATATAAATAACAAAAAACTTAAACAAACATCAATTTGTGACAGTATTTTATTGTGGTGGGCCACCACAAATAAATTAATGTACGTCAGACACACACACACACACAAGCCAGTTCTCCTGTCTCACCTGACTGGCTGCTTCTGCATACACCCTGACGATGTTCTCCGTCCCAGATGGCCGCACGAAGGTGCGTCCCTGTTCATACTTCCTGGCCAGGGAGTCAATAGCTTCCTGTAGTCCTACAGGGCTCAGCGTCCTCCTCTCAGCGTCCGTGGTGACAATCACCTCTCGCTCTGCCACCTGCAGGGAACACACACCTGAGGTCAAACACCATGTGTGTTGGTCCTACCATTATGTTCATGCTAGCAACATAGCTCTAGAGATGTAGAGATACATGTGTTCATGCTAGCAACATAGCTCTAGAGATGTAGAGATATATGTGTTTATGCTAGCAACATAGCTCTAGAGGTGTAGAGATACATGTTTTTATGCTAGCAACGTAGCGCTAGAGGTGTAGAGATACACCTGTTCATGCTAGTAGCATCCTCTACAGGTCCAGAAGACACACACCTTGACTTTGAGCTGCCTGTTGGGTAGATCTGTGTAGATCGAGTCCCACTGTTGAACAGTCATGCCCCTGATGGCCAGTACAGCCTCTATCAACAACATGTCTGAGATGGCATCACCTACTGTCTAGAGAAGGAGGGGGGAAGTGGGAGAGAGGCAGGTGGGAAGGAGGTAGAGAGTGGCAGGTGGCAGAGAGGCAGGTGGGAGGGAGGTGGAGAGGCAGGTGGGAGGGAGGTGGAGAGAGGCAGGTGGGAGGGAGGTGGAGAGAGGCAGGTGGGAGGGAGGTGAAGAGAGGGAGGGAGAGGGAGGTAGATGGAGAGAGAGGCTTAGGTAGATGGAGAGAGAGGCTTAGGTAGATGGAGAGAGAGGCTTAGGTAGAGGGGGAGAGAGGCTGAGGGAGAGAGTGTTGAGAGAGAGGGAGAGAGTTGTAGAGGGATGGAGAGAGAGGCAGTGGGGAGGGAGGTGGAGAGAGCAGTGGAGGGAGGCCCTGGAGAGAGGCAGGTGGGAGGGAGGTGGAGAGAGGCAGGTGGCAGAGAGGCAGGTGGGAGGGAGGTGGCGAGAGAGGCAGTGGGAGAGAGGCAGGGTGGGAGGCAGACGGATGGAGAAGCAGAGGCAGGGTGGCGGACGGGAGGTCGGAGAGAGGCCGGTCGGGGAGGGCACGGTGGAGAGAGAGGCACGCGTGGAGAGACGCCGGAGGTGGACAGAGCCAGGCAGGCGGCGGCCCCTGGGCCCAGGCCGAGTGGCCAACCCGATGCAGACGGAAAGCAGGCAGAAAAAAGGAGGGATGAAAAAAAGAGGCAGAAAGAGGAAGTAGACAGAGGTGGAGGGAGATGGTGAGAAAGCTTGGTAAGACATTATTCTTTAGTTAAGATAAGCCATAAAAAGTCATTCAAATCATCTCCTTGAATGTATGAGTCCAGGATGATTAGGTCCTACCTGGTTGATGAGGTTAGGTCCTACCTGGTTGATGAGGTTAGGTCCTACCTGGTTGATTTTGACGGTTCGAACAGTGTTTCTGAGGCCAGGTCCGCAGCCTTTCTTCCTGCTCGTGCGTTAATCGTTACGGGTCCTCGCAGCCATCGGCTGCAGGATCCATCTCTTCTGCCTGCGCCCACCTGAGACAGCGACTGAACAGGACAACCACCACATGACCATAGATCGCACGCTCCAAGTCACAACCACACATGGACCACACAAGCCTGAAGCCCACCACAACATAACCACACGGGAGTGCCGCACCTCAACCAACCCACAATCATGACCATGCCAGCCCCTAGGAAATAGCCCACAGCCAACAATGGAACCACAAGCACTCAAGCACAACCACAACATGACCACACCTCCCGGCCGGCAACCTGAAAAGACAACACCACATGACCACAGCACCTCGCACCAAGCGAAACCACGAAATGACCACACGCACCTCAGCACAACTACCACGCCAACATGACCCACCAGATTCCCTGCACCTAAGCAACCAAACTGACCAAGCACACACCTGAAGCACAACCACAATAAACACACAAATGTATTAATGATGGCATTAGTAGTGTACACCAGTGTGTGCATTGACTCACTGTTCCATGGCCATTGGCCTCAAAGTAGACCCCGATGTGGAACTCCTGAGCAGCGTGATGGAGGTACTTCACACCTGTCTTAGTGCACCTCACCTTCATCTGGGAGAGAAAACAAGTGCGCCTTCATTCAACACCAAAACAGGAACTATCCCTGGTTCTGCCTTCCTCCCATTAGATGCAGTGATTCCTTAAGGCCAAGCATGTTATATTAGTTTGTATGTTTGTGTGTATGTGGTTGTGCATGTGCGTTTCTCACCTTCATAGTATTTTCTAAGTAGTGTGTGGAGCTTCCATTAGCGTAAGCTGTTTGCACCACAGCTATCTGCAGGTCCAGCCCAGCCTGCAGAGTCACAGCCAGATCAGAGAGTTGAACTTTCAAGTAAAGTCTGGGGCAAACAAGCTTCAGGTTTAAACTGGTCTTCAGTGTTAAAAGGTAGGTCACTTTTCACCAGGATACACTGCAATGGCAACTTTGGGAGCAGTTTATGTTTGGGATCAGCAGTTTATGTTTAGGATCACAAAGCAACAAATTAAAGCGTCGCATACCAACCAATTAATTTTGGGAAAACAGAATCATCGTTCCTAGACGCATAAATGGAGTGTTTCTTAAGAAGACTATAATTTTTTGAGATTTAACACTGATTTTAATTATATTCTGTGCGTTTTTTTGGTTCAAAGACTTGTTTATTAAGTCTGCAGCTGAAATAGTCAAAATAAAGCAAAAAATGTCTTAAAAGCCATAAGAATTTATCAAAGCAAAACATTGTGTGAGTGTGTGTACCTGTATGAGAAGTTCGTTCAGGTAGGTACTGATAAGAGTAGCGATCTTGTCTCCATCCAGCAGATGGAAGCTCCCTGCTGAGTCTGTGTAGTAGTAGACGATCCGGTCTGCATCCCCATCAAACGAGCAGGAGCGCTCCCCTGGCCTCATCTCCACACCTGGAGGGAGACACCTATAGCTTAATCTAGGCCTGGGTGGACAAACACACACACTATATACAGCCCCACCTCCTCCCTCTTTTCCACCCTGCTTTCACCCCCTCCTCTACCCTTTTGCTCTAAGCCCCCACCTCACCCCTCCACCCCCTCTGCTCTCCTCCTCCCAGCCCAAACCTCACCCCTCCACCCCCTCTGCCCTCCTCCTCCCAGCCCCCACCTCACCCCTCCACCCCTTCTACCCTCCTCCTCCCAGCCCCCACCTCACCCCTCCACCTCCTCTGCCCTCCTCCCAGTGCTACCTGGAGGTGCTTTCTGCTGCATCTTGACATAGTCTGCTCCACACAGGTGGTTGAGTTTCCCGCTGCTGCCATCGTTGACCAGGGTGAGCTTGAGCTCCTGCTGAAGGTATGGCTCCATCTCACGCATTTTCAGAGCCCCGATGCCGTTGGCCCCATCCACCAAGAGGTGTTTCTGGTCGTCTGTACGGTTAGACACCTGGAGGAGGAGTTAGGGAGGTTAGATACCTGGAAGAGGAGGGATTGGTATCTACCTGTCAAGCTGTCAAGTTAGGGTTCTTACGTTCTTGGTAAGTTGGATGAAGGCCAGAGAGAGCTTCTGGTAGTAGCCCTCGACTGTAGCGTCGCCATAGCGACCCTGTGTGTTCTGACAGCACACCATGTAGTGAAGCTGGGGTGTTGTCACCTTACCATAGTCTAGCAGGACACAAGCACGGACCAATCAGACATAGTCTAGCAGGATACAAGCATGGACCAATCAGACATAGTCTAGCAGGACACAAGCATGGACCAATCAGACATAGTGTAGCAGGACACAAGCATGGACCAATCAGACATAGTGTAGCAGGACACAAGCATGGACCAATCAGACATAGTGTAGCAGGACACAGGCATGGACCAATCAGACATAGTGTAGCAGGACACAAGCATGGACCAATCAGTGAGAGTTGAGAACACTCACCTCTGCACTGACCTCCGAGGGCAGAGACTCCATCCAACACTGCCTGTGATAGACTATCGCTGCTGCTTCTGGAGAAACAGGAGGTTTCACAAGCAATCTGTGCAGTATACTGTTGACAGCTTGGGCTAGCTATGTACAGTATGCTATGTACAGCCTAAGATAGCTATGTGTAGTATGCTATGTACAGCCTAGGATAGCTATGTGTAGTATGCTATGTACAGCCTGGGCTAGCTATGTGTATAATGCTATGTACAGCCTGGGCTAGCTATGTGTAGTATGCTATGTACAGCCTGGGCTAGCTATGTGTAGTATGCTATGTACAGCCTGGGCTAGCTATGTGTAGAATGCTATGTACAGCCTGGGCTAGCATGCTGTAAACAGGAACATGTACCTGGTGTCTCTGCCTAAGAACACACTGCCCTGCTGGTCCATGCTGATGGATTCTTTCTTGATGATGTCCTCTAAAGCCGCAATGACCATGTCCTGCTCAGCATTGGCCAGCGCAGTAGCGTAGCCTTCCCATGCTGGGGTCACCATCTCCCCCATAGGATCCACCATCTTAAGACCATTATCCTCCTAGACAGGTGGAGGGAGTAAGGGAGAAAGCAGATGAAAGAGAAAGATGGTTTTCAGAGAAATGGAATAGATCACAAAATATAAGGATGGAGGAAGTAGTAGAAACAGAACAGTTTACCGTAAAACAAATCAATATTTGACAACCTTCCTTTAAAAATAGCAAGATGCTATTCTGAGGTAGTGACTCTTGGCATACCAAGTCTAGCCCAGGGACAGATACAATGCTCTACGTTGGTGTCATTTTACAATAGTATTCACAAGATCCAGTAGTTATAAAGGAAGGGTTGCAGCAGACCTCAGGGTTGTGTGATGCGGTAACCATGACCCCTATGGTGGCTCGAGTCTGCTTGGAGCGCAGGGTGGCCAGCAGGCCCATGCGGAACATGACGTGGTCCAGGAGGCTGGCGCTGGTCCTGAACCCAGCTGTGCCATATTGCAGTACTAGTCCTGCTGGCTTGATGTGGAGAGAAGACTTCCAGGAGACTTCCTTAAACTGTGACATTCTTGACAACAAAGGAGTGATGTTGATTGGTTAGAGATAGGCTGATCCTACTCTTCATCTTTCTTAGACCTTAGTGTAATGTTAATAATCGATGAACAATAGGTTTGAAGGTGATACTGTAAAACTTATATTTCAGATGCTGCTGAAACAGACGCAACGCCTCATACTAACCCCAGAATTTGTACCCACTCTAATTTTTCATTAAAGTGCTTTCATGATCATGGTACAGCGTCTGTAATGACACTGTTGACAGAATTGAATGGTATAAGTAGCCGTAAAATTGAATGTCCATTCAATTTATGCTTACTCGACTCGTGAATGATTTAATCTGAAAGAATATCAACCAAACAATTTCCCTCGACTAAAATAATTCGATTTTTATTTTAAATTGAATTTTGTTGTAACTTACTTGATTCCAGTTGTGTGAGAAAAACTGGTTTGGACGTAAACCCTTCCGTATTACTCTGCTACGTGGTTGAATTTCCTAAAACGTCACATGGCCCCGCCCTCAGCCAAGCAAACACTGTGTTGCGCATAAACTGACTTGGCACTTCGTTGTTGATTCTGTCGAACTATTTTTATGATACAAGTCTTTTAGGTGACCTAAAAAACACGAACAGCCATTAATATTTTTCAGATTTTAGAAAGGTCCAAAAGCAAGTTAATTAGGAAAAATACCCGATCTAATGGTCGTGTCAGCCTCAAAATACTCTGTCAGCTTCAGTGGTCCGGGTGTCCACCTTACAGCTCAAACTCACGTTTAGTAATCTGCAATACCTATTCTGGACAATATCTTTCATTATCGAAGCAGGCTTATTTATATTAACGTATTTTCATATGCACCCCGATCAGGTGCGTACATACTGAGTACGTGTAGTACTCAGCAACAGTAGCGCACTTGAAAACAGCATACACTAAATGTTGATGTGTATTGATATTTGTGCTTTTGGTAAACGAGGTGCAAGCTACCTACACAGAGGAAACAGCATACGTAGGCTAATATAGAACTATCTTTTTTCCTAGACACTTTTAATCCCAGTTGATTTATAACCTGCACAAAAGCAAATGCCAGAATACATCTATTTATTTAGGCAAGGCCAGTCTACACAGCTTCCAGCCATCCTATACATCTATACCTGTGATAGTTCCCTTTAAGAACGCACCATCGCGGCCACCAACGGGATACGGTAAGATACCGTAAGTGTTTATTAGCGAAGTCATCTGACCCTGTCTGTGTATATACTGACACTGGGAGAGGAGACGATTCAATATAGGCACTTACATAAATAAATCATCAAACCAGTCCGTGGAATTGAACAAGACATTTAGTCGAGAATCTCTCCAATAGCTACTCCTTTAGGTTGCACTCGCCAGCGTCAGAGTTGGTGACCGCCAGAGGGGGAAAGGCGCAAGCTACTGTCGACAGAGAAGGGTAAAGCATCTCATTTAGACACCTCATCCTGAAAACGGTCCGGATCGAAGATTGCAGCCTTGATCAGAGCAGCCGGATTCACATCGCGTCATTACTGTGAAACCGTTATTTATATAGCACTGCATTCCGCCCGTGCTTGTCTTTTCTCGTGTATTCCGTTAACTAAGGTGAGGAAGCAATTAGCCGTCTATCCGACGCTAGGCTACTTGAAGGAATAGTCTAGATTTGAATTGGGGTTGAAGACTTTACCCAACCCATTCTGGCGTGCTATAAAGCGCCACACTGTCGTGAGAATCAAATCTAGTTATTGTTTTGCTGTGGGGTGATAAAATAGATTTCACGGCTAGCGTAGTGTTACGTAAGAGACGCTAGCTTTATCCAAGGTGCTGAACTGAACGGAAGCCTAGTTTACGAAGGGACACGACGAAAATTGGCAATCTTGCGTAAGTCTGTCCATGTGAACGCACACATATGTAATGTAATGATTTGAAACGAAAACAATTGCTCTTTATTTGTATTATTCCAATGGTGCTA
>BROE01000004.1:2091087-2098587 GCA_036571765.1 Plecoglossus altivelis
ACAAAAAACACTTTTTTTTTTTAATAAAGTGCACAAAAAGATGTCTATTTTTGTTTAAAGGGACCTGAGCTGTCAGAAAAAAACATTTTTTTTTTAATATTAAAAAAAAACATTTTTTTTTTATATATAAAAAAAAAATACAAATCAGAAAACTTAACAGGATTTGTTTGAACGGCAGAATTTCTTCTCTACTCACTCACTCACTCCCTTTGTTCAGACACTTTGCATTGCAATGCTTGTGTTGTTTCATGACGTCATGTTGTGTCATGTTGCCATGACGACACGGCGTCATGGCATCATGGCGACATGGCGGGGGTTTGTCCTGTATTGGTGTCTCAGACATGAGTAAGTGTGGTTTCTCTCAGGGTGATTGATAGCTTCAATGGCCTCTACGCTTGTTTAACACTGCAGCAAATACGTGCTTGATTTCAGTCTACATCAACAATGAATAATGTGTTGGTGAGTCATTCAGTAAACATTAGCTTTACAGAGTGGAGCCCTTCATCAATTGTAATGGATGTGTGGATGGATAAATGTTTCTGCTTTATTTAGAAACATCTTAAATTAAGTGTGACCGCGTCTTTATGGTCCTCTCTGGTGTGTGAGTTTTTATGTCTGTCGAAACTGAAGGTCTTGATACTAGACCTAATCCTAACAGCTCTAACCCTAACCCCTCTAATCCTAACCCCCATAATCCTAACCCCTCTAATCCTAACCCCTCTTACCCTAACCCCTCTAATCATAACCCCCATAATCCTAACCCCTCTAATCCTAACCCTCTAATCCTCTAACCCTAACCCCTCTAATCCTAACCCCTCTAATCCTAACCCTCTAACCCTAACCCCTCTAATCCTAACCCTCTAATCCTCTAACCCTAACCCCTCTAATCCTAACCCCCATAATCCTAACCCCTCTAACCCTAACCCTCTATTCCTGACCCCACAAACCCCTGTCACCCTAGCTCTCTGCCCAGCCCTCCTTCAGTCACTCATCCGTGTTCCTACTTCAGGAGTGCATCCAGGTGTTGTTGTGTTGGTGAGATGTTCATGTTGTTCAGCATCCAGGTGTGTTGTGTTGGTGAGATGTTCATCTTGTTCAGCATGCAGGTGTTGATGTGTTAGAGAATTGTTCATGTTGTTGTCTCTCTGACTCCTCCATCCAGCCCAGACCCATGAGACCAAGTGGCCGCTGGCAGCAAAATATCAATAACGTTTTATTGGACCAGGAACACAATAAAAACAAAGGCCTGAATTAAATCAACTCTCTTGTTTTCTTTCTCTCCCTCCTCTTTCTCCCCTCTCTCCCCCACTCCTCTCCCTTTCTCTCCTCTCTCTCCCTCCTCTCTCTCCCACTCCTCTCCCTCCTCTCTCTCCCCTCTTTCTCCCACTCCTCTCCCTCTTCCTTCTCTCCCTCTCTCTCCTCTCTACCACTCCTCTCCCTCTCTTTCCTCTCTCCCACTCCTCTCCCTCTCTCCCCCCTCTCTCTCTTGCTTTCTCTCTCCCCTACATCTACTCTCTTTCTCTCCACGATGGACCATCTATGGATGCAGGTTGATTGTTAGTTTGTCGGGCTGTCGTCTGCTTTAGCCTTTTGTGAGCCACCATTACAGCACTGTCCCATTGCAATTCACAACGCTCTGATTAACAAAGATGATATCTCAGCATAATCATCTCCTATGAAAGGTGGCCACCCAGATCTGGTCCCCTTCCTCTCCAGCACTCCTGCGTAGAAGTCTTACCCCCCTGTGACAGGAACCCCCTGGGGCATCACAGCTCAGTAGGATGATCACGTTACATATTCGATATTCTGGATGTGGTCACATTCAGTGTAGAGCAGTAGACGCCATGATCAGATTAGGGTAATCTAATCTGGAATTTCATCCCTGCTCACTGCATCCTCATCACCCTGCCAGCAGCAGACCCTTAGACATGAGACGCTTGTTGACGGAGTTTCCTGTGTGTGCGTGCATGTGTTTGTGCGGGCATGCGTGTGTGTGTGCATGCGTGTGTGTGTGTATGTGTGTGTGTGTGTGTGTGTGTGTGTCCGGCCAGTCTGCTGGATGTGGTTTGGCAGCTGGGAGGCAGAAAGTGTGTAGAGACAGGAAGTCACCCGTGTAAGAATAACATGACACACTTCCTGCCTCGTGGAAGATCTGAAAATGAGACACACTACAGACACAGAACAGACACACTACAGACATAGACAGACCACAGACAGACCACAGACACAGACACACCACAGACAGACCACAGACACAGACACACCACAGACACACTACAGACACAGACACACCATAGACACACCACAGACACAGACACACCATAGACACACTACAGACAAATTAACAGACACACCATAGACACACCACAGACACACCATAGACACACCACAGACATACCATAGACACAGAACAGACTTATTAACAGACACACCAAAGATACATAACAGACACACCACAGACAGATTAACAGACACAGATACACCACAAACACACCCTAGACACACCACAGACATATAACAGATACACAACAGACAAATTAGCAGACATACTACAGACACATAACAGACACACCACAGACACATAACAGATACACAACAGACAAATTAGCAGACATACTACAGACACATAACAGACACACCACAGACATACCATAGACACACTACAGACACACCACTGACACATAACAGACACACAACAGACACAGAAAGGTCTGATCATTCCACATACACACAAACACTGACTCATTCATTCATTCATCTTCTTCCTTTGAAGAAAACTAAAAATCAGATGTAGCTGAGGTCTTTTAAACAGATGTAGAGCACACTCACAGTGCTCTATGTAGATGTAGAGCAGACCCACAGTGCTCTATGTAGATGTAGAGCACACTCACAGTGCTCTCTGTAGATGTAGAGCAGACCCACAGTGCTCTCTACAGATGTAGAGCAGACTCAGAGCAGCGCTCTCTGTAGATGTAGAGCAGACCCACAGTGCTCTCTACAGATGTCGAGCAGACTCAGAGCAGTGCTCTCTAGATGTAGAGCAGACCCACAGTGCTCTCTACAGATGTCGAGCAGACTCAGAGCAGTGCTCTCTAGATGTAGAGCAGACTCACAGCGCTCTCTGTAGATGTAGAGCAGACTCAGAGCAGCGCTCTCTGTAGATGTAGAGCAGACTCACAGCGCTCTCTGCAGATGTAGATCAGACTCACAGCGCTCTCTGTAGATGTAGAGCAGACCCACAGCGCTCTCTGTAGATCTAGAGCAGACTCAGAGCAGTGCTCTCTACAGATCTAGAGCAGACTCAGAGCAGCGTTCTCTGTAGATGTAGAGCAGACCCACAGCACTCTCTGTAGATGTAGAGCACACTCACAGCGCTCTCTGTAGATCTAGAGCAGACTCAGAGCAGCGCTCTCTGTAGATCTAGAGCAGACTCAGAGCGTTCTGTAGATGTAGAGCACACTCACAGCGCTCTCTGTAGATCTAGAGCAGACTCAGAGCAGTGCTCTCTACAGATCTAGAGCAGACTCAGAGCAGTGCTCTCTATAGATCTAGAGCAGACTCAGAGCAGCGCTCTCTGTAGATGTAGAGCAGACTCAGAGCAGTGCTCACATGGCTGGAATGAAGAACAGAGGAACAGCTGACAGATGTAGAATAACCAGAGGAGTCATTATGAATTAATATTATACATAATATTATCATTAATTAGCCTCAAAATGACAAATGAACCATCGTAGGTTTGTTCTTTGCAGGGCTGCTGATGGTTCACTGAGTCCTGGAGCCAGATCTGATGTTTCTGCACAACACAGTCAGGGCAGTGCAACACAGTCAAGGAAATGCAACACAGTCAGGGCAGTGCAACACAGTCAGGGCAGTGCAACACAGTCAAGGAAATGTAGCACAGTCAAGGCAGTGCAACACAGTCAGGGCAGTGCAGCACAGTCAGGGCAGTGCAACACAGTCAAGGCAGTGCAGCACAGTCAGGGCAGTGCAACACAGTCAGGGCAGTGCAACACAGTCAAGGAAATGCAACACAGTCAGGGCAGTGCAACACAGTCAGAGCAGTGCAGCACAGTCAGGGCAGTGCAGCACAGTCAGGGCAGTGCAACACAGTCAAGGAAATGCAACACAGTCAAGGCAGTGCAGCACAGTCAGGAAAGTGCAACACAGTCAGGGCAGTGCAGCACAGTCAAGGCAGTGCAGCACAGTCAAGTAAATGCAACACAGTCAGGGCAGTGCAGCACAGTCAAGGCAGTGCAACACAGTCAAGGCAGTGCAACACAGTCAGGGCAGTGCAGCACAGTCAAGGCAGTGCAACACAGTCAGGGCAGTGCAGCACAGTCAAGGCAGTGCAACACAGTCAGGGCAGTGCAACACAGTCAGGGCAGTGCAGCACAGTCAGGGCAGTGCAACACAGTCAAGTAAATGCAACACAGTCAGGGCAGTGCAGCACAGTCAAGGCAGTGCAACACAGTCAAGTAAATGCAACACAGTCAGGGCAGTGCAACACAGTCAGGGCAGTGCAGCACAGTCAGGGCAGTGCAACACAGTCAGGGCAGTGCAACACAGTCAAGGAAATGCAACACAGTCAAGGCAGTGCAACACAGTCAGGGCAGTGCAGCACAGTCAAGGCAGTACAACACAGTCAGGGCAGTACAACACAGTCAAGGCAGTGCAACACAGTCAAGGCAGTGCAACACAGTCAGGGCAGTGCAGCACAGTCAAGGCAGTGCAGCACAGTCAAGGAAATGCAACACAGTCAGGGCAGTGCAACACAGTCAGGGCAGTGCAACACAGTCAGGGCAGTGCAGCACAGTCAAGGCAGTGCAGCACAGTCAAGGAAATGCAACACAGTCAAGGCAGTGCAACACAGTCAGGGCAGTGCAGCACAGTCAAGGAAATGCAACACAGTCAAGGCAGTGCAACACAGTCAAGGCAGTGCAACACAGTCAGGGCAGTGCAGCACAGTCAGGGCAGTGCAACACTGTCAGGGCAGTGCAGCACAGTCAAGGAAATGCAACACAGTCAGGGCAGTGCAACACAGTCAAGGCAGTGCAACACAGTCAAGGAAATGCAACACAGTCAGGGCAGTGCAACACAGTCAGGGCAATGCAACACAGTCAGGGCAGTGCAACACAGTCAAGGCAGTGCAGCACAGTCAAGGCAGTGCAACACAGTCAAGGCAGTGCAGCACAGTCAAGGCAGTGCAACACAGTCAAGGAAATGCAAATACATGTTTGTTGTGAATGAAATGTCTCTGTGGATTTCTGTGAGGTTCATTTCAAGTTCAGTCTTCCGTGGCACCATGTGACTGTCTAATGACTTCCTGGATGAGGAGCATACATTAAAGAGCAGAAATACAGCTGCTCGTACATTTACATTATAACCATCAACAGAAGCTTTCTTCCAAAGTGAACAAATAGTGCGTGTGGACAGTCCAGTTCTGAAGCATCCTGCATGTGTTGGTGTGCTGGTGTAGTGGTGCGGTAGTGCCATGGTTTGGTAGGTGTGGTGGAATGGTGGGTGTAGAGATTTGGTAGTGCAGAGGTTTGGCGGTGCGGTGGTTTGGTAGGTGCAGTGGGTGTAGTGGTGTAGTGGGTGTAGTGGTGCAGTGGGTGTAGTGGTGCAGTGGGTGTAGTGGGTGTAATGGTGTAGTGGGTGTAGTGGTGCAGTGGGTGCAGTGGTTTGGTGGTGCAGTGGGTGTAGTGCTGCAGTGGGTGTAGTGGTGCAGTGGGTGTAGTGGTGCAGTGGCTGTAGTGGTGCAGTGGGTGTAGTGGGTGTAGTGGTGCAGTGGGTGTAGTGGTGCAGTGGGTGTAGTGGTTTGGTGGTGCAGTGGGTGTAGTGGGGCAGTGGGTGCAGTGGGTGTAGTGGTGCAGTGGGTGTAGTGGTGTAGTGGTGCAGTGGGTGTAGTGGTGCAGTGGGTGTAGTGGTGCAGTGGCTGTAGTGGTTTCTGTCATCATCTCATCATCCCCTCATCACTAAGCCCTATAAGTCTTCCCTCATGAAAAGGTCTCTGTTAACCAGTGTTGGCTGAAGCATGTGCCCTCTGGTGTGACTTCAGTTCCATCACCAGGAACAGCATCCCCAGTAGTGCTGTAGCTCTCACAAACCCTCAGTGTTGCTTCTCTCTCTGTCTGTCTCCATGTTGCTGTCAACCCCAGGGGCTTGTTGTCTCTAAGGGCTCTGCTTGTGTCCCCAGCCACCTCCGCCCCTCCTTCTCGCTCGCTCTCCTCCCTCCTCCCTCCACGACTGTCCCATCTGGGTGCAGCTGGGTTAGGCTCAACAGCCTTCACCCACCATGGAGAGAGGAGGGGAGAGAGGAGGGAGAGAGGGGGGAGAAAGGAGGGGAAAGGAGAGAGGAGGGAAAGAGGAGGAGAAAGGAGAGAGGAGGAGAGAGGAGGAGGGGGAGAGGAGAGAGAGAGGAGGAGAGAGAGAGGAGGGAGAGAGGAGGAGAGAGAGAGAGGAGGAGGAGAGGAGAGAGGGGATTGGGAGAGGAGAGAGAGGGGAGGAGAGAGGAGGAGACAGGAGGAGAGAGAGAGGAGGGGAGAGGAGAGAGAGAAGAGGAGAGAAAGGAGGAGAAAGGAGAGAGGAGGGAGCGAGGAGGGAGAGGAGGAGAAAGGAGAGAAGAGAGGAGGGAGAGAGAGGAGGGAGAGAAGAGGAGAGAGAGAGAGAGAGAGAGAGAGGGGAGAAAGGAGGACAGAGGACAGAGGAGAAGAGAGGAGAGGGGGTGGAGTGGAGGGGAAGGGAAGGGAAGGGAGGATGGAGAAAAAGTGGAGTGTAGAGGAGAAAAAGAGGATGGGAGGAGAAGGGGAGAGGGTGAAGGGGGAGAGGGTGAAGGGGGAGAGGGTGAAGGGGGAGAGAGATGTATCATGGGATTAATTAGGCTCAGCTAGGTTATTGTGTGAGAGTGAATCATTATGGGATGTTGAGTATTAATGCCTTGTAACAGTGTAGGACAGAGATTTAGAGTATGTCTGACTGTTAACACAGAGATATCCCCCATTCCACCCAGCCCTCCTTTAATCCTGTGACAAAGACACACACACACACACCCTCACACTACACACACTGCACACACACCACACACACACACACACCCTCACACTACACACACTGCACACACACACACACACATTCACACCACACACACACACCATCCTCCCTCCTCTCACTCTAAAGGCAGGAACCTGATGACTAGATGTCCATTCATTTCTAGTTTCAGTTTCTCCTGGATGCTGCTCACTGCAGATAAGACCTCTCCTTCGTCTCTCCTCCATCCTCTTCCCCCTCCTTCTCTCCCCCTCTCCTTCCCCCTTCCTTTATTTCTGCTCCTCCACCACTCCCTCCTCCCCTCCTCCCCTTCTCCCCCTCTTCCCCTCCTCCCCCTCCTCTACTCCCCCCTCCTCCCCCTCTTCTCTTTGTGGTTGGGTAGTCCAGGTGGACTCTCCTGAAAAGACTGTAGGATGCAGACAAACAGCTGCTGGCTGTGTGTGTGTTACTGTG
>BROE01000004.1:2101087-2106233 GCA_036571765.1 Plecoglossus altivelis
TCTCTCTCCGCTCTCCCTCCCTTTCATCTCCTCCTCTCTCCCCCTCTCTCCTCCTCTCTCTCCTCTCCCTCTCTACTTTATCTCCTCCACTCTCCCTCTCTCTGCCATCTCTCTCCGCACTCTCTCTCTCCCTCACTCTCCCTTATCTCCCTCCTCTCTCCCTCTCTCTCCCTTATCTCCCTCCTCTCTCCTCTCTTCCCATCCTCTTTCTCAATCTTGACAGTGTTGTTAGATCTGTGCTCATGGAGAAAGATGGTTGGATCTTCACTCCTTCCAAGACAGAGATGGTCGTCAACAAGTCCAACTTGGGAGGGTAATCAGCACACGCGCACACACAGAAACAAGCCCTTATTTTCTACAGCTGCCTGTGTTTATGTAGGCTACTGCATTTCCCCAGTGGGTGAAAAGCAACACACGTAATAAAAGACCCTGGCCTCTCCAATGCCCTGCCCCTCACCCTGCTCTAACATCTTGCGTCTCACACCTGCCTCTCACCCTGCCTCTCTAACACCCTGCCTCTAACACCCTGCCCCTCACCCCTCCTCTCTAACACCCTGTCCCCTCACCGCCTGCCTCTCTAACACCTGCCTCTAAACTCTGCCTCTCTAACACCCTGGCCCTCTAACACACCTGTCCTCACCTGCTCTCACCCTGGCTTCTAACCCTACCTCTAACCCTGCCCACACCCTGCCTCTTCACCCTGCCTCTCTAACACGCTGCCTCTCACCCTGCATCTCTAATATCCTAACCCTCACCTGGCCTCTTACAAAGCTGAACACTAGACAGGGACAGGGAATAGCTCGTCCTGTGTGATATTTGTGTTCATGTGTGTGGGAGTTGTCATATTTCACATATCAGCACCTGGAAGGAGACATATCATGGGAGGCGTGGAGAGGAAGAGAGAGGGGGGGAGAACCGAGATAGAACAAGAGAGAGAGGAGAAGGAGAGAGAGAGGGAGAAAGTGACAGAGGGAGAGAGAGAAGAGAGAAGAGAGATAAGAGAGGGAGAGAGAGAAAGAGAGAGGGAAAGGAAGAGAGAGATAGAGAGAGGGAAAGGGAGAGAGAGAGAGAGAGAGAGAGAGAGAAGAGAGAGGGAAGGCAGAGAGAGAGAGGGAGAGAGGAGAGAGAGGGGAGGAGAGAGGGAGTTAGAGAGGAAGGGAGAGAGAGATAGAGAGGGAGAGAGAAGAAGAGAGAGAGAGAGAGAGAGGGACAGAAGGGAGAGAGAGAGATTAGAGAGGGAGAGAGAGAAAAGAGAGAAGAGGAGAGAGAAAAGAGAGAAGAGAGAGATGAGAGAAGAGAGAGAGGGAGATGAGAGAGAGAGAGAGAGAGAGAGGATAGAAGAGAGAGAGAGAAGAGAGAGAGAGGGGAGAGAGAGAAGAGAATGCAGGGTACTCTTCTACTCTGTAATGACCTCCCACGGCAGTTATTACAGGAGACAAGTTCTGTCTCTCTTGTTTTCCTCTCTCCATCTCGTCTCTCTTTTAGTGTCCCTCTCGCCCTCTCTATTTCTCTCTTGATCCGCCCTTCTCCTATACTATGATTGAAGATAAGTTTGTCAGATTCAGTGCACATGTTCGGGTGCTTGCGTGTCTGAGTGTGTGCATACTTGTGTGTATGTGTGTGTGCACATGTTTGGTATGTGTGTGTGTGGTGGTGTGTGTGTGTGTTGTGTGTGTCCTTGAAATGACCTTGCGCGTTTTGCACAAATCAGTTCTGTGAATCTACTTGACATTCTTCAAACATCCCCAGCAGCGTAGTGTTAACCACACTGCTGCATCTCCTGCTCAGATAACCTCCTGCTTGTCTTAATGACTTCGCCTCAGCGTGGAGAAATGGAGGATGATAAGAGGAGAATTTAGCTGATGCAGACATTGCTGGTCCTGAGAGCAGCACTGCCTCGTTAGAACGCCGCTCCTCTTTCCTCACACGTCAGGTGGAAATACTTTCTACGTTAAATACCGCATCATGAATGAACACTGTCAACACAAAAGAGGGATGAAAAGGAAGAGAAAGTTAGAAGGATTAGCAAGGTGTTTACCCCAAAGTAGATGAAAATATAACAGACAGTCCAATCAGACGCTCATCTTGAAGGGATGGCAGATTCACTCGGTAATAAATGAGTTTGACACCATCATCCCGGGAAAGATTGACATAATTAAAATTCCTTCATCATCACAGATTCATATTTCATGAAGGAGTTTCATCTGCGTTAGGGTTAGCGTCAGCGTTGTGCTGGCTCTTCATGTCTGGTCACCACACACATGCCAATTTTCACATCAAATTAAGTCCCAGTTAACATCCTCTTCTGTCGTAGAAGCTTTATCCCACCTAGGCCTTCCACCTGCTTCTGTTGTGTGTGTGTGTGTCTGTTGTGTGTGCAGTTCTCTGTGTGTCTGTTGTGTGTGTGCGGTCCTTTGTGGGTGTCTGTGTGGTCTGTTTGTGTGTTTGTGTGTGTGTGTGTGTGTGTCTGATGTGTGGTGCGGTCCTCTGTGTGTCTGTTGTGGTGTGTGTGTGTGTGTGCGTGTGTGGTCTGTTTGTGTGTGGCGGTCCCCTGTGTGTCCTGTTGTGTGTGTGTGTGTGTGTCTGTTGTTTGTCTGTGCGGTCCTCTCTTTGTCTGTTGTGTGTGCAGTCCTCTGTTTGTCTGTTGTGTGTGCAGTCCACTGTGTGTCTGTTTGTGTGCGGCTTCCTGATGTGGTCTCCATGTGTGTGTGGCAGTCACTGTGTGTCTGTGTGTGTGGTGAGTGTTGTGTGTGCAGTCCACTGTGTGTCTGTTGTGTGCGGTCTCCTGTGTGTCTGTTGTGTGTGGTGAGTCCTCTGTGTGTACTAATGTAACGATCAGTGTGAAGGTCCTCGTCATGGGACTGACTCTGCAAGACTCCTCCCACATGTTCCTCCAGACTCCTCCCACATGTTCCTCCAGACTCCTCCCACATGTTCCTCCAGACTCCTCCCACATGTTCCTCCAGACTCCTCCCACATTGTATATTTTGTTCCTCCAGACTCCTCCCACATGTTCCTCCAGACTCCTCCCACATGTTCCTCCAGACTCCTCCCACAACACCACCAGTCTTCCCAAACGTGTTCCTCAACATTTGATCCCACTGTGTGGGAATGAAACGCTTCATTATATCACAGCCAGCAGGAGACACGGTTTCAGCTCTGTGGTTTCAGACGGTTATTTTGTTTGTTTTTGTAAACTTCAGATGATCTTATGAGCGTTCTAGATGCTCTGTTTGTACTCTGGGTTGGATCGTGGTGTCACCTAAGTATCTGGAGCATCTGGTGCAGGGTTCAAACAAAGGGACTAGTTTGGTGTCAGTAAAACACACTTTGTATGTAGCATTAGGGTCTGTACAGACCAGACCCTTTCAACATAGTTGTGTTAGAAGTGACTTCAGACTAACTCTGTACATAATTTACAGTCTAATCCAGGGAACCATCATGCTGCTTTGGTGCCTGGTCAGCCTAGTATGCTGTTAAAGTGTTGTGTTCCTCTGCATTATGCAGCCATCTTTAATTAGTAATGAAGCCATTACATGAACGCAAGGATGCATGTTTCAAGTCAACATGACAAACAAAATTATAGCCGTGGTGGGTCAGGGTGGATAGGAGCAGCGTTCTACACATGAGTTCCTTAAACACGCGTGTTCCTCAAACACACACGTGTTCCTCAAACACACGCGTGTTCCTCAAACACACGCGTGTTCCTCAAACACACACGTGTTCTTCAGACACACACGTGTTCCTCAAACACACGCATGTTCCTCAAACACACGCGTGTTCCTCAAAAAAGCATCTGTAGAACTCAGAGTTCTGGATAGTTACTGGAGACCTCCCTGCATCTACTGTCCTATAGGTTGTCTCCAGTCCACTGTGTGGCCTTCTTATCGTGAAAGACAGAGTATGGAATTACCTGAACACTTGAATTAGCCGCAGGCTAGGTTTAGTCCGCAAGCCTTCCGGACACAGGAGGTTTCCTCTTGGCTTCATGGTAAGAGTTTAGCAAGTCAAGGTCATGGTTCAATAACACAAATTTTAAAAAGACATTCAAGAATCTTCATTACATGAGACTTTGAAGAATAAACCAAAAAGCTGTTGAGAGTGATGCAGATTCACCAGGTGCAGATGTGAGGTATGTCAGTTAAGTTGCCACCTTACCTAGTTTCTGTGTGGCCTTAGGTTTGTTTGGACCAGGAGAGCTGTCCTGTCTAGTGTCCAGACCAGCAGACCAGGAGACCAGGAGAGCTGTCCTGTCTAGTGTCCAGACCAGCAGACCAGGAGACCAGGAGAGCTGTCCTGTCTAGTGTCCAGACCATGTGTGTGGGGTGGGGGTGTGTGAGTGTGAGTGCGATGTGTGTGTGATGTGTGTGTGGGGTGGGGGTGTGTGAGTGTGAGTGTGTTATGTGTGTGATGTGTGTGTGGGGTGGGGGGGTGCGGGTGTGTGTTTGTTTGAACTTCATTCACTTTTCCTCAGTGAAAGATTGACTTGGAAGTAGATTTGTCCGTCAGCATGCCTAAGGTTTCTGTGTTTGTGTTTGGAATTCAATGTTCTTAGCACAGCAAGGACACAGCAGCTTCGAACTGTCTCCCAAGCACTCAACAAACTGACCTTCTTCTCAGAGCGCAGACACACACAAACACACACACACACAGCAAACACTGTCGCTCAACACGTTCTCACTCAACTCTCACCCACAGACAATAAAAAAGCATGTATAAGAAACCACCAGTGTTCAGTCATGGCACAGCAATGAGACATAAAAGATACTTCAACACACAACTTAAAGAGACACACAACAACAGAGGAAATAAAGTGAAACGTGTTAAATAAGTATCTCCTCAATCGAAAAATATACACATGTTAAATTACCTCTTTTTCCCCCGACATGTTGTTTTATCCCTGCCATGGTTTGGCTACTGTTTACACACTCTCACCAGATGCACACACACACAACACACACACACACAAATACACACAACACAAATACACACAACACAAATACACACAACACACACACTGCCCCTCCCTCCGCCCCTGAGGTATACTGGCAGAGTAGGACGGGACAGCGGATATGTAAACTGAGTGGTGGATGGCTTCCTGAATCAGCCTCACTGTACCCTATACGACAGGGAGGGAGGAAGGGAG
>BROE01000004.1:2106733-2191069 GCA_036571765.1 Plecoglossus altivelis
GTGTGTGTGTATCTGTGTGCTTGTCTGAGTGTATGTGTGCTAGTCTGAGTGCGTGCCTCTGTGTGTGTATCTGTGTGCTAGTCTGAGTGCGTGCCTCTGTGTGTGTGTGTGTGTGAGTGTGTGTCTCTGAGTGTGTATGTGTGTCTCTGTGTGTGTGTGTGTGTGTGTGTGTGTGTGTGTGTGTGTGTGTGTGTGTGTGTGTGTGTGTGAGGGAAATACAGAGAGTGAATCTGAAAGAAAGCAAAAGGCGAAGACAGAGAGAGAACAGGAGAGAATGGGAGACAGAGAGAGAACAGGAGAGAATGGGAGACGGAGGGAGAGAAAAAGAGAGAGAGGAAAGGCAAAGGGAAAGGAGAGAGAGGAAGAGGGGGGAAAGGAGAGAGAGGAAGAGGGGGGAAAGGAGAGAGAGGAAGAGGGGGGGAAAGGAGAGAGAAAATAGATTGGCCACATGAAGACAGCGGTTATAAGAGTAATACAAAGGTGCAGGACATTGCCTAGAAGAGAGGGAGGATAGAGGGAGCAGAGGGAGGATAGAGGGAGCAGAGGGAGGATGGAGGGAGCAGAGGGAGGATGGAGGGAGCAGAGGGAGGATGGAGGGAGCAGAGGGAGGATTGAGGGAGCAGAGGGAGCAGAGGGAGGATAGAGGGAGCAGAGGGAGGATTGAGGGAGCAGAGGGAGCAAAATGAGTAAGAAGGAGCAGAGGGGAGGGATTGAGGGAGCAGAGGAGGTGAGGGAGCAGAGGGCAGAAGGATGAGGGGCAGGGGGGAGTGGAGGGAGCAGAGGGAGATGGAGGGGAGGATGGAGGGAACTGAGGAGAGGAGCAGGGAGATGGAGGGAGCGGGGAGGATGGGGGCAGCAGAGGGGGTGGAGGGGCAGGGGGATGGAGGGCGGGGAGGTGGTAGGAGATGGAGGAGATGGGAGGAGAGGGGCGGGGATGAGAGGAGCCGAGCTGTGATGGAGGCGCGGGAGGGATGGGGGAGGCAGAGGGAGTGCGGAGGATGGTTTTGGGAGCGTGGAGGAGCAGAGTGGGATGCGGGCAGCGAGGGAGGATGGAGGGATGAGGATGGAGGAGATGGAGGAGCAGAGGGAGGATGGAGGTGGAGATTGGAGGGAGGAGGGGGTAGCAGAGGAGGTGGAGGAGCAGAGGAGGATGGAAGGAGCGAGAGAGGAGGATGGAGGCGAGGATGAGAGGGAGGATGAGAGAATGAGAGCGAGAGATGGAGGGGCAGAGGAGGGTGGGGAGGATGGAGGGAGGATTGGAGGAGCAGAGGAGGATGGGAGGGCGAGGGATATGGAGGCAGCGAGGGTTAGGTGAGGGCGGGGGATGGAGGGAGCCGAGGAGGATTGGAGGGAGGATGGAGGGGGATGGGAGGGGATGGAAGGGGATGGAGGATGCGGGAGGGGAGGATGGAGGCGCGAGGGGGATGGAGAGCGCGGGGGATGGAGGGATGAGAGAGATGGAGGAAGGTGGACGCAGGGGAGGGATGGAGCAGCCAGGGGAGATGGAGGAGCGAGGGAGGTATGAGGCGAGGAGGAGGAGATGAGGAGCAGAGGGGATGGAGGGAGCAGGGAGGATGGAGCAGCCAGAGGGAGATGGAGGAGCAGAGCGGGATGCGATGGAGCAGAGGAGCAGAGAAGGATGGAGGGAGGATGAGGGAGGATGGAGGGAGCAGAGGAGGTGGGAGGAAGCGAGGGAGGATGTGAGGGCAGCAGGGGAGTGGAGGGAGGATGGGGGGCAGGGGCAGGATGGGGGAGGCAGGGAGGTGAGGGGGTGGGGAGGTGAGGGCAGAGGGAGGAGGGAGCTAAGGCGGAAGAGGAGGAGGGTGAGATGGAGGGGCAGGGGGAGGAAGGGGAAGCAGAAGGGGATGGGAGGAGGGAGGGGAGGAGGTGGGGAGCGGGGAGAAGGAGGAGGTGGGGAGGATGGAGGGGCAGAGGGAGGGATGGAGGGAAGAGGAGATGGAGGAGATGGAGGTGGTTGAGGGAGCAGAGAGAGGATGGAGGGAGGATGAGGGATCAGAGGAGGATGGAGGGGCAGACGGGAGGTGGAGGGCAGAGGAGGACAAACCTTAAACGATGAGTGGGCGGCTCTTGCCCTTCTGTACATTTGGACGCATTTTAACCTCGTTCGATCTCATATAAACAAGGCGCGACCCAAACAATCCTCTAACTAGGGCTCCTCTCAGCTGTTCTAGAGCCAAAATGGATGGCTGTATAGTATAGGGTGGATTATGTAATGGATCCAAAATGTCTGCCGGGGTATGGTTAGCAAAGGAATGATTTTGTTGATGCAGGGGTGTTGAGATCCTAATGAACGTCTGCAGGCAAGCATGGGCACTGATAGTGATAGCACTGTTATGATAGTGATAGCACTGTTGTGATAGTGATAGCACTGTTATGATAGTGATAGCACTGTTGTGATAGTGATAGCACTGTCATGATAGTGATAGCACTGTTATGATAGTGATAGCACTGTCGTAATAGTGATAGCACTGTTATGATAGTGATAGCACTGTCGTAATAGTGATAGCACTGTTATGATAGTGATAGCACTGTCGTAATAGTGATAGCACTGTTATGATAGTGATAGCACTGTCGTAATAGTGATAGCACTGTTATGATAGTGATAGCACTGTTATGATAGTGATAGCACTGTCATGATAGTGATAGCACTGTTATGATAGTGATAGCACTGTTATGATAGTGATAGCACTGTCATGATAGTGATAGCACTGTCATGATAGTGATAGCACTGTTATGATAGTGATAGCACTGTCATGATAGTGATAGCACTGTTATGATAGTGATAGCACTGTTATGATAGTGATAGCACTGTCATGATAGTGATAGCACTGTCATGATAGTGATAGCACTGTCGTGATAGTGATAGCACTGTTATGATAGTGATAGCACTGTCGTAATAGTGATAGCACTGTTATGATAGTGATAGCACTGTCATGATAGTGATAGCACTGTCATGATAGTGATAGCACTGTTATGATAGTGATAGCACTGTTATGATAGTGATAGCACTGTCATGATAGTGATACACTGTCATGGGGGGGGGGGGGGGGGGGGGGGGGGGGGGGGGAGGGGGGGGGGGGGGTGTGATACTGTGTGTCTTCGTGATTGTGTAGCAATGTTATGATGTGATGCAATGTCATGATGTGTGCATGTCATATTGTGATAGCACTGTCGTGATAGTGATAGCACTGTTATGATAGTGATAGCAGGTATGGATATCTAAATCTGGAATAGAGACATCATAAATCTAAATCCAGATGCACACCTGCTGGACAACACAAGGTCCCCATCGGTCAATCTAAACCAGGGGCTCTTTATGAAAGCTGTTGTACAAATAGGGTAAAATTAATTGGTGTTATTTCAATTAGTATTCTGGTACAATCAGTGACAGAGCATTAGGTGTTATGATAAGCTCACGTGAATATACGAATGACAGAGATGGAAAGATTGGGTGAAACATCAAGGAGAGTGTGTGTCAGGGATGTGTGTGTCTGATTGAGGAAGAGACAGGGAGAGAAGGAGAGAGACAGGGAGAGAGAGACGGAGAGAGAAATGGAGAGAGACAGGGAGAGAAGGAGAGAGATGGAAAAAGACAGGGAGAGACAGGGAGAGGAGAGAGTTGGAGAGAGATGGAGAGATGGAGAGAGACAGGGAGTGAAAGGGAGTGAAAGAGGTGAGATAGAGGGAGAGAGAAGGAGTGAATGAGGGGAAGAGAGAGCAAGAGAGGGAGGGAGGGAGAGAGAGAGAGAGTTGACGATCTGATATGGAGTCCACACACAGTGTTGCAGGCAGCAGTATGGTAATGATATGGTAATGATATGGTAATGATATGGTAATGATATGGTAATCTGGCAGCATTATTCTACTCACTAGAGACGAAGGAGAGGAACTGCCACGTTGTACACCCACCCCCCACATCCCCCATCCCTCACTTTGCACTGCATGTAGAACAACTGTAAAGTTGAGACTGCAGACATATACACTGGTCAGATGCTTTCAGATACTACAGTCAAACAAAGTAATGCTGTCCACAGACACTCAGCTACAGCAGTGATACCAAACACAGATCATTAAATGACACATCCCAACCCAAAAGCTCCATTCAGGTCAACAAAACCGCTAGCACACTGAACAGAACCCAGACTGCTGGTCTGGAAAGCTTCACCTGTGGCACTCCAACATCAGCCACTGTTACTGATGTCGTGGAGTCAGACGTACTCAGAACACCACTGCCACCCTGTGGTTAGTGTACGCTACTGTAGGAGAGAGAACATCATCTGAACAACACACACATTTTCCCGAATGGGAGGATGAGGGTCCTTCTAGACCAGCAACACTTATGGGGCAAGACACTTGGGCTGGGCCAAGACAGAGAGTACAAGTAAAAAATCTGCAAAACAAGATGTGATATAAACACATGCCCATGGCCAGAACAGGTGTGATATGAACATATCTATAGGGTTAGGGTTAGGGCCAGAACAGGTAAGATATGAACATGTCTATAGGGTTAGGGCCAGAACAGGTGTGATATGAACATGTCTATAGGGTTAGGGTTAGGGCCAGAACAGGTAAGATATGAACATGTCTATAGGGTTAGGGTTAGGGCAAGAACAGGTGTGATATGAACATGTCTATAGGGTTAGGGTTAGGGCCAGAACAGGTGTGATATGAACATGTCTATAGGGTTAGGGTTAGGGCCAGAACAGGTGTGATATGAACATGTCCATAGGATTAGGGTTAGGGCCAGAACAGGTGTGATATGAACATGTCTATAGGGTTAGGGCCAGAACAGGTGTGATATGAACATGTCTATAGGGTTAGGGTTAGGGCCAGAACAGGTGTGATATGAACATGTCTATAGGATTAGGGTTAGGGCTAGAACAGTCTGATGTTGCTACAGAGACTCTTCCTCCTTGCAGGGTGAGTGACAGGAGGGTCTCATCCATGCAATACAGCCCAGCGCACGTTCCTATTCCCCTCAGGCGTCTCCATCCGACGGCTAAATTAACCTTCCGTGCCGCGGGAAGGGGGGCCCGGCATGGGCCAATCAGCAGGTGATTAGGGCGGGGGTGGGAGGGGTGAGGGGTCATCGCCATGGGGCCATCGGCTGCCTGATTGGTTTCAATCAACGGACGGTCGCAAGGACAGCTGGGAGCTGGGACACAGAGGGAAGACTAATCAACGCAGCACACTGCAAGGCATGAACACACACACACATACACACCACACACACACACAGAATCACACAGTCACACACCAACATAGCACAGCATGGATGTGTGGAAATGAACAGTCAGACTGGATAAACAAGAACGCCTGCAGAGGAAGACAAACACGAACATTGCTAACAGACACAAATTCAGCTAGCCTTGCTAGCCCCCTAACTCTGCTAGCCCTGCTAGCCCCCTAACTCTGCTAGCCCTGCTAGCCCCCTAACTCTGCTAACCTTGCTAGCCCCCATAACTCTGCTAACACTGCTAGCTCCCTAACTCTGCTAACACTGCTAGCCCCCTAACTCTGCTAGCCCTGCTAGCCCCCTAACTCTGCTAGCCCTGCTAGCCTCCTAACTCTGCTAACCTTGCTAGCCCCCTAACTCTGCTAGCCCTGCTAGCCCCCTAACTCTGCTAACCTTGCTAGCCCCCTAACTCTGCTAACACTGCTAGCCCCCTAACTCTGCTAGCCCCCTAACTCTGCTAGCCCTGCTAGCCCCCTAACTCTGCTAGCCCCCTAAATCTGCTAGCCCTGCTAGCCCCCTAACACTGCTAGCCCCCTAACTCTGCTAGCCCTGCTAGCCCCTGACTCTGCTAACACTGCTAGCTCCCTAACTCTGCTAGCCCTGCTAGCCCCTGACTCTGCTAACACTGCTAGCCCCTAACACTGCTAGCCCTGCTAGCCCCCTAACTCTGCTAGCCCCCTAACACTGCTAGCCCTGCTAGCCCCCTGTATGTATATTTATATGTATCGCTGTGCTTCTCTATTGCTGTGTATATCTATCACTGTGCATATCTATCACTGTGCATATCTATCTCTGTGCATATCTATCTCTGTGCATATCTATCACTGTGCATATCTATCACTGTGCATATCTATCACTGTGCATATCTATCTCTGTGCATGTCTATGGCGGTGCATATATATTCTATATTTTAAAACCTTTATTTGCGAATTAACTAACAAACTACAATACATTTACCTTAATAAAACCTTTTGAATGTAGTTACACTATAAATGAACACATACAATGATGAGTCATGCCAGTCAGTCTAACCCTAACCCTATCAAGACAGCAACAAGAGAAAACATCATGATTTCTCCTCTCAGTTTGACAACAGGAACACTTGGTGTGGTGAAGCCTTTGCAGTTGTAAAACCAAGACATTCAAAAAGCAGTTAAAACTACGTTTCTGCATCACAAGGACCAAACACAAAAGGATAAAACACTAACAGCACACTGCATGCTGTCTCTCCCCAGCCATAAACACACCTGCCAAGTGTGCACCTGTCAAGGACCTGTTCAGTTATTGTTTACCACCAAGGAGATATTCACTTTATTGCTGGGACTAAAGGTTGCTAGTTTATACATGGCATAGTTTTAACTGAGATGGAAAACTGTTCATAACCGTTATGAACATGTCCATGCTCCAGAAACAGATATTTGTGTTGGTACTGGCCTCTCTGACCAGTTCTGTAAGTATGGTGGATGAATGTCTATTGATTAAGAGGGTTATTGTATATTTATGTGCTGCTTCATATCATATTCATTTATTAACGACTATGTGTGAATATATGAGATGTCCTAAATCCTGAAAACATGTTTGTGTGCAGGTGCCTCTCTCAGCACAGACTCGGGTGTATGGTAGGTTAAACATACATTGCTAAACATAAGTGACGGTAATTACCTTAATTTGAGTAATGATGTTATTCTGTTTCAATGTAGAGGTTTACGAAAATGGTGAGGATGAAAATCCACTGCTTAATTTGGGTGAGTTGAAACAATGAAATACACTGTTGTGTATTTAAAACTTATACTTGCAATATTCAATGTTATGTTTGGAGTTAAATACATTTCCAGCCAACTGAAAGCTTTTTCTCTCAGATTCAGACGTGAATCTGATTGAAGGGGACATCATTGTTCCAGTGAGTTTTGTATCATTGAGTAAATTTCAGGAGCTTCTCAATCATAATCCATCCTGTTAACTTCTACAACATGTTTTACTCAATTGACAACTTTTTCTAATTCTGGTCATCCTTAACAGAAAGGACGTAACGCTCTGAGAGACCCTAAGTACAGATGGAAATTTCCCATTCCCTACATTCTGTCTGATGACCTGGGTGAGTGTGTTGCTATAAGGACCCCCTGTGTTTGCTGGAAAACACCGCAACATTGTTTGAAAGCCGCTCTCTCCTTCCTTAGATCTGAATGCTAAAGGCTGTGTCCACCAGGCTTTTGAGATGTATCGTCTAAAGTCCTGCATAGACTTCAAGCCCTATGCTGGAGAGAAGACCTACATCAAGTTTGAGAAGAGGGGAGGGTAAGACGCAAAACCTTTTTTAGATATTTTTGGGATCAAAGTGCAAGCTGGAGAAAAAGCTCTCTACGTGACAACACTGTATTACGAAAGCCCTGCATCACAGCCTTGACTCTTCTTGTAACGTAATGTTTAGACGATGGATGTCACTGTTCATCTAAGTGGGGACAGCTCTGGATTAGAGCATTTTACAACATACCAAGAGTTCATAGGTTCAAGTCTCGTCTTGCATGCTGTTGTAATGTAAGCACAAAGTGCTGTTTGATGTAGACACAATCTGATGGATGCATTTTGATCATGTCTCTCTCTGCAGGTGTTTCTCCAGCGTGGGCGACCAGCAGACAGGCCAGATCCTGTCTCTGGGGCCTGGCTGTGACCACAAGGCTGTGATTGAACATGAGCTTCTGCATGCTCTGGGTTTCTACCATGAGCAGTCTCGCTCCGACCGTGACGACTACGTCAACATCTGGCTGGACCAGGTCACTCCAGGTCAGCTAGCAGGCTTCAGCAGTCTCCTAGTCTTAATATGTGAATGGACAAGCATGTCAACTGTTTGCAGTAGATTAACTATTAAACAAATTCAACAGATAAACAACAGATAATATTTTAATCAAATGAGATGAGCTCTTTTGCACCTACAAATATTTACATGTTTTGTTGTGTTCTGACAGGGCTGGAACATAATTTCAATAAATACCGAGATGACTTCATCACCGACCAGAACACTCCGTATGATTACGAGTCTGTGATGCACTACCGTCCATACTCCTTCAACAAGAATGACAGCGTTCCCACCATCACCACCAAAATCCCTGCCTTCAACAACATCATTGGACAGTACCTGGATTTCAGTGCCATGGACACTCTCAGACTCAACAGGATGTACAACTGCTGTGAGAACAGAGAGATACTATATGTTTGAGAGACTGTATACATACATTATGTAATTTGTGCAATAATGTACTTGCCCTTCATTATTTCAACACTGCAACATGGTATGATTACAGATCTGTTACAGGATGATTTACAGTATATGGTCATGGGCATTCGAACTCTGTTTTGCCAAGGTTTTTTTTTCTTCTTTCGTCATCGCTTTTTTTCTCCCCTACCGGTGCGCCGCTGGTCCTCCCTATGGCGCCCTGTCTGGGTCTCGTCTTTTCTCCTCCTTGCCTTTTTTTTCCCTGTTTGCTTTCCCTTCCCTTGCCCGCCCTGTCTGCTCCTCGCCTTTTCCCTGTCAGTCCTCTCCTCCGCGTTTTGGGTTTTGCCCGCCCTGTTCTCCCCTCCCCTGCACCGCCCGGTCTCCCTCCCCATTTGCCCGCCTGATCTTCCCCCTCCCCTCCCATTCTTTAGCTGGCCCCCTCACCATGCTGGACCAGTGTGCATTTGAAAACACAAACATCTGTGGGATGATCCAGAGTCAAACAGATGATGCTGACTGGGATCACCTGCTGGGCAGCGTGGGCTCAGACGACCACACCCTGCTGGGACGCTGTAGAGGTTAGAGATCACCTTCAGACCTGCTGCTCTTACTACTAACATGATGCTGTCTTACTGCTAACATGATGCTATCTTACTGCTAACATGATGATATCTTACTGCTAACATGATAATATCTTACTGCTAACATGATAACATCTTACTGCTGACATGATAATATCTTACTGCTAACATGATAATATCTTACTGCTAACATGATAACATCTTACTGCTAACATGATAACATCTTACTGCTAACATGATAATATCTTACTGCTAACATGATAACATCTTACTGCTAACATGATAATATCTTACTGCTAACATGATAACATCTTACTGCTAACATGATAATATCTTACTGCTAACATGATAACATCTTACTGCTAACATGATAATATCTTACTGCTAACATGATAACATCTTACTGCTAACATGATAATATCTTACTGCTAACATGATAACATCTTACTGCTAACATGATAATATCTTACTGCTAACATGATAACATCTTACTGCTAACATGATAACATCTTACTGCTAACATGATAACATCTTACTACTAACATGATAATATCTTACTGCTAACATGATGATATCTTACTGCTAACATGATGATATCTTACTGCTAACATGATGATATCTTACTGCTAACATGATGATATCTTACTGCTAACATGATGATATCTTACTGCTAACATGATGATATCTTACTGCTAACATGATGATATCTTACTGCTAACATGATGATATCTTACTGCTAACATGATGATATCTTACTGCTAACATGATGATATCTTACTGCTAACATGATGATATCTTACTGCTAACATGATGATATCTTACTGCTAACATGATGATATCTTACTGCTAACATGATGATATCTTACTGCTAACATGATGATATCTTACTGCTAACATGATGATATCTTACTGCTAACATGATGATATCTTACTGCTAACATGATGATATCTTACTGCTAACATGATGATATCTTACTGCTAACATGATGATATCTTACTGCTAACATGATGCTATCTTACTGCTAACATGATGATATCTTACTGCTAACATGATGCTATCTTACTGCTAACATGATGATATCTTACTGCTAACATGATGATATCTTACTGCTAACATGATAACATCTTACTGCTAACATGATAATATCTTACTGCTAACATGATAACATCTTACTGCTAATATGATAACATCTTACTGCCAACATGATAATATCTTACTGCTAACATGATAATATCTTACTGCTAACATGATAACATCTTACTGCTAACATGATAATATCTTACTGCTAACATGATAACATCTTACTGCTAACATGATAATGACAGAACATTTTAAAACCCTTATTTAGGGTTGAGGTTCGTTAACACATCTTCCACATCCTCCATGTTAGCTGAACAGCCTGTCTCTGTGTGTTACATTGTAGATGCTGGCTATTACATCCTCCATGTTAGCTGAACAGCCTGTCTCTGTGTGTTACATTGTAGATGCTGGCTATTACATCCTCCATGTTAGCTGAACAGCCTGTCTCTGTGTGTTACATTGTAGATGCTGGCTATTACATGCACTTCAACAGCCAGAAGGGCGGCGCTGAGGAGTCAGCTCTGCTGGAGTCCAGGGTTCTGTTCCCCCGCAGGAAGCAGCAGTGTCTGCAGCTCTTCTACAGGATGACAGGCAGCACACAAGACCGGCTAGTGGTCTGGGTCAGAATGGATGATGGCACAGGAGTCGTCCGCAAGATGAGGAAGATACACACATTCTATGGTATTGAGTGTATGCGTGGGCCTTGTGGATGCGTGTGTGTGTATCTGGTGAGTGTGTATCTGATGAGTGTGTGTGTATCTGGTGTGTGTGTATCTGGTGAGTGTGTGTGGTGAGTGTGTATCTGGTGAGTGTGTATCTGGTGAGTGTGTGTGTATCTGGTGTGTGTGTGTGTATCTGGTGAGTGTGTATCTGGTGAGTGTGTGTATATCTGGTGTGTGTGTGTATCTGGTGAGTGTGTGTGGTGAGTGTGTATCTGGTGTGTGTGTATCTGGTGAGTGTGTGTGTGTGAGTGTGTATCTGGTGAGTGAGTGTGTGTGTGGTGAGTGTGTGTGCGTGTGAGTGTGTATCTAGTGAGTGTGTATGTGTGTGTGAGTGTGTATCTGGTGAGTGAGTGTGTGTGTGGTGCATTTCTTGCTGTCCCTAAAAGTCTCCTATTTGTGCCTCTCAGGAGACTCTGACCACAGCTGGAAGATCGCACACGTTCCCATGGAGATGGGAGAGAAGTTCCGCTATGCATTCCAGGGTGTCCAAGGAGACCCGCCCTCTTCTGCAGGGGGGATCTCCATTGACGACGTCACTCTGTCGGAAACACGCTGCCCTAACGCAGTATGGACGATTCATAACTTCTCCAGGATCCTGGAGGGACCTGACAGCGGCCAGGCGATTATCAGTCCTCGCTTCTACAGCCCTGAGGGCTACGGGTATGGCCTGCGCCTGCTGCCTGACTCTGGCCACAGCGACTACACGGGCCGCTACGCTGGCCTGTACTTCCACCTGGTCAGCGGGGAGAACGACGGTGTACTGCAGTGGCCAGCTGTCAACAGGCAGGCCACTCTGGTGGTTATGGACCAGGACCCTGACGTGCTGCTAAGGATGTCATCAGCACGAAGCCTCACTACAGACATGAGGACCAGTGAGTGGACCCTAAACTATCCTTCTTTGTTCTACAATCAATAACTAACCCTTTAATGGTATCATTGTGTTTGTGTCATCCTGTGTGTGTCCAGCCCCAGAGGGAACCCTGTTCTGGGACAACCCCACCAAGGTGGGCACGTTTGACCCCAGCTGTGACTGCTACCGAGGGCAATCCTGGGGCTGGCGTAACTTCATCAAGCACTTCGACCTGCAGCGACGCAGCTACCTCAAGAACGATGACCTCATCATCTTTGTCGACTTTGAGGGTGAGCGCAACCTGAATGTAACTTCTGCTGGAGTGGTCTGTATCGACCAGCTACAATGCATAGCTTAGTATAGGTTATTGATACATGATGTTCAGTATTATTTATCAAAATGAAGAATATCTTATCAGTAATTGTTAACAGTTATGCTGACGTCTCCACAGACATTACATCGCTCATCAAAACGGAGGTTCCTGTCAAGCCAGTGGCGTGAGCACAGGACACAATCATGCTGACGGAAAAGACTTTCCTGGATCACTTTTAAATGATTAAATATTTCCCTATGTAAAATAAAATATGAATATTTGGGGACTTGAGTGTTTAATTTTGTCAGTATCATTATTATTTTTATTATTATTATTATTATTATGGATGTTTATCATAATCCCTTCCGTTTGCAAGCATAGTTGTTGAGGCTAGATAACTAATTTTACATCCAAATAGGCATTACTAATTCCAAAGACAGAATTTGCTAACACAGTTCAATAACCCTTATAATCCAATAACCCTAAACTATTGAGTACAGTGACAGACAATGACATGGTAAAATATGGAAGGAATACATTTGATGTAATTCTTCCATTTTTGTTGCTGTCGGTTTCATATTATGTACAAAAAGATTGTCCTGCAGATACCATACAGAGGTCAGACTTTTTACAAGGGACAAGTTCAGATAAACAGGTTTATGGACTAATCAGTTACATCTCATATCGGCTAACAAGGCCGTAAGTGAAGGACAAGTTGCTGATAAAACACATCAACAGATCAAAGTTCCTTCCAGAAAGCAACTTTATTGTCTTGACAGTGTGGACGCAGTGTGAAGACAGTGTGAAGACAGGAAGCATCAGAACAAACATGTTGGCTCAGTGGAGAGTTGTTGCTCTCACAGCAGTGCTGGTGATATTAAAGGTGAGATCTTGAATAAAAGAGGATTTCAAGTTTGTGAGGATGTTTCATTTTTGAACTGCCGTGAATTTATTTTATTTTTTCTGCTTCAGGTGCATGCTTTTCCATCATCTCAGAGTAAGTCTTGACATCTGGAAAAGCTGTGCTTGTGCAAGTCACAGGAATACATTTACATTTGAAAATGTGTGCTTGAACATCCAGTATTTCGTTCTAATATCTTGTGTTTCCACAGACCTTCTGTTGGATGGTGAAATAGATGAAGACATACCTGACATCAACTCTAGTAAGTAGTTTCATCTGTCTACGATGCTTCCTGTACCTACGCTTCATTTATACACCAAAATACATATTTCTGATGCTGCAAATACACGTTCATAATAACTTACAATTAACTGAAGATGTACAATATTGTCTAAAATATATTGATTCTCTTATTTCAGAATTAAACTTGGACCTTTTTGAAGGAGATATTGCTGGTGATGTAAGTGAACAAGTTTGTTTTCCAGGTGAGTGCGTGAACAGTGTGTGTATGTCAGGCAGTTACTGACCCATTCCTGTCTCTGCAGCCAAGGAGAAATGCAATCCTGGATGAGAACATGAGATGGAAGTTTCCTATTCCCTACATCCTTACTGATTCGCTTGGTATGTAACAGCCTTTTACAGAAGCACACAGGATTGAGAGCTACACTTCTCAAATCAGCTTTTCCTACTACAACTATAGTTTTCTTCAAAACAGCCTAACCCTGCCTTTGTCACTTCCCAGACTTGAATGCTAAAGGAGTTATCCATCAGGCGTTTGAAGCATACAGACTGAAATCCTGTGTGGACTTTAAGCCCTATGAGGGAGAGAGCACTTACATTTCATTCACCAAGCTGTCAGGGTAAAGCATGTTACTGCACTTAAATTATTTCTAATGTTAGGAAACATGCAGACATGGGCACAAAATGTAAGTTATTGTGTGAAACAATACATTGGGAACCAATTCTACTGGCCTAGTGATTCCGTCCAGGCTACACAGATCTGCAAGCAAAGTGTATCTCCAGGATTTAGGATTGTTATAAAATTAAAGACCAAAACCCATATGTAACCATAACATTGTTTTAAATCAACAGTTAAAATGATAGTTTATAGACCAAGAAGTGTACCTCTTATAAGTTGATGTTAAGTTAGGATGTTAACATTAGAACATTAGTATGTTCAAGGTCACAAAGCTTTTTTAACATGAGCTCTGTCCTTTGACAGGTGTTGGTCTTTCGTGGGAGACTTACGGACAGGACAGAACCTGTCCATCGGAGCGCGATGCGACACTAAGGCCATCGTGGAGCATGAGCTTCTGCATGCTCTGGGTTTCTACCATGAGCAGTCTCGCTCTGACCGCGACGACTACGTCAACATCTGGTGGGACCAGATAGAGGAAGGTGGGATCTTGTTGATTGATTGTTGACAATCTTGTCAGATTGTATTATTAGATATTGGACTGATCTGGTCCAGGAGCAGTTCTGCTGTATGCATGAAGTGACTATGGCAGTGGTGGAGCCATCTTATTGATTTGCTGGCAGAACCTGTGTGTGAAATGCTGAACTTAGTAATGATATGTCTGTCTGGTTATTGAAAACAGGAAAGGAGCACAACTTCAACAAATACGAGGATGACACCATAACCGATCTGAACACACCATATGACTATGAATCCATCATGCACTACAGGCCACTGTCCTTTAATAAGAATGAAAGCATTCCCACCATCACTACTACCATCCCAGCTTTCAATGACATCATAGGTCAAAGACTGGACTTCAGCGCACTGGACGTGATCAGACTGAACCGCCTGTATGACTGTGGTGGGTCGCAGCAGAGAACTGGGGGGTATCGGGTTTGGAGTATGGTGCAATTCTTAATTTGTTGATAATACTGTGATCGAAACAGCTAGTCTGAATGTAAAGGCAGAAACAGCACATATGGAAGGTAGGTCCTGGTTAGAGTAGAACTCAGACATAGAGCTTAATAAATATAATATGTACGTTGCTTTAGATGTTTACTTAAACATCATGGTATGTAGATAAAGGTTAGATGATGATGTTGATAATCAGGGATCAGTTCAATGATGAGCATATCTAAACAACATGACTGATTTTTGCAGCTTCCACGCTCACTCTCCTGGACCAGTGCTCCTTTGAGCTGATCAACATTTGTGGAATGATCCACAATGATGAGGACAACGCAGACTGGGTCCAGACCCTGAGCAGTGCCGTGGAGACTGACCACACGCTGGCTGGTCGCTGCAGAGGTACCACCATGGGAGATGAGATACACCTGAAACAGGAGTCATGTGTTCTTACTGTTGATTTGAACACATCATGTTCATTTAGATGTTGCAGCAAGGACAAAGCTGTGGTCTTTTTAAGAACCGAGCACCGTGCATACACAAGAGAGTCACAATGTGACATTGATGTTTCACAAATATGCGGTTATGCATTATATTAATCACCTGGTACAGATCAGACATGCTAATATCATACATGATGTTAACAGTCCTTACTCAGCAGTGGTGATTTATTTGATATAGTAAAAACGTGTCAGATCTGGATCAATGCTACTAGATTGTGCTTAATTCCCGCTTCTTGATGTGTTAAAACCTCTCTGTAGATTCTGGCTATTTCATGAAGTTCGACGTGTCAGTGGGAGAGGTTGGAAACAGTGCCATTCTGGAGTCCAGGATCCTGTATCCCCGCAGGAGCCAGCAGTGTCTTCAGTTCTTCTACAGGATGACGGGACATGCAGGGGATAAGCTGACTGTCTGGGTCAGAACCGACGATGGGACGGGCAACGTCCAGCGTGTCCGGAAGCTGCACACCATCACAGGTAATGTTGAGTAGCTTGCCCTCCTCCCCTTCCATGTGACCTCATTTCAGTCAGAGCTCTCCGTATAGTTGTCAATGCTGAAAACATGTGATCAGTCTCTCTGTCATCCCGTCAGCAACAGGCGTGTCCAGCGTCTCCTTTGTGCCTTGCAGGTGACGGTGTTGGCGCCTGGAACATTGCTCACGTGACCCTGAAGGTCACTACGAAGTTCCGCTACTTCTTCCAAGGCTCCAGGGGTTCCATTGGCTCTTCAGGGGCCATTCTCCTGGATGACATCACCCTGACAGAGACCACCTGTCCCAGTGCCACCTGGACCATAAGGAACTTTACCCACCTGCTCTCAAGCGAACCCTTCAGTGGACGAGTCCGGAGTCCCCGCTTCTACAACGCAGAGGGTTATGGTTACGGTGTTAACATTTATGCTAATGGCATGAATGGCTCCAGTCCTGACTACGTAGGCGTGACCTTCCACCTCTGCAGCGGGGAAAACGATGCTGTCATGGAGTGGCCTGTGACAAGACGCCAGGTGACCGTGACGATCATGGATCAAGACCCAGACGTCAAACTGAGGATGTCGTCCTCCAGGAGTTTCACCACTGGTGGGTCAAGACTCCAGGTGAATCTAAAGGCTTTTACTGTAGAGGCTTTAACATCAGGTCAAATAGTTGCAGGGTTTGATATTGTTAGTGTAAGCCTTGTGACCTAAGAGTTCAGAAAACCCTAACCCTTAGAGTTACACTAACCCTAACCTTAGACTTACACTAACCCTAACCTTAGAGTTACACTAACCCTAACCCTTGTAACCTTAGACTTACACTAACCCTAACCTTAGAGTTACACTAACCCTAACCCTTAGAGTTACACTAACCTTAGACTTACACTAACCCTAACCTTAGAGTTACACTAACCCTAACCTTAGAGTTACACTAACCCTAACCTTAGACTTACACTAACCCTAACCCTTGTAACCTTAGACTTACACTAACCCTAACCCTTGTAACCTAAGAGTTACACTAACCCTAACCTTTGACTTACATTAACCCTAACCCTTAGAGTTACACTAACCCTAACCTTAGACTTACACTAACCCTTAGAGTTACACTAACCCTAACCTTAGAGTTACCCTAACCTTAGAGTTACCCTAACCTTAGAGTTACACTAACCCTAGCCTTAGACTTACAGTAACCCTAACCCTTGTAACCTTAGAGTTACACTAACCCTTTAACTGCAAAACAAGTACTCCCCCCTCCGCCTGTATATTTGGTCAAAAGCACTAAAGGACCATGTGATACAGTAAAGCTCTTTGCCTCCCATGAAATACACAATTTAGTTGAACTGACCTGTAGATAGACCCCCTACATTTGGACAGATGTAATCAAATTGAAATGTTAATTTCCCTGAGCCTCCCCAGCGTAAACACCATCACAACACTAGTCCCACAACACTGGAGCGGTACAGCACATTCACATGACATCATGCATGATAGACTGCGCTTTGGGTCCAGACAGCAGCGCCATGTGGAGCAGGCCCTCAGCCTCCTCAGGAGCAGAGTGGGATGAGAGCTGTCATTGCTACAGGGGGCCTGAGCTGGGCTGGAGAACCTTCATCTCTCTCAAGCAACTCAACACTAGAAGTTTTCTAAAGAACAAGGACCTCATCATCTTGGTTGACTTTGATGGTGAGGATATAATCACAGCTTTCCACATGGCTAGTTGTCCTCAGTGTAAATAATTATGATTTAATCATGAATAAAATGTCTCTTGTTAGATTTGACCCACCTCATAAAGACAGAGGTGCCTGTGGTGCCCAGTGATGACCCTCCAGAGAAGCAGAAGTCAGAACTAACCAATCATAGAGCTGTGAGGTTTGCGCCCAATCCTGGACTGACCAATCATAGAGCTGTGAGGTCCGCGCCCGATCCTGGACTGACCAATCATAGAGCTGTGAGATCTAGCAGCTCATGCCTTTCCAACCCCTGCCTCAATGGTGGAGTGTGTGTGGTCAATGAAGGGAAAACCTCCTGCAGGTATGTGCAGCACACTCTGTCATACACACAACGCTCGATGTAAAGGACAATGCTGAATTAGTCTAGATTGTGACATGTCATTCCTTTTTCTTGCAATTTAAGTATCATTCTGTTAAACGCAATAACAGGGGGAAATAACAGGACAGATAGTGTTAGTCAGTAATTCTAACTATCCATCCATCCATCCATTATCTACTGCTAATCCCTGGGAGGGATTGCAGTGCCGCTTCTTCCCATTGAGGGGTCACGGGTGACTGGAGCCTAACCCAGTAGCTTCGGGCCATAGGCAGGGTACACCCTGGACTGGGGCCAGCAAGTCGCAGGGCCAACACAGAGACACAGACAACCATTCACTCACACATCCACTAATTCTAACTAGCAACTAGTAATTCTAGCAAACACATTTTCTTCATAAGATGAAAACGTCACACTATTTTCTGGAGCAAATGTACCTCATCTAGTTCCTTCAATACCATTACTAATTTCTGGCCCAGTCATACATCTTGGCTGTTGTTTATTCCAGATGTGCCTCCGGTCAGGCCACCGTGTACGCTGGTGACCGGTGTGAACAGCTGCATGTGGACAGCACCATCGTGGGGCTGCTGGTTGGTGGAGTGCTGGGGACAGTGGTGCTGGCTCTGGCCATCCTGACTGTGATCAGGAGAGCTCACTAAGCTGTGCGCATACACAGCTGGACCGAGAACAACCATGGCTGTCCATGGGACCTTCTAAGGTCTTAAATGGGTTGGAATACAGTTTTCCACATTTTTCATGTAACGTTTATATGATAAATAGTTTTGAAATTGCATTCAAAGTGTCAGGCCCCTTTGTTACCCTGTTAATGTAAATTTGACTTGAAACCTGCAGAAACCGTGAATAAAGCATTCTTGGAGAGATCTCGTTCACTAAAACATCTCAGTTCAAGTTTACAGGTAATGTGACTCTCAAAATGATTTTTTGTGTGAATAATAAACTCATAAATGTGCAGTACATTACTGATTGAAGTAAACTTTTACCATGTA
The DNA here is from genome assembly GCA_036571765.1 of Plecoglossus altivelis. NCBI lineage: Eukaryota > Metazoa > Chordata > Actinopteri > Osmeriformes > Plecoglossidae > Plecoglossus > Plecoglossus altivelis. The sequence continues at coordinate 2,125,539 of BROE01000004.1, forward strand.
TCACTTACCAACTGACAAATCACTACATGTTTGTAAATTGTTTGTTAAGCCTTTAATTCTGAGATAAAAAATATATCATCAAGGTAATATAATTTAAGGGATAGACTTCCATAGAAGATCACAGTGTATACTGTTTCAAAATCCATTCCTATTTGATAGTTTGATAACTTTTAAAGCATTTCATAATCCATTAATCTGCGTGTTCACAATAACTAGTAACTATGGCACGAAATAGGTGTTTATCTTGGTTTTAAGCTTCATGAAGTCTTGTATATTGACTAGTCTGATAATGAAGGTGGAATACAAGAGGTTACTAACGATCAAAAAACACATAAATGATTGACATTGTTATTAAATATATAATTCAATCAACTAGAATTAGAAATTATATCTGGCCCTACTGCCTCTAACCATCTTCGTTAAATAACGATCGGTCTCTCTGTGTTGATCAGTCAATATTGTTGTTTATATTTTAAAATGAGCAGATATGAAGACGATTGCATTATGTACAAGATAGTTGACATGAATATTGACGTGTTTTGTAACAGGCAGAACATCAGTCTTTGCTGTTGCCTGTAGTCAGATTTTTCCTACTTTCACTTTTGCTCTTTGATGCTGGTTTCTAGGGGAACAGAAAGAGAACATATGAATTCCCCTTAATGTGGAATACAGATATGAAACATGTCACAATAGAAGTGAACTTACATCTGATGTTATTAGCTTGTACAACTCATCTCGAACCTACAAGACAAGTGAAGAAGAGAGATAAAGAGGAAGTTAGGCTGGACAGAATATTATCATTATTTCCACCTTTGTAAGCACACGCTACAATGATTCCAAGAACACACTAAATACCCTTTTCTCTGCAAAGCACCCAGTCAGCAAAATGAAGAATCCCTGAAAATTATTGAACAAAAAGGTCAGTTACATTTTCTCTGTAAACGTTATATTTTCATACAGGCAATAAGTAAGTAAAGTAAACATTGCAACATTAAGCACCTGTAGTGAGTTGACAATGGCGAAAGTGTAATGGACGACTTTAACCATGGGGTTCTTAGGATCAATAAGCAGGAAGAAGCCCAGAGCCCAGGTGACGCCAAACACAGGAGTTAGGAACACCACAGCTTTCATGATGCTCTTCACCATCTCCTTATTGTCCTCCTTGCCTCCCTCAGGGACAGACGACTTCACAAGCGTCAGTATAACCACCATCATGGAGAACATGTTTGTTAGAACGATAGTTCCTACTGGAAGGAGGAAAGTGTGGATGGACCCTTTCAGAAGGCTGTCGTATCTGAGCCAGCAGGTCTTCTTGTCGTGATAACTGGTGCCAGTGTAATTGTAGTACACATAGGAGGCTCCCACAATGACAACGGGACATATATAGCCCAATATGGAGGAGATGAACATGTACACCCTCTTCCTCAGCGGGCTGAAGACAAAGATGACCTGGTGAAGGAGCATGAGACTGAGACAGAGCATCCAGAAGAACATAGCCATGAAGAAGAAGTGTTTGCACACAGTCAGAGTCAGGCACCAGGTGGACGACAGGCTGGCAGGGAATGACGAGGCCAGGAAGCTGCAGTCTGCCAGTAACAGACACATGGAGATGTTCACCATAGCTGTGTGGCGGAAGTGAGAGAGGTTTGACTTGACCACAGCGGACCACACTAACACCTCGATGACCAGGAACACCAAGATGGAACAAATGGACACACCCAGACCCACGTAGGTGAGCTCTTCTATCCATGGCAACTGCACTTTGGTCTTGGACATAAGCATGGAAAAGGATGTCAGGTGGTTACACTCACAAAAGGTTTGGTTCCCACTGGATTTCAACCAGCAGCCTTCCCTTGACCATTGGTCAGTGTTGGTGTTCCAGAAAGCACAGAACACCTCACTGTCCTCAGTCATCTCTGTGATTGGAGGGAAACTGAGCTTAATGCTCATGTTTGAGTTTGAGTTGCTGTCCACAGTAGCGGAAAGAACAATATCAGGAGAATCTGTTTCTGGAAAATTCATGTGTAAAATTTTCCCTAGTTCCTTTATTGCTATGGCTTTCACTCTTCCGAACGATGCATTTAGTGTGACCGCAACGCCGAACACTGTGTGGTTACAGGTTGTGTTCAGGTCCAATTGGCAGATCTTCAGATCCAGGTTCTGGGTGTTCAGTTCCTGCGTGTTGTTTACGTAGACATTCTTTACCAATCCCTCCACTGACATGAGGTACTTGGAAGACGTTTCGTGTAACTCTGAGCCATCCCCCCATGAGTTATTCAGGATATTGCTGGCTGCTCCAAGAAAGTCCTAAAAGGATAAATATTTTTGTGTTATTTATGACAACACATTGTTACTTACATGATCTGATTCAGTTGCTTGAATGATAATGATCAGTATCAGTGTGTCAGCGGTCCTTGTTATTTGCACCATTTTTAAGTCACTTTGTATTAAAACCGTCTGCCATGTGAATAAAATGTAGTGAAAATCTATGCTATAAAGTGGATAACTTAAAGGTCATAGATCATCTCACAGGTAGAATAGACCCTGTCAGTTTAATGTTAGCTGATGCGTTTGCCATGGTGTTCAGAATGTCAATGGACGCCTTTGTGTCCGCCCAGGTTATGTTGCTGCTTGTGGCTGAAACGTTTTTCAATCCAGAGAAGATCTCAAGAGCCACAGTTTGACTGGCACCAAGGCCCTCAGCAAAGCTCTAGAGGAGCAGATCAAACAGGGTTCAAAAAGTATTTCAGTCACGTGAAGTGAAGAGGGTACTTTCGATGTTAACACTGCTGAAAGATCACACTCACTTTTGCAGCATTGCCTACTTTGTTTATAGCCTCTGAAATACAATTGGACAATACAGGTGACCATTGACCGTTCAAGCATGTACGCTGTTGTGAGCCCACTCTGCCTGGTTCACACTGCAGACTGACCACTGTGGCCCCGCTGGGAGTTTTAGGCCAGATACCGTCCACAGGACAAGTAGTGTCCCAAGCTGGAAGACACATTCAAACATTACTGATAATTACAGGGAGTAAAGGTAATTTCAGGAGATACATTTATTATTACATATATACATCTATATTAACATTTTTATTTTTTTAGGCTTTTTTTATCAGGAAAATGTTACTTTTTACCTAAAAAATTAATAGAAAGTACACATATACATATATATGCACATACCATAGATGACTGTTAAAGTTATGCTTTCGTTCTTCGTCTGTTGTTTTCTGTTAGTAAAGCTGTAGTTTACGCTTTGATCTTTTTTTCCCAACTGGCAGTTAATTGGTATGTTGCAATTGTAGTTCCCCATATTCCCTATAAGGAAACAAGTCATGGAAGTGAATTTTTCCACTAACATAAATTTATCAAGTCATCATCAGACATCATTTTGTAGAGGTAATGGGGATTAATGTGGGAGCTGAATGCACTGTGGTGGTTGATGAGGTTAGTTACATCTGGCCTCTAAGTAGAATCCTCTCTACATAGTTGATTGTAAGAATGTGGTTTGCATATTTCTTTTTTTACGGAGGGACAGGTAGTGAGATTTAAGCTAGGGTTTGGTTCTAAAAGTGATGGATTAATGCTGGTTACATGATATCCAAACTTCTACACAGTGATTATGTTATTTCAACCTTGATCTATCTAGACTGATACTCAACAATGAACACATGAATCAGGTGTAACTAATGGGTTAAGACAAGGGTTTATAGTGTGAATTAGAGCGACATATATATGCGTGTTGAACACATGGTCTTTAGAGAACTGTCACATGATTCAGTCTTACCAGCTACAGTAAACTTCTCGCCAATGTAGGTTGCCACGACATTGTAGGGCTCTGTTGAGGCCTGAATGCTGGTGTTGACCAGCACTGTCGGTTTTTCTCCAACAGAGCAGTCAACAGACAGGGGTTGGGTGGTCATGATGATGACATCTGGTAGCAAGGCCACATCAAGCATTGCTGTGGCGACATGTTTGACTGGACCTTTGGAGAAGCTGCAAGTGTACTGCCCTGAGAAGAACAAAGCATATCAGAAGGGTGGGAGTGTGGTGGGGGGTGGAGGGGTGGGTGGTAAAGCAGTGGGAGGGGTGGTTGGTGGAGGGGTGGAGGGTGGGGGGATGGCTGGTGGAGGGGTGGGATGGGTGGATGGTGAATGATGGGGGTGTTAAAGCTAGTTATAACTAATGTTTGCTATAGTACAACATAATATTTAACAATCACTCACCTGCCCAGTTTCCAGTCACTTTCTTGATAGTGATGCTCGTCAAGGACGGCATACTGGATGAGTTTCCAGGAATAAAATTCACGTTTGACACAGTCCCATTTTCGATATTGTATGTCCTATTACCATTGGTTAGATCCCATCCTGCACTGTCTATTGCTTGTCCATATGAGCAGCTTAGAGTCTGGTGGCTGTTGTATTCCACAGTTTCCTTTGGATACACGATACTAACCAGTCCTTTTTTCATGAAACAACAAGAATGTGGGTTAGGACAAATTCATTTTAAATGACTAATCCAGGGCTGCCCAAACCTCTTCCTGAAGAGCAGAAGTCCTGAATGTTTTCATTTCAGGAAATGGAAAGGAAGGAAGGAGTAATGGTGTACACCTACAGTAGGGTATCTCTCCAGGAGCAGGTTTGGATAGTCCTGGACTAAACTTAAACATATTAAATATGAAAATTCAGTTTCACTTTTGATGTACGAATGAGTTCTGTCATGTTTTTTACCTGACGAGACAACAGTAATTGTGGCCCCCAAGTCCTTTTCCAGGGTTGTGACTAGCCCAATGAGATTTTCATTCTCAAATATAACGCTCAGTTCCACTTCAAAGTCAGCGCTTGTGCTCCTGATAATCCCCAAGGTGAGACAGTAGACAGGTGAGACAGCAGACAGGTGAGACAGCAGACATGTGAGACAGGTGAGACAGCAGAAAGGTGAGACAGCACATAGGTGAGACAGTAGACAGACACAGGCCACAGGGAAGAGAAGGAGGGTGATAATTACGTCTTTAAAGTAACTGAAGCTAGAGAAGAGGACACCACAACTTGTTCCTGCCACTATGTTTACAAACCTGGCCACCTTATCAACCCTAACCCTAATCCACCTTATCAGTGGCCTTATCAGTCAAAAACCTGATCCCAACATATCAGGCTGGTCAGTAGTCTGTTATAAACATAGCAGGCTGGTCAGTAGTTATAAACATAGCAGGCTGGTCAGTAGTTATAAACATATCAGGGTGGTCAGTAGTTATAAACATATCAGGCTGGTCAGTAGTTATAAACATATCAGGCTGGTCAGTAGTTATAAACATAGCAGGCTGGTCAGTAGTCTGTTATGAACATATCAGGATGGTCAGTAGTTATAAACATATCAGGCTGGTCAGTAGTTATAAACATATCAGGCTGGTCAGTAGTCTGTTATAAACATATCAGGCTGGTCAGTAGTCTGTTATAAACATATCAGGATGGTCAGTAGTCTGTTATAAACATAGCAGGCTGGTCAGTAGTTATAAACATAGCAGGCTGGTCAGTAGTCTGTTATAAACATATCAGGATGGTCAGTAGTTATAAACATATCAGGGTGGTCAGTAGTTATAAACATATCAGGCTGGTCAGTAGTTATAAACATAGCAGGCTGGTCAGTAGTTATAAACATATCAGGATGGTCAGTAGTCTGTTATGAACATATCAGGATGGTCAGTAGTTATAAACATATCAGGGTGGTCAGTAGTTATAAACATATCAGGCTGGTCAGTAGTCTGTTATGAACATATCAGGATGGTCAGTAGTCTGTTATAAACATATCAGGGTGGTCAGTAGTTATAAACATATCAGGCTGGTCAGTAGTCTGTTATAAACATATCAGGCTGGTCAGTAGTCTGTTATGAACATATCAGGATGGTCAGTAGTCTGTTATAAACATATCAGGCTGGTCAGTAGTTATAAACATATCAGGGTGGTCAGTAGTTATAAACATATCAGGCTGGTCAGTAGTTATAAATATATCAGGCTGGTCAGTAGTTATAAACATATCAGGATGGTCAGTAGTCTGTTATAAACATATCAGGATGGTCAGTAGTCTGTTATAAACATATCAGGATGGTCAGTAGTTATAAACATATCAGGGTGGTCAGTAGTTATAAATATATCAGGCTGGTCAGTAGTCTGTTATAAACATAGCAGGCTGGTCAGTAGTTATAAACATATCAGGGTGGTCAGTAGTTATAAACATATCAGGCTGGTCAGTAGTCTGTTATAAACATACCAGGATGGTCAGTAGTCTGTTATAAACATAGCAGGCTGGTCAGTAGTCTGTTATAAACATATCAGGGTGGTCAGTAGTTATAAACATATCAGGCTGGTCAGTAGTTATAAACAGACACCTGGTGATCATCTCAAAGAGGCTCTGTTTCAGACCTAGGAATTATATGTAGTTTCCTGCCTGGATCTCTTGCCAGTCCCTTCAAATATGAATTCATCCTTGTTCCTACTTCAGGTAAAACTTTATTAGTATCCAGTTGTTGGTGTGGTCTTTGAATACATGATCTATGTGCTGCTGACTCTGAAATTCATTCAACAACATCAATAGATTCTACATTCTTAGCAATCCTATTGATAATCACCTCTCTGTAGTCACATTCAGTCCCTTAAACCCATTCAGTTTTTGAAACCCATTTGTTAGCTGTGAAAAGAAAAAGAAAAGAACATGAAAACTTAAAAGTATAATTTACTTTAGAAAAAGATTCACAACTAATTACAATGTTTAGATTCTAGAAACAATATTATGTCAAAGGATCATTTAAAAATAAAATCTGTATGACAAAAGTATCCTACTTTCTTAGCCAGATCCAAACCAGAGAATGGTAGATTGCCAGAAGAGGTGATCAACCCAGTGAGACAAACTTAACAATTTGTTTTTTTTAGAAATGGCATGTACAACAACAATTATGGTAGTTGATAGAAGTTGGATTGCAACAACATCAATAAAAATAGTTACCTGTCACTTTGGGTATGCAGATGTTGATGAAGTTGGAAATGTTTGCAGAGCAAGATGAGTCATTGCAGCATTGACTGCTGTTACATACTGCATTACTCCATACGTATCCCGACCAACAACTGCATGTGCTCTGATCCCCAACTATCTCACAAACTACACACACACATCAACATTACCAACAAAACACACAAACACCGACACTACCAACAAACTAAACCATCCCACAACCCAGTCATATCCAACCAAACACACAACACACTCAGTAAAGGACATGTCTATGTGCACTGCAACAGTACTACACCTGTTAACATGCTTTTTCCTTGTGTGTAATTGTACTACTCTCCATGAGGGGGCAACAGTGAGCTATACTCAGGTATAAAATGAGTGAAACGAGTAGAAGAAGGGAGATTTGGTGATCAAGGGACTAAGCATGGTTTATGACTCCAAACAATCAATCATTGGTCCTGATTGAGAAACCGTGAGTTTTATGCTCAATCAAAAAAGGACTCCACTTTCTATGGGAATGATCCTTTTATTCATATGCTTGTTGTTGTTGAGCCATGTCAGAAAGATGACACTAAAGTGGGATTAAAAGCTATGAGTTGATTCAACTACAGTGAATCCCTAAACCGGATTTTGCCTCTTGGGAATGAAGAGACTTTATACTTGGCATGGACTGATATTGACAATAAGGAGTACAGGTGTGCCTTGGAAACTTTTGGATGGCGTTCTTGGACTTGGTATGTTGTGGTGAAGGAATATTCATTGTTATAAAACATCATCTCAGCACCACCTAAAAACAGATAAGTTTTTCGTCTCTATGCTGCTGGTTATTGATTGGTTAAAAAATTTATCTTTTGTGTTGGGTATAAACGTGTTTGAAAGGTAAAAGGATGTAAATGTCTGAGAAACACTTATTTATTGCTTGGGTTTACTGATCACAGGTTTACTTGTCCATGCTTGTCAAGTTCACAACATAAGTAATTGATTTTCTGCATTAAACAAAGTCTAGTTGGTAGTTCCCTCCTTTACAACAGATATATAATTAATTCATTTGTAGAATCAAAGTAACGGTTATAGCACTGGTCTTGATTTAATCTATAATGGTATTGGAATCTAGAATACTTGTTCTATATTGTAATGCTGAGCTGCAACTATCCTATACTTTAGTGTTAGAGTTGATACGACTCCATGCAACTGATATAATCACTCACTACAAGAAGACTCAGGATCAAATCAACAGAAGATCATTGAACATCACCTGCTGTTAGCTGAAGCTTTGCATTCGAAAGATTTCCTGATTGCAATATGATGGAGTAGTTTATGGAGGCCAGAACCGTTGAAATGTCCATCGTGATGTTGCTCTCTATTGCAAACTCAGCATAGTAGGTTTTGTTCATCAGTGTGTCTTTCAGGCATACACAGAAAAAATATATATTTAGTTTGTTGGTTGAAATTGATGGAGATTTAAAGGTTGTGTTACTTTTACTAGTACCATACAACAGTCAGCTCTTATGATCTTCAGCACGTGATTAAATTTAAAGGAATCACTTTAAATATAGAAAAACTCACCGACTCCAATTGCCTAAATTAAAGAAGCAGAAAGTGTTAATAAAAAAGGCATAATTAACTTAATAATAATTTACTAACTGTGGGATGGAGCTAAGGGAGACTATTTCACCAGTTATATTACATTATCTTCACAGCTACTGGGTCCTTGCATATGAAAGATCTAGAACATTATCTTCACAGCTACTGGGTCCTTGCATATGAAAGATCTAGAACATTATCTTCACAGCTACTGGGTCCTTGCATATGAAAGTTCTAGAACATTATCTTCAGAGCTACTATGCATATGAGAGTAAGTGCTTCCTGTGCTGTGTGAAGCCCCAATATCTGCTTACCTGAGTGCTGATTGCAATGCCACACAGCAGAATTATACCTGTAAGCCACATCTTCTATCTACAGAACAAATATAATAATACAATGAACACCCATGGATCTTTTACAGAGGAATAAAACAATGTAAATGTAAAATACCCATATAAACATACAACATATAAAACAACTGATGTTGAAGTTGTCTAGACAAGGTCAAAGACAGTACACTAAGAGGACAGCTCTCAGGAAGTCATGACGCCATATTACAGTGAGTGAGTGAATGATATGGACAACGTTAATTCCCAATTGGATTTGTTACCTTTCGCAGTCGACATTTTTAATAACAATGACTATAATATGAATGAGGTCAAATTAATCTATTTAATCATATTAGCACAAAACGTATTTTTATCTCCATGTGTCTCATCTCTTTTTAGCTCTTTGATCAAAAGGGCACAAGATTCATAGTTAAATTTAGTTTTGCATAACTATTTTGCGTGTGGCCCAATGATAAGCTCAACACCTAGAAATAACGTACTTAACTGACCAATGTAACACAAAACAACAACAAAACAAACAAAATCTGAATTTAAAAGACACGACTAATAGTAAGTATTATTTACGTTTTACAATTCAGTGTGTTCACTGAATTTTCGGGGGGGAAATCCTCTACAAATACGTTCTGATAGGGTCTGTTGAGAATCTGGTGAGGGTGATGGTCTGGTGAGGGTGATAGTCTGGTGAGGGTAATGGTCTGGTGAGGGTAATGGTGTGGTGAGTGTGATGGTCTGGTGATGGTGAGGGTGTGGTGAGGGTGATGGTCTGGTGAGGGTGTGGTGAAGGTGATGGTCTGGTGAGGGTGAGGGTGTGGTGAGGGTGATGGTCTGGTGCGGGTGTGGTGAGGGTGATAGTCTGGTGAGGGTGTGGTGAGGGTCTTGTGCTGGTCTGGTGCGGGTGTGGTGAGGGTGTGGTGAGGGTGTGGTGAGGGTCTGGTGCTGGTGAGGGTGAGTGTGAGGGTCTGGTGAGGGTGAGGGTGAGTGTGAGGGTCTGGTGAGGGTGAGGATGTGGGTTAGGGTGCGGGTCTGATGAGGGTGAGAGTGAGAGTGAGGGTGCATGTGAGGGTGAGGGTCAGATGAGGATGCGGGTCTAATTAATAGTCCCAATGAGAACAAAGCAGGCCAACTTTCAGTGAAAACACCATTTCTACATTCCTTATTTAAAAACGAAGATAATTAATCAGATGGTGAATTCGTACATTGAATACATTGTTGTCTACATATACTTTTTATGGCATTTTAAACCGACAGAATAGAAAAACAAAGTACTGAAAATCTAGAAGAAGCAATAAGGCCACACACTGTTATATTATTGTTGATTGCGATGTTAATGTTGCACCACAGTATTATGTTTTGTCGTTGACCATACATAATGGCTGAGATGTAGTTACTTGCAAGTAGGTAGTAAACATCACAAAATACTGTAGAACTCTTCATGTGTGCTGCACTTGCTATGTACAGTATTTGTGCGTTGCTTTGGATGAAAACATTTGCTAAATTGATCAAATGTACTTTGAGTTTTCTCTAAGTGCAATGTTTTCTCAAATCTATGTTCTTTACTTTGTACAGTTACAAAACCAAGTCCATAAACGAAAGTCGTATGAAAACATCCTAAAAATGCAAAACAATATTAATTTATATTTTTATTATTTAAAAAATGCTTACCTTGATTGTCAAGCTGTACTTGGAAACTGTGGCTGGCTCATAAGAATAAATAATCAGTTGGACAGGAACATCCTACAGTTCCTCTGGCAGCAGTTCAGCTGGAGAACTAACCTGCATAGGAGCGGGGAGGGCAGGCTGGCTCAAACATGCATTTGCATTGACTGCATTAGTCAACATGGGCGTCCTATTCTCCAACATATTTGTCTACCAAATCCTTCGGGAGAGTAAGGGGTTGTTTAAAAAAAATGTCTGCGCTGTCATGACGTATTAATTTAACTTTTATCCAAAGTGACATACACAAAGGTAGTTGGCAACGTGTGACCAATGATCTGTAGTCAAATATTTCTCTACTGAACTTTATCTCTCATCTCTGTTAGTGTCTCTGCAACCTCCCATATACATGTCTGTAAAAACAGACCTAAGGAATATATATATATATATATTCCTTAGGTCTGTTTTATAGTATATTGTATACAGTATATACAAACACTAAAGATCTTGAGGATTGAGAGAATACATTTCTACAATCTTCCAGCTTCTTTCTTTCTGTCCAGGAAACAGAAATACAGACGGACACTCAACAGATAGGCAGGTCTGTCAACACTCAAAGAAGCTAACTGACCAGCATGCTAGAAACACATGGATGATCTTTCTCAAGAGACTGGTTGGACGGCTACATATGCTCAATGTTATATATGTTTATGTTATTATTCTAACAAACATCGGTGCATCTGTAGAGTTAGGTGGTTTTGGAGGTGTTTTACGTTCCCTTTCTTTTATGGAATCAAAGAATCAAACATGCATCATGAAAGAAATGGAGCCTCATTTTTAAATAATTTGCCCATAAACAGATGTGGCAGGCTTGTCAGGTTCCTCTGATAGTACCCCCTTGGCCTGAGTTTCACATAACTGTGATGCTCCTCTTCTTCATGTTCAAACATAACAATGTCAAGCCTTAACCACAATCAGCACATGTAACTCAGGATACTGTCTTGTATGCTTATAAACAGGTTAGATCTCCTCTACAGAGCACTGACCCATCCTTTGGGTTTTAGGAAGCAAAGTTTATTTAATCATCATTAGCAGAAAAACAACAGTAAATTCAGTTTTCTCATGGTGAATTATTTCACAAGGTTGGTGCTGATTTATAGTTTGTCTGCATTCAAAACCAATATGATCATATAACCAATTTAATTGTAACAGTATTACCTCTAACTCTAAAACAACTATTCACTGAAAAAGGGCCTGCTGATCTGTCCACTGTTTTTGTCTTCAAGGTGAATGGGGCCATCTGGTTCAACTCGCTGATTTGATTTGCAAACTAACCAAACGACAGCAGAAACATTCTTTTGCATGTTATTTATAGATCTTTGTGTCCTGAAGTTTACTTAGATGATGTGCCAGCGTTTGTTTACACATTTTCAAAAAAGGAATCACAACACATAATGATTTTTTGTTTAACTGCCAGTTAATGTTATTTTCTGATGTATGCTAAATGAAAAACAATAATTTATAACATTATGACTGAAAGGAATGCGTACAGTAAGTAAGTCACAATACAATGTAAGACACAATACTGTATAGAAAAAATATAATTGTTTATCCACATACAATTATTACAGGTCTGCCCACATCTGGGCCTAACAGAGTACCACCTAATTGAAATACTTTGTTAGAAGCCTTTCTAGATCGTTTGTCTAAATATTTAGCTTAATAATAAATAAATAAATGATAACACGCTTTGTTGAACTGATTTTACAACAATGTCACTTACAGTGACTTAAAATGATTTTAATCTCAACATAATACAATGAAAGTGCTATGTGTTACAGTGATATTGTGGGGCCAATTACTAATTTATTTCTAAATTAAAGATTTAATGCATGCATTTAAGATTGAATGATTTTACAGTAAAGTGACATCAGATGTTGATGAAAGACTCAGTGGCAGCAGAGCTGCTGTTGTTTGCCGCTTCAGAGACGTTGTAGACATCTATAGAACAGAGCAGGGTCATTCCATGGCAGTTACATCTGGGGTTTTAAAACTAAATCTAGGTTTTATGTGGTGAGATACCTTTATAACTGAAGCGTTGAATAAATACTAGGGGATAGTAATGACAGACACTATGCAGTTTTGGTGCCGTATTGCTGATATATATTCAGGCTGACTGTAGCATTACGACATTCAATCCTCTTTCATCAAGGAGACTGATGTAAAAGGTTAAAGCCCTTGTTCAGGTGGCCTTTTGCAGGATTGACTGATAATTGGTCAAATGAATGTCATTTGTATAATGAATCTATTGATACTAACATTTAACTGAAGGGACTTTTTTGTATTCTGATAACTTACTTCTTCTCCGCAATCTTCTGAATATGTCCAAGGCACTGGAGGAGGAAGGCCCAGCACTGGTGCTGCGGGTCTGGAAACAGTGCAAGGTGGAACATGTTAACATGACTCACAGAACCATACCAGTGCAAGGTGGAACATGTTAACATGACTCACAGAACCGTACCAGTGCAAGGTGGAACATGTTAACATGACTCACAGAACCACATCAGTACAAGGTGGAACATGTTAACATGACTCACAGAACCACATCAGTGCAAGGTGGAACATGTTAACATGACTCACAGAACCACATCAGTGCAAGGTGGAACATGTTAACATGACTCACAGAACCATACCAGTGCAAGGTGGAACATATTAACATGACTCACAGAACCACATCAGTGCAAGGTGGAACATGTTAACATGACTCACAGAACCACATCAGTACAAGGTGGAACATGTTAACATGACTCACAGAACCACATCAGTGCAAGGTGGAACATGTTAACATGACTCACAGAACCACATCAGTGCAAGGTGGAACATGTTAACATGACTCACAGAACCACATCAGTGCAAGGTGGAACATGTTAACATGACTCACAGAACCGTACCAGTGCAAGGTGGAACATGTTAACATGACTCACAGAACCATACCAGTGCAAGGTGCAACATATTAACATGACTCACAGAACCGTACCAGTGCAAGGTGGAACATGTTAACATGACTCACAGAACCGTACCAGTGCAAGGTGGAACATGTTAACATGACTCACAGAACCGTACCAGTGCAAGGTGGAACATGTTAACATGACTCACAGAACCACATCAGTGCAAGGTGGAACATGTTAACATGACTCACAGAACCGTACCAGTGCAAGGTGGAACATGTTAACATGACTCACAGAACCATACCAGTGCAAGGTGGAACATGTTAACATGACTCACAGAACCACATCAGTGCAAGGTGGAACATGTTAACATGACTCACAGAACCATACCAGAAGTACCCCTGGCCCAGGGAACAGGTCCCAGATATTTGACTTTAAATAAAGCATGTGTTTACTGAACGTCATGTATGTAGTTTAGACGTGTTTGTATTTCTCAGAGGGTGGACTTACCCCAGTACCCTGAGAGCTTCCAGCAGATCCTCGGAACAGTCTGCTTATTGCTGCCCGGATCTGTAAAATATGTATTTACATATTGTGCATAAGTAAAATATAACACAAATCTATTAAATGTGACATAACTGAATTTATATGCCGTAAGATATTTTTGAGTTGAATGAAATAAAGCTATTTACCTTGCCATCTAAAAGTGTTCCAAACACCAAAATAAAGAAACCCTGTAAGAAATTAGAGCATATTTAAAATAAACTTGATCATTTTCACAAAGCATATGGTAAAGCTCTATAGTGTCATTAAAGCTCTTTAGTTAATGTATGTATATATGTGAACTTTTATATATATTATATTTATATATATATATAATATATTTAAATATATATAATATATATTTTTTAAAATATATATTATATATATATAAAATATATAATAATATATATAATATAGACCCCCCTTCTTATGTCAGTATTTGATATATATCAAATACTGACATAAGAAGGGGGTCAGCAAAGTAGAAACAAAGAACAAGCGATGAATTTACCTGTAAGGAATTGAAGAAAGCAAAAGCCACATGTGTCCCATAGCTTCGGTAGTTCACCAGTGTTCCCACTCCCAGTGCCCAGGTAAGACCAAAGAAAGGTGTGAGAATGGCCAGACACTTGGCAATGACCACTAATGCATTCTTCTCATCAGGCTGGGCAGTGTCCCCAACACCTCTGCTCAGCATTTTGTACAGAACCACAATGAGGATTAAGAAGTTGATGAGCACGATACACAAGGCTGGGATCACAAACGCCAGAAGTGCCCTGCTTGGATCCCAGTTTAGCCAGCAGACCATCTCTGTATCATTCCTTATGTATGTGTCATTAGGTGCTGTGGAGGCCACCGTAACAACAGCTATGATGAGAGGTGCTCCGTAGCCCACAGAGAAGCCAATGGCCAGCATGGTGGACTTTGACATGTGGGAGAAGACCATGACAGTCCGGTAGAACAGAAGGAGGCCTGAGATTAGCATCCAGAAGAACAGAGACAAGTAGAAAAAGTGAACGAAGAATGTTACTGCACTGCATGCATCATATTTGTTGTCCGTTGGGTTTTCTGAGATGGAAGCTCCGATGATGAACCAGATGTCTGCTATCAGGAGAGAGACAGCAATGTTTACTATGGAAACGTGACGCATGTAAGAGGTGCTGTTCCGGGTCATGCTCTTCCAGACACAAGCTTCAATGATCAGACACACCACTAGGCAGCCCATGGAAATGCCTACACCAATGTAGGTGATGATGTCCAAAATCTTTTTCTCTTGTTCACTGAAGCCTTCATTGGATGGTGACATTAGGATGGAGAATGAAGTCAGATGGTTGCAGATACAGGTGACAGAGTGATTGTTGGTCGACTGCAGATTACATCCTTCATCATCCCATCCCTCCAGAACAAAGTTCCAGAATACACACTTAACATTAGCTAATGATTCATTCAAATTCAATTTTTCAAAACTCAGAGATACATTTCTGACGGTTCCATTTAACCTAACGAGTAGCACATTTCCATTGATGATGGTTTCCTCGGCAGTTACATTTCTGACATTTCTAACAGGCAAGACGTTGTTGAGCGTGGAGAAGGTGATAGTGTTAATGACGTTGTTGCTGGAGTTAATCTGTGAAATCTGTAAACCAACCCCGGAGTTCTGTTCTGAGCTGAATGAACTTTGACTGAAGTTTGTTCTTGTCAGGATCATGGTGCTTGTGTTGAAGACAAAGGGCTCCCCTTGAAGAGCCCCTGTGACATCTTCTAGGGACTTCAGTAAAATAGAGCTGGTGTTCCCAGTGTTCCCAGTGTTGCCAGTGCTATTAGATGTGTTGTTATTTAGCTGAGTCCAGGATTGCACTGTTTCTTCTGAAATAAGCACACTAACTGTTTTAAGAAAACCCTGAAAAGAAAGACGAAAGTTATTAAAGCTGCAACAAAACTGCTTTGTTTGGAAATATTGTCAGACTAGAAGAAACTTGCATCAATGAAAATGTCAAATTAGCAGTGTTTTAAGTATTGTACTTAATTGTTTACATTCAACATACCTCCATAACCGGGCGAGTGACTTTAGTAGAAACAGACGCCACATTCTTCAGAATGGTGATGAGGGTGAATATTGTAGCAGTGGAGTTTACAATTAAGTTCTGGTTCCCCTCCGTGGCATTTTGAAGGGCTTTCACAAAATCAGGAACACCTTCCTCCTTTAAAGTCTATATGAAAACAGAAAAAATATAGCAAACAAACATTCTGTAATGCAAGTATGAAAATGATAGACATGAAGTAAAAACATTGAGCAATTTACAAATACTTTGAATGCTAATTGATGTATCAAAATTCAGTACCTCTGATGTAGTCTCTAAGTTTATAATCACTATCAAGACACAAGTGTCTTGACTGACTTCCCAATTTGAATCTTTACAAAGTGCCTTGATAAGTCCTTTTTTCCCAGGTCCACATTCTATTGTTGTTTCATCGTTTTCCTTTCCTTCACCAAATGTAGAATCTGAACACTTTGTAGCTGCAAATAGATTCAGTGTTAATATCAGGCAAACACAGGAAATCAAGTATCAAATATTAGAACTCAACTTTGAAACACGGTGAATGTTATAGGTTTAAGACTATAGGTATTCATGTAAGACATTTTAGGGATATAGGTATTCTTGTTGAATGCATCTTACCTCCTGTATAAATAGTCAGTGCTGTTGTTATATTATAGCCAGGTGGATCTTTGACTTGGCAGACATATATTGTTGTGTTGTCATTTTCACACGTTTTAGGCATAGCGCTATATGTGACACACTCTTTTTGAAATGGACCTGTGATAATCATACTGAAAAATAAGCATCTACAAATACACTTAACATACATGTATGGTCATAAGCATACACATTCATTACAAAACATAATGTTAGTGTTGGATAACATTACTCTGATAAATAGGTTCATATTTACCCAATTCATTATTGTTGTTGTCTCTCCACTGGACTTGAAATTGTTCCTGTACACAACACTTAAGAGAAGTGATTCTTTCCACTTGACACTTTGAGTTGATTAAGCGTGGAGCTTGGACATTAGGCGCCTCATTAACAGTCACTATTCCTTTCTGATTGAAGTCTGTGATTGATCCCTTCAGAGTACATTCATAAAGACCTGAAGTAACAGGACAAATACATCTACAGTAAAACACAATGACTGGCTGGTACATAGTCACACTTTCAACTTGATGGATGATTTGACTTATTTACATTTACATTTAGAATGTTTTTCAACAGAGAATATAAAATTACCACTCAACCAGAATTACACCAGGAAACAATTACTTCAATAAAAACAGTGTTAGGGTCAACATCCAGTAGGCAGTCTCCAGGCAATGTGTGGTATACAGTACCTGCCCAGTGTGACCATATGTTCCATACTAGTGGGAGGTTAAGATCTCTTGTTCATTACATCACAGTTGATGGGTAACCCTAACTGCCCTGTTTCCAGAATATATCGTTTTACTCACCAGTGTCACTACTGATAGCCTTTTCAATCGTAAGTGTATCATTTTTGATCTGAAATCTTGAGTTGCCCGATGTATCGCTTTCTTTTACTTTCCATGTAACTCCCAAGTCTCCTGTCACAATGCCAGCAGGAGGAGGCCCGCATTTGATTGTCAGACGAAGGCCAGGGTACATGGGGTTGAGGGTGTAAAGGAAGGGAGCCTGACCTGGATATACACAGCAGGGGTTTGGAGAGTTTCAGACGTGATTCATTTGACATCTGATAATGTAAACATGTATAAGTGTATGAACAACAAAGAGATGGATTATCATAGTCTTACTTTCATAAGTGGTTTTAAATGAGTCATTCTTAACTATGAAAACAGGTGCCAGCGCTTCGATGAGTCCAGATTCAACACGTTTGATTTCAGACACATTTGCATTAGTTGTTATGACTTCAAAGTCCACAATCACACTTCCCGACCTGTAAAAAAAAAAATTACAAGATCGAGAGAAAAACAGGTAGTATATTTACACCAACGATCTAGGTGATGAGCTGACAAATATTGCCAATATTGCTACAATTCTATACTGTGCAAGACATATTTCACACAAATGAGCAAACTATAATAGTAGATCAGATAATATTATAAAATGTTATCCAGGCTACAAGTAACAGGAGGGGAAGCACCCTATTAACCCAGACTGTGTAAATGCACCCTGGTTTACAGTGTGAAAGCACCCTGGTTTACTGTGTTAAAGCACTCTGGTTTACTGTGTAAATGCACCCTGGTTTACAGTGTAAATGCATCCTGGTTTACAGTGTAAATGCATCCTGGTTTACAATGTGAAAGCATCGTGGTTTACAGTGTGAACGCACCCTGGTTTACTGTGTGAAAGCACCCTGGTTTACTGTGTAAATGCACCCTGGTTTACAGTGTAAATGCACCCTGGTTTACAGTGTGAAGGCACCCTGGTTTACAGTGTAAATGCACCCTGGTTTACAGTGTAAATGCACACTGGTTTACAGTGTGAACGCATCCTGGTTTACAGTGTGAACGCATCCTGGTTTACAGTGTGAAGGCACCCTGGTTTATAGTGTAAATGCACACTGGTTTACTGTGTGGAAGCATCCTGGTTTACAGTGTGAAAGCACCCTGGTTTACTGTGTAAATGCACCCTGGTTTACAGTGTAAATGCATCCTGGTTTACAGTGTAAATGCATCCTGGTTTACAATGTGAAAGCACCCTGGTTTACAGTGTGGAAGCACCCTGGTTTACTGTGTAAATGCACCCTGGTTTACAGTGTAAATGCACCCTGGTTTACAGTGTGAAAGCACCCTGGTTTACAGTGTGGAAGCATCCTGGTTTACAGTGTGAACGCACCCTGGTTTACAGTGTGAAAGCACCCTGGTTTACAGTGTGAAAGCACCCTGGTTTACAGTGTGAAAGTATCAGTTGGTTGCTTCTCTGGATCACTGCCCCATCACTGAGGAACCAGGAGATCTGACTGAAACTACTAATACCTATTCCGTTAAATAAATGTGTTGCTTTGTTTAATGATGACAGCATGCAAGACTATTTTTGTTTAGGTTTTAGGTTAAGGTACTAACTTGTATAACTAACCCTAAAGCCACATATTAAAATTTGGTTAATTTGTTGATATTGTGAGCTGCAAAAGTCTTCAGCACCTGTGCACTTAGTAAACTGATATTATTTACCCACCTTGTGTATGGCATATAGCTAGTATATATTGTATCTATGATATGGTATATACTGTATGTACGGTATATATTGGTGTATATGGTACATATTGTGTGTATGGTATGATATATATATTGTATATATGGTATACATGGTGCATATGCAGTCCCTCCAGAAAAACGCACTCTTTTTGTGATTGTTGGGGGCAAAAATCCTTGATTATGCGGCAGGTTTTTTTTTTATGCTATGGAATATGCGGGATATTTTTGCAATTTTATGTGATGAAATTGCGGGAACTTGCTGCAAAAACTGCGGTTTGTTGAAGAAGAGAAAAAAAGTGATTCCTGCAACACCCTGTTCTCACTAGGCTACTACCTTAATGCTATTTCTTATTATTTCCTATGACAAGCAAGCATACGAAATCACAGAATATTTAAGTTCTCATTCTGTTATTATTTCAGACCTTAATTAACAAATGGCTCAAACTTACTAAACTTTGAGTCAAACAAGTTTGGTAGCTTTACAAAAGTAATATTCAACGACTTCTGTAAAAATCAATATATACAATTAAAAAAAATGTAATGTGTGCTTCCTGTTTTACAGAGGTAGCTATACAAAACAGACATCATTTACTTGTGTGAAGTAAACGCAACATTTTTCAACTTTCTGCTAAGACATATGGGACTTTTTTGCAACGAAAATACAGGGATTATGAAATCATGCTAGCCCCGTATATTTTGCTGCTGAAATCGGCAATTCATGCGGCGAAAGTCCGGCGTATTTGGAAAAAATGCGACCCCCGTATAAATATGCGGACTTTGGCTGATTATGCATGAAACCAGGCGATCGCATAATAGCGTTTTTCTGGAGGGACTGTATATGGTGTATATATTTTATATATGGCATGGTATATATTGTGTATATGGTATATATTGGTTTACATGGTATTGTATTTATTGATATATATGGTATATATTGTACAGCATATATATGTAGGTCTTCTGGCCTTCATCTTATTTGAGTATTTGTATTTATTGTAAATGTGGTTGGTGTTCTGTGGTTGGTGTTCTGTGCTAGGTGTTCTGTGCTAGGTGTTCTGTGCTAGGTGTTCTATGGTTGGTGTTCTGTGCTAGGTGTTCTGTGGTTGGTGTTCTGTGGTAGGTGTTCTGTGGTAGGTGTTCTGTGGTAGATGTTCTGTGGTTGGTGTTCTGTGGTAGGTGTTCTATGGTAGGGTTAGGGTTAATTGTTAGAACTGAATTTGGTGTTCGGTGTTGTAGTGAGATAAACAGTACCTGAATTGCTTTATAGATGTTGACACAAAACCCGGAATTTTCCCATACTGCGCCCGGAGCTTTGAGGAAACATAACTTAAATTAAGTATGTTTAAGTATAAACATAACTCTCATTAAGTCTAAACATAAGTTTAAAATAACTGTCTGTACACTAAGTGTCAACATTAAATTTCAGTTCAGTGTTTTGAAACGTGTTCCTACCTTTGGTTCAATCCCTCTTTTTAACTCATTGTATGCAGAGCTTGTAGTATCTTTGAGATCTTCGGTAAAATCCCTAACCAAACTGAACTGCATGTTCAACACAATGCCTGAAATAAAACATACACAAAACATCAGAGAATAATTTTACTTAAAAATGATTTGTATTTTACAGCAAGGAAATTTAGTAGAGTAGTATCTAGTGGTATGGTAATGTGCATTAAAATAACATTTTCTATCACATATTATTGAACATATGCATCTCATAGTAAATGAACCTTTGTGAAAGCTTATTTCCATGTAGAAATGAGTGATAACAACCTTGCGTTCATTTAAATTCTTATTTACTTATTTAGTTTATGCTTTTGTCCAATGCCAGGGGGGATTTGATCCTGAACCTCTTGATCTACAGTCAAATAGGCTTCAACGTGCACAGCTGTCAAGATGTACTTGCCTGTTGTGGGTTTCGGGGTGATGATTGTGGGGGTCATGGTAGTGTTCTGTTGGGTTGTGGGGGCCAGGGTGAGGGCTGGAATTGTGGGGATCATGGTAGTGTTCTGTTGGGTTGTGGGGGTCATGGTAGTGTTCTGTTGGGTTGTGAGGGTCAGGGTACTGTTCTGTTGGGTTGTAGGGGTCATGGTAGTGTTCTGTTGGGTTGTAGGGGTCATGGTAGTGTTCTGTTGGGTTGTAGGGGTCATGGTAGTGTTCTGTTGGGTTGTAGGGGTCATGGTAGTGTTCTGTTGGGTTGTAGGGGTCATGGTAGTGTTCTGTTGGGTTGTGGGGGTCAGGGTAGTGTTCTGTTGGGTTGTGGGGGTCATGGTAGTGTTATCTTGGGTTGTGGGGGTCATGGTAGTGTTATGTTGGGTTGTGGGGGTCATGGTAGTGTTATGTTGGGTTGTGGGGGTCATGGTAGTGTTATGTTGGGTTGTGGGGGTCATGGTAGTGTTATGTTGGGTTGTGGGGGTCATGGTAGTGTTATGTTGGGTTGTGGGGGTCATGGTAGTGTTCTGTTGGGTTGTGGGGGTCATGGTAGTGTTCTGTTGGGTTGTAGGGGTCAGGGTAGTGTTCTGTTGTGTTGTGGGGGTCAGGGTAGTGTTCTGTTGGGTTGTGGGGGCCAGGGTGAGGGCTGGAATTGTGGGGATCATGGTAGTGTTCTGTTGGGTTGTGGGGGTCATGGTAGTGTTATCTTGGGTTGTGGGGGTCATGGTAGTGTTCTGTTGGGTTGTGGGGGTCATGGTAGTGTTATCTTGGGTTGTGGGGGCCAGGGTGAGGGCTGGATTTGTGGGGGTCATGGTACTGTTCTGTTGGGTTGTGGGGGTCAGGGTAGTGTTCTGTTGGGTTGTGGGGGTCATGGTACTGTTCTGTTGGGTTGTGGGGGTCAGGGTAGTGTTATCTTGGGTTGTGGGGGTCATGGTAGTGTTCTGTTGGGTTGTAGGGGTCAGGGTAGTGTTCTGTTGGGTTGTGGGGGTCATGGTAGTGTTCTGTTGGGTTGTGGGGGTCATGGTAGTGTTCTGTTGGGTTGTGGGGGTCATGGTAGTGTTCTGTTGGGTTGTGAGGGTCATGGTAGTGTTCTGTTGGGTTGTGGGGGTCAGGGTACTGTTCTGTTGGGTTGTGGGGGTCATGGTACTGTTCTGTTGGGTTGTGGGGGCCAGGGTGAGGGCTGGAATTGTGGGGATCATGGTAGTGTTCTGTTGGGTTGTGGGGGTCAGGGTAGTGTTCTGTTGGGTTGTGGGGGTCATGGTAGTGTTATCTTGGGTTGTGGGGGTCATGGTAGTGTTCTGTTGGGTTGTGGGGGTCAGGGTAGTGTTCTGTTGGGTTGTGGGGGCCAGGGTGAGGGCTGGAATTGTGGGGATCATGGTAGTGTTCTGTTGGGTTGTGGGGGTCATGGTAGTGTTATCTTGGGTTGTGGGGGTCATGGTAGTGTTCTGTTGGATGGTCGAATGATTTCCGGAAGCATCTACAAAAGACACACACCAGATTGGTGATTATTATAGCAGCGTAGGAACATTACCATTTGATGCTGCATATCACACTTGTTTCACACAAATTGAATTGTAAAAAATAATTGATGGCACATACTTGTTGGTGCCAATGTGGAGTCTGCAAGAGGAAATATTAATGATTTTTAATGTCATTATTATCTCAAAATGTTATTGTAGTTCAGGTAATTTAAGTGGTATTCCTTTAATTGAGTTTGATGATTTGTTTTTTTTATTTACACAACAATACCCTTCCACTAATAAGTCTACAACTATTGTTCGTTTGAGAAGCGGACTTGATGAAAAAAAAAAAAAAAAAAAAAAAAAAAAAAAATATTCATGTAAGCAAAGAGACAGAATCTGAACCCAAGCCTGCAAGTATACTCTGTACTTAACCCTAACCTAAGCTTGCAAGTGACTAAGTACTTAACCCTAACCTAAGCTTGCAAGTGACTAAGTACTTAACCCTAACCTAAGCTTGCAAGTGACTAAGTACTTAACCCTAACCTAAGCTTGCAAGTGACTAAGTACTTAACCCTAACCTAAGCTTGCAAGTGACTAAGTACTTAACCCTAACCTAAGCTTGCAAGTGAACCCTGCTTTGAATCCTAGCTTTGTGGCGTAGCACATATATGTAACAGAATTTTAATTTTTAAGGTGCTCAATGCACCACGTTGAGCCAAGTCACTCTAACACAATGATCATGAGGTGAGTTTCTTCAGCATATGATCAAGTGGGTACTACCTATGGTTCAAATGTGGAAGCCTACAACTACATCATCGTACCTGTTGTTATCGTAGATGGAGAAACTGTCGTTGTTGGACATGCTGTGAAGTCTGTTAAGCAACACAAATGTATTAAACATCAGAGCCTAGTTAATAGATTACAGATTCAGTCAAAGTGCTGTTTCTTACTTTCACTGTGAACGGCCTGGCAGAACTCCCCATCAGAAGGAAGTGTGTTGATGCATCCACATGTGTCACCGGTGATGTTATCACAGGAACCATACAGTGCACACTTGTCACATGACCAGCGATACTGGTCTTCACATCTACACTGGTACCCAGAAGCGACTGGGTAGCAAACTGTTGATGGAAATCACATTGACAAACATGAATACCTGTTATGGAGCACATCCTATACTTTATAAATGTGATTGCTTTTACCAGTAGAGATGTTGACATCTGTGATTTGAATCAAGTTGTTGATTCTGATGGGGAAAATGTTGCTACTCAGAATTGATCTCAGTTGTTCCATCGCTGCAACATTTGTGGCGTTCACCTCAATGTCAATAAGATAATAAAATACTGGCAGGACTGAGAAAAGAAAAAAAGTTTTGTTTATTAGAGGTGACTTATCCTCACACACAGGGAGAGAGACTAGAAGAGGCGAACCATACAGATCACGTTGTATATCACACCAACGTACAAATTAGCTTCGCAAAAGAGAAAGAACAGGCGCAGGATCAGGGTCCAATAGTGCAGAGAAGAGAGTTAGTGAAGTCACGAGTCGATATGTGAAAGGTCTGTATTTATCAGGCACAGCATAAAGGAACCACGTCCCAGCTAGCAGAGATGATACTTACTGGGTGCTGTGGTCTGGTTTGCAGTGGTGTTTTGGTTGGTGAATGCTGTTGTGTTGGCAACTGGGGAAAGATTAAGAGGAATGTTCACTGCTCTGTGCCGGACTTCAAAATGAATCGAATTATTAATGTTTGTCTTTTAACAGGGAGCCTTTCTCATTTGAAAAGTACCTGTTGTTGTCATTGGAGGGAGTGTTGATGTAGGGCAGGTTGTCGAGTCTGTTAATGGAGAACATATCAACAACACATGTATTTAGTGATCTTTCAGCATGATTGGTTTTTAACAGCTGCCAGTGAAACCACGGAAGGATTTGCTGTTACATTAACGTCCTTAAGAATAGGTAAACATCCAATTGAAACAGTTCATGTCACAATAGACAGAAAAGACAGAATATGAGTGGAGACGTTTCTGTTCGTACTTTGTTGAAGTATTGACTGACAGAGCTGTCCATCTGCAGGAATGGCGTTGATGCAGCTGCATGTATCAGCTGTAATGTTAGGACATTGTCCGTAGGAAGCACATGCATCACATGACCAGCGATACTGGTCTTCACATCTACACTGGTACCCAGAAGTGACTGGGTAGCAAACTGTTGATGGAAATCACATTGACAAACATGAATACCTGTTATGGAGCACATCCTATACTTTATAAATGTGATTGCTTTTACCAGTAGAGATGTTGACATCTGTGATTTGAATCAAGTTGTTGATTCTGATGGGGAAAATGTTGCTACTCAGAATTGATCTCAGTTGTTCCATCGCTGCAACATTTGTGGCGTTCACCTCAATGTCAATAAGATAATAAAATACTGGCGGGACTGAGAAAAGAAAAAAAGTTTTGTTTATTAGAGGTGACTTATCCTCACACACAGGGAGAGAGACAGAGCGAACCAACAGATCACTTGTATTCAAACCAACGTAAAAATACTGCAAACAGAAAGAACAGCAGCAGGATCAAGGGTCAATAGTGCAGAGTTCTACAGAGTTTAGGAAGTCAGAGTCAAGGAACAGTCTGTATTTATCAGGCACAGCATAAAGGAACCACGTCCCAGCTAGCAGAGATGATACTTACTGGGTGCTGTGGTCTGGTTTGCAGTGGTGTTTTGGTTGGTGAATGCTGTTGTGTTGGCAACTGGGGAAAGATTAAGAGGAATGTTCACTGCTCTGTGCCGGACTTCAAAATGAATCGAATTATTAATGTTTGTCTTTTAACAGGGAGCCTTTCTCATTTGAAAAGTACCTGTTGTTGTCATTGGAGGGAGTGTTGATGTAGGGCAGGTTGTCGAGTCTGTTAATGGAGAACATATCAACAACACATGTATTTAGTGATCTTTCAGCATGATTGGTTTTTAACAGCTGCCAGTGAAAC
This sequence comes from Plecoglossus altivelis, assembly GCA_036571765.1. Classification (NCBI taxonomy): domain Eukaryota; kingdom Metazoa; phylum Chordata; class Actinopteri; order Osmeriformes; family Plecoglossidae; genus Plecoglossus; species Plecoglossus altivelis. The sequence goes on from BROE01000004.1 coordinate 2,151,231, forward strand.
CACGGAAGGATTTGCTGTTACATTAACGTCCTTAAGAATAGGTAAACATCCAATTGAAACAGTTCATGTCACAATAGACAGAAAAGACAGAATATGAGTGGAGACGTTTCTGTTCGTACTTTGTTGAAGTATTGACTGACAGAGCTGTCCATCTGCAGGAATGGCGTTGATGCAGCTGCATGTATCAGCTGTAATGTTAGGACATTGTCCGTAGGAAGCACATGCATCACATGACCAGCGATACTGGTCTTCACATCTTACCTGGTACCCAGAAGCGACTGGGTAGCAAACTGTTGATGGAAATCACATTGACAAACATGAATACCTGTTATGGAGCACATCCTAACTTATAAATGTGATTGCTTTTACCAGTAGAGATGTTGACATCTGTGATTTGAATCAAGTTGTTGATTCTGATGGGGAAAATGTTGCTACTCAGAATTGATCTCAGTTGTTCCATCGCTGCAACATTTGTGGCGTTCACCTCAATGTCAATAAGATAATAAAATACTGGCGGGACTGAGAAAAGAAAAAAAAGTTTTGTTTATTAGAGGTGACTTATCCTCACACACAGGGAGAGAGACAGAGCGAACCAACAGATCACTTGTATTCAAACCAACGTACAAATACTGCAAAGAGAAAGAACAGCAGCAGGATCAAGGGTCAATAGTGCAGAGTTCTACAGAGTTTAGGAAGTCAGAGTCAAGGAACAGTCTGTATTTATCAGGCACAGCATAAAGGAACCACGTCCCAGCTAGCAGAGATGATACTTACTGGGTGCTGTGGTCTGGTTTGCAGTGGTGTTTTGGTTGGTGAATGCTGTTGTGTTGGCAACTGGGGAAAGATTAAGAGGAATGTTCACTGCTCTGTGCCGGACTTCAAAATGAATCGAATTATTAATGTTTGTCTTTTAACAGGGAGCCTTTCTCATTTGAAAAGTACCTGTTGTTGTCATTGGAGGGAGTGTTGATGTAGGGCAGGTTGTCGAGTCTGTTAATGGAGAACATATCAACAACACATGTATTTAGTGATCTTTCAGCATGATTGGTTTTTAACAGCTGCCAGTGAAACCACGGAAGGATTTGCTGTTACATTAACGTCCTTAAGAATAGGTAAACATCCAATTGAAACAGTTCATGTCACAATAGACAGAAAAGACAGAATATGAGTGGAGACGTTTCTGTTCGTACTTTGTTGAAGTATTGACTGACAGAGCTGTCCATCTGCAGGAATGGCGTTGATGCAGCTGCATGTATCAGCTGTAATGTTAGGACATTGTCCGTAGGAAGCACATGCATCACATGACCAGCGATACTGGTCTTCACATCTTACCTGGTACCCAGAAGCGACTGGGTAGCAAACTGTTGATGGAAATCACATTGACAAACATGAATACCTGTTATGGAGCACATCCTAACTTATAAATGTGATTGCTTTTACCAGTAGAGATGTTGACATCTGTGATTTTGAATCAAGTGTTGATTCTGATGGGGAAAATGTTGCTACTCAGAATTGATCTCAGTTGTTCCATCGCTTGCAATCAGCAAGATATCTCCCCCTCACACGAAGCGACAGTGGTTGATGCATCCCCATGTTGTCAACCTGTGATGATTATCAAGGAAACGCATACAGTGCACACTGTTCACTATGAACCCCCAAGCGATATCTGGTTCTTCACATCTACACTGGTACCTTCAGATAGTACTGGGTAGCAAACGTGAATGTAAATCACATTGATCATAACAATGTAATACCTTTGTTATGTTGACACACTAATTTACTTTTATAATAATGTGTAATTGGCTTACACCATGAATAGTAGTTGACATCTGTGAATTTGAATCAAGTTGTTGATTCTGATGGGGAAAAAGTTGCTACTCAGAATTGATCTCAGTTGTTCCATCGCTGCAACATTTGTGGCGTTCACCTCAATGTCAATAAGATAATAAAATACTGGCAGGACTGAGAAAAGAAAAAAAAGTTTTGTTTATTAGAGGTGACTTATCCTCACACACAGGGAGAGAGACAAAAGCCGTAACCAACAGATCACTTGTATCCATTATCCAATTACAAATACTTGTGCAAAGAGAAAGAACAGCAAGCAGAGTACAAGGGTCAATTAGTCGCATGAGATTTATTGCCAGAGTTAATATTGGAAAGTCAGTAGTCAAGGAACAGTCTGTAATTATCAGGCACAGCATAAAGGAACCACGTCCCAGCTAGCAGAGATGATACTTACTGGGTGCTGTGGTCTGGTTTGCAGTGGTGTTTTGGTTGGTGAATGCTGTTGTGTTGGCAACTGGGGAAAGATTAAGAGGAATGTTCACTGCTCTGTGCCGGACTTCAAAATGAATCGAATTATTAATGTTTGTCTTTTAACAGGGAGCCTTTCTCATTTGAAAAGTACCTGTTGTTGTCATTGGAGGGAGTGTTGATGTAGGGCAGGTTGTCGAGTCTGTTAATGGAGAACATATCAACAACACATGTATTTAGTGATCTTTCAGCATGATTGGTTTTTAACAGCTGCCAGTGAAACCACGGAAGGATTTGCTGTTACATTAACGTCCTTAAGAATAGGTAAACATCCAATTGAAACAGTTCATGTCACAATAGACAGAAAAGACAGAATATGAGTGGAGACGTTTCTGTTCGTACTTTGTTGAAGTATTGACTGACAGAGCTGTCCATCTGCAGGAATGGCGTTGATGCAGCTGCATGTATCAGCTGTAATGTTAGGACATTGTCCGTAGGAAGCACATGCATCACATGACCAGCGATACTGGTCTTCACATCTACACTGGTACCCAGAAGCGACTGGGTAGCAAACTGTTGATGGAAATCACATTGACAAACATGAATACCTGTTATGGAGCACATCCTATACTTTATAAATGTGATTGCTTTTACCAGTAGAGATGTTGACATCTGTGATTTGAATCAAGTTGTTGATTCTGATGGGGAAAATGTTGCTACTCAGAATTGATCTCAGTTGTTCCATCGCTGCAACATTTGTGGCGTTCACCTCAATGTCAATAAGATAATAAAATACTGGCGGGACTGAGAAAAGAAAAAAAAGTTTTGTTTATTAGAGGTGACTTATCCTCACACACAGGGAGAGAGACAGAGCGAACCAACAGATCATGTATTCAAACCAAACGTACAAATACCTGCAAAGATAAAGACAGCAGCAGGTATTCAGGTCATTAGTCGCTAGAGTTCCTAGCAGAGTTAGAAGTCAGAAGTCAAGGAACAGTCTGTATTTATCAGGCACAGCATAAAGGAACCACGTCCCAGCTAGCAGAGATGATACTTACTGGGTGCTGTGGTCTGGTTTGCAGTGGTGTTTTGGTTGGTGAATGCTGTTGTGTTGGCAACTGGGGAAAGATTAAGAGGAATGTTCACTGCTCTGTGCCGGACTTCAAAATGAATCGAATTATTAATGTTTGTCTTTTAACAGGGAGCCTTTCTCATTTGAAAAGTACCTGTTGTTGTCATTGGAGGGAGTGTTGATGTAGGGCAGGTTGTCGAGTCTGTTAATGGAGAACATATCAACAACACATGTATTTAGTGATCTTTCAGCATGATTGGTTTTTAACAGCTGCCAGTGAAACCACGGAAGGATTTGCTGTTACATTAACGTCCTTAAGAATAGGTAAACATCCAATTGAAACAGTTCATGTCACAATAGACAGAAAAGACAGAATATGAGTGGAGACGTTTCTGTTCGTACTTTGTTGAAGTATTGACTGACAGAGCTGTCCATCTGCAGGAATGGCGTTGATGCAGCTGCATGTATCAGCTGTAATGTTAGGACATTGTCCGTAGGAAGCACATGCATCACATGACCAGCGATACTGGTCTTCACATCTACACTGGTACCCAGAAGTGACTGGGTAGCAAACTGTTGATGGAAATCACATTGACAAACATGAATACCTGTTATGGAGCACATCCTATACTTTATAAATGTGATTGCTTTTACCAGTAGAGATGTTGACATCTGTGATCTTGAATCAGTTGTTGAATTCTGAAGGGGAAAATGCTTGCTACTCTCAGGCATATTGATCTCAGTTGCTCTCCCATCTCCGCTGCCCCACATTTTGTGGCGTTCACCCTCAATGTCAATAAGCACATACATAAAATACTCCGCGCGGCGACTGAGAAAAGAAAAAAAGTTTTGTTTATTAGAGGTGACTTATCCTCACACACAGGGAGTAGCGACAGAGCGAACCAACAGATCACTTGTATTCAAACCAACGTAAAAATACTGCAAACAGAAAGAACAGCAGCAGGATCAAGGGTCAATAGTGCAGAGTTCTACAGAGTTTAGGAAGTCAGAGTCAAGGAACAGTCTGTATTTATCAGGCACAGCATAAAGGAACCACGTCCCAGCTAGCAGAGATGATACTTACTGGGTGCTGTGGTCTGGTTTGCAGTGGTGTTTTGGTTGGTGAATGCTGTTGTGTTGGCAACTGGGGAAAGATTAAGAGGAATGTTCACTGCTCTTGCCGGACTCCAAATGAATCGACATTCATTATGTTTGGTCCTCTTTAACAGCCGAGCCTTTCCTCATTTGAAAAGTACTGTTGTTGTCATTGGGAGGGCAGTCGTTCGATGTAGGGCTGGTTTGTCGAGTTCTGTTCACCGGAGAACATATCACAAACTGTATTTATGTGATCTTTAGCAAATGCATTGGTTTTTAACAGCTGCAGTCGAAACCACGGAAGATTTCTGTTCACACTTAACCGCTCCTTAAAGAAATAGCGTAAACCATCTCAATTGAAACAGTTATGTACACATAGGACCAGAAAAGACAGAATATCGGAGCTGGAACGTTCTGTTCGTACTTCTTGTTGAAGTACTCCGACTCGACAGACGTGTCGCATCCCCTGCAGCAGACTGGCGTTGCCATGCACGCTTCAAATGTATCCAGCTGTAATGTTCAGGCCCACCTTGTCCGTAGGAAGCCCACATTGCATCCCATGACCGCAGCGATACTGGTCTTCCACCTCTACACTGGCTCCGCCCCCCTCCCGCTCACTCGCCGCCTCCGCACCCCACCCCCCCACCACATGCCCACGGTACCACCCCCCCTCCCTCCCACCAACCACCCCCCCCACACTCCCACACGGGGTCACCCCTTTGTGGAAGGCACACTGAACAGAATAGCACGACCGGTAAGTGCCACATGCTTGAACCTTTCCAGTAGTAATGGCATGTCAGTGATGTTAACTTATGCTTGAACCTTACCAGTAGTAATGGCAACGTCAGTGACGTTAACTTGCGGACTCAGCGATAGTAAAAAGGTCATGTTGCCAAGTAAAAGTTTGAGTTTTTCAACGGTAGCCAAGTCGGTGACGTTTAGTTCGACATCTACGGTGTACTGGACTGCTGTTGGCAGAGCTGTGAATTACAGAAGATCTGTCACAATACTGCCATCTACAATTGCTTCATACTGTATGTCACAATGAATTTATGGTATTTGTGCCAAACAAGCCCAGAGTTGTGACCCCAACAGTATCTCTGTAACATTGTCTGTTTTAAAAATGGCAAATACTTGATTTTGGCTGGCAGAATGTTCCATCCTGGGGAAGACTGTTGATGCATCCACACTGGCCACTGACGATGGGGCTACAGGCTCCATAGGTGATGCAGCTCTGATACGGCCAAGCAAACTGGTCCTCACATCGGCACTGGAAGCCAGAGGCAGTGGGCAGGCACACTGAGGGGTCAGAGGGAGAGTTTGGTTTCGAAAATCCTTACATTCTTCCTGTGTAAATATGCATTTGTATTCATTTAGCATATGCTTTTCTCCAAAGCAGCAGAGATGGGAGGTAATGAAGTACAAATACATTGTTGCTGTAGACCTACTCAACTTTTATTTTCCATCATATGTACTTTATTTCACAAATTCTCTGCCAACCTTTTACTAACACTACTGACTTTCTGTTCACAGATATACTTATACAGATTAAAAAACGTAGTCTTTCACCCTCCATGGGTGGTCTCATCCTTCGAGCTCTGGTCCTCTACCAGAGGCCTGGTAGCTTGAGGGTTCTGCGCAGTAACTTTTCTGGACCGTGATGTCTGGTGTTGTTCCAGGGATCTGCTGTAGCCTCTCCTCTAGTTTGGGAGTCACTGCCCAGAGCGCTCCGATGACCACTGGCACCACTGTCGCCTTCACCTTCCAAGCGTCCTTCAGCTCTTCTCTGAGCCCTTGGTATTTCTCTTGTTTCTCATGTTCCTTTTTCCTGATGTTGCCATCACCTGGTATTGCCATGTCAACCATAAAGGCTTTCCACAACCATGGTGTCTGGTTGGTTCGCCATCACCATTGTGTCAGTCTGAATGTGGATGTCCCACAGGATCTTGGCTTGGCTATTGTCAATCACTTTTGGAGGTGTTTCCCACTTGGGCCTAGGGGTTTCCAGTCCATACATGTGCAGATGTTCTATTCCAGCCACTTGGTTATGGCGACCCAAGTATGCTTTCCCTACCAGCATCTTACACCCTGCAGTTATGTGCTGGATTATCTCAGGGGCCTCTTTGCACAGCCTACACCTTGGGTCTTGTCTGGTGTGGTAGACCTGGGCGTCTATTGCTCTGGTGCTCAGGGCCTGCTCCTGTGCAGCCATGATGAGTGTCTCTGTGCTGTCCTTCAGTCCAGCCCGCTCTAGCTATTGGTAGGATTTCTTGATAGCCACTTCAGTTATGTTCCCGTGGTACATCCCATGTTGGGGTTTGTCCTCCCATGATGGTCCCTCCTCCAGCACCTCTTCCTCCATTGCCTGAGACAGCCACTGAGCACATCATCTGTTGGGGCCTTATCTTTTATGTACTTGTGGATCTTCGATGTTTCATCCTGGATAGTGGCTCTCACACTCACTGGTTCATGTTCACCTTCCTTACGGCTAGCGTACAGTCTCAGGGTGCTGGATTTGGGATGGAACCCTCCATGCATGGTGAGGAGTTTTTGTGTCTTAACGTCTGTGGTCTGTATCTCTTCCTTTGGCCACCTTATTATTCCTGCAGGGTATCTGATCACTGGCAGGGCGTAGCTGTTTATGGCCTGGGCCTTGTTCTTGCCATTGAGCTGACTTCTTAAGACTTGCCTTACTCGTTGGTGGTATTTGGCAGTTGCTGTTTTCCTTGTCATGTCTTCAAGTTGCCATTTGTTTGCAGTATGGTGGCCCTATTCCTGAGTCGGTATCCATAGCCAGTCTTGTTGATTATTTGTCTGAGGTAGTTCAGCCCTTTGCAGAACAGCAGTGGGGACAGAGTATCTCCTTGGTATATGCCACATTTGATAAATACCTTTGCAAATGGCTTGCCATTGGCCTCAAGGGTGGTTTTCCACTGCGTCATTGAGTCTACAATGAGGTCTCTTAGAGTCCTGTTAATCTTGTACATATCCAAGCATTCATTGATCCATGCGTGTGGCATTGAGTCATATGGTTTATTGTAATAATTGTAATCCAGGTAGTGCACAGGTTTGTGTGTTGGGTTCTGCAGCCTTGGTTGGGTGACTGTTGTGTCAACCAGGAGTTGGTGTTTGGCTCCTCTGGTTTCTTTCTGATGGTACTTCACGTAGCTTGTGTAATTGGTATCAGTGGCGTAGCCTAATTCTCGCAATGATCTTATCTTTCAGGTGAATTTGCACTTGTTGGGGCTATGTACCCAATCGCAGTTGGCTCCTCTCTGACTCCCTGTAGCATTTGTGTTGTTTTTTGTAAATCTCAAATTGTGATAGCAGTTGCCGCTTATGGATGTTGGAACATTGAGCTACTAGTTGCAGTTTGCAGTGTTCCCTGTTTGTGGGTTGAAGTAACCATTCATCCCACCTCCTTTGCATGTAACCCCTCTGACTAGGGTTACTAGAGTAGTAGCATTCCAACCGAGCCTTGTTGTCACATTTTGCCCATCTCCGTCTTGTTCCAGCAGCCCATTTTTCATCTCAGTACTCTAGTTCCCCAACACCTGATGCAGACCTTGTTTGGCCTGGTGATGTCTGAGCCAACATCTCGTGTATTTCATTGTCACTCATCATCATTATGAGGTAGGCAGTAGAATGCAGGGTTTTGCCTGAGGACCCACACTGAATGATGGGTCATTGCTCATTGCACCCTAAGGGGGAACCCGGGTCCCCCGTGTGGAAGTCCTGTGACTTGTCAGTTGAGCGATCCAGCCGCTAGATATATCTATACATATATATCTATATACATCTATATATATATCGATATATTTATCGATGTATATGTATAGATAGATAAATCTATATAAGTTAATATCAGAGCCCACACTTCTTTGCTTTGACTTAAGTGAAAAAGTGCAGTCAGAACTTCAACTTTTACAAAACTCTTTTTAAACATGTGAATCCATAGTTCTACTTCAAAGAAGGATATGTGCACTTTGCCATCTTTGCAAAGCAGCATTCAAGTAGTGCATACAGAAAGTAGAACAGATCAAGATGTATTTATTGTAGCCCTAAAGTCCAATCTAGCTGGAAACTAAACTCACCGGTTGTAATGCCGATCTCTGTGATAGTGGTGTTGTTGAGCAATATGGGAATGCTTGAAGAGTTGACAAATGACTTGAAGTCTTGTAGAGTTTTCATGTCAGATATATTTATTTCAATATCGATGATGTAGAGCCATTGATTTGCTTGGACTGCAGGAAATAACAAATAAAAGGTCATGAAAAGCAAAGCATTTAACATCTAAATACCTACTGGTAACTGAGATAATGCATCTAAATTCGTACAGTTTTTGTACAGTACAGTACAGTATTCGTACAGTTTGTATCCTGTTTAGTTTATGCATAGGAAAATTGTTGTATTTATTTTAAATTGATTGTTGTTTGCCTGTACTGTTGTATGTCTGTACTTCTGTAGCACCGTGGCTCTGTGAGGCACGACATTTCGTTCCAGTGTATGCCCCCGCATGTAGCGGAATGACAATAAAGCACAACTTGACTTTAACTAAAGGGTGAGTAACCATGATTCCAGAATTGATTTAATGTGTTTTCACATGCAACTTGGTAACTACTTATTTAATGTGTTTTCACATGCAACTTGGTAACTACTTATTTCAAGAACATGGGAGAACAAGATGGCAGTGCACATAGACGCAGTGGTTCAGTGCTCTCTTAGTCATTCATGCATTCATTTCTTGATTCATTCAATCATTCATCAAATAGCAGTTTAACAAATGAATTTCTTCTGTTAACCAACCTTCTCTTTTCCCCCTAAAATGGGCCAATTCGTCTGCAGTGTAGTTCTCCTGTAAAGAGAATCAAATGAAAAAATGAAATCACTCTTATAAAAGGAAATTGATGGTCTATAAAAGTTGTGCTTTGTCTAATCTGTCTATCAACATAGACGTGTCGTTGTTTGCCCAATTTGTAATGAAAGTATTGTGAGAAATACGCATAACTATATAAACTCCTGTGTTTAATAGCAACACATAGGCAATCACACTGTAACATATGTGATGACACACACTGTAATGGTTTGATCCTGAACGTTAAAGTAGTTTCCTTGTGCATTTTAATGTATCCCTACCTAGAATACAATGTTTATTCGACTGCTTGTAGAAATATGAACACATTACCTGGGAAACGGTCCTTGAAATTGCAGTGAATTTTCTTGTTTCCAAAACATAGCATGTCACAGTCAAAGCCAAGGCCAGAGCAGCTCTTTTTAGTAGCGCCATTCTTGTTAAGGAAACAACCAGCTTGATCAGATCATTAAATGAATGCTTTCATTTAACTTTGTTCTGTTCTTTATCCGCCTTAATAATAACCCTTTTAGTCAGGATTGGAGGTGCCAGCGATCACTGCGACATCCTGGCTTGTCTGGTCTTGTAACCATAGGGTTGAACGCTGGGTTTTTCCAACAAGGAGCAACTTCTGACAGGATTCACGGGGTGTCACCAACCTCTTTCACAGCGTCTTGTAAACACACCTGAGCACCACACAATAATGTCATCACTACCACTTTAATTTATCAACCAGTACATAAACTTAATCAAAGCCATTCTGGTATAATCCCATGCCAACACACACTGCATTGGAAGTTAATTAAAGACCAGATCTAATTCCGTAATCATCACAGAATTTGATAAATATTTGTTATAATATCTGACCAGCTACGTACAGTAATATCAGTCAAGAATGCAGAAGATAATTTGACGAGAATACTCATTGTTGGCATAATCTGTTCACTTTCATGTCTTCTGAGGAAAAATCTCAATGTGATAACAGAATACTAATGTTAAAGTAGAGATCTTACCCTCCCGTATCTGTGCCAAACGCTGGCTGCAAGTGTACTCTGTTGTCACTCTGAGTGAACCTGTATTGTCAACTGTAAAGAAAGTTCCTGAAACACGGCACCCTGTCTTCTATGTGCCAAGCACCTGCCAAACAGGTTTGGATTTCTTCCTCTGTTTCCTCATTTGCGAAAGAAAAGAGCGCTTCATTATTTTGTGCCTGTCTGTGGCACACATTAGCCGGTGAGAAAAAACCATTAGTGTCATGTATGTAGTGACTAAACCCATCAGTTTGGACAAAGCTTACATTGACTACCTTGTTTTCAAAAGCCAGACATTCTCTCTCAATCTCCACTCAGTGACTCACAATGCTGACAAACGACTAAAACAATGCAAATAGACACACTGAAGTGGTGATACTGTTGGACTACAGTGTTTCACTGTCAACGCCTCCAGGCTTGGAACATACTAGTATTTCTTGAATTGTCTCTTCTTGTAAAGATCCCAAACATACATACGTGTGTAGATCATATACCATATTGTATCATTATTTTCTGAAAATTTGCATATTTTACATTTTGTTCATTAACTGTTTAGCAGGCACTTTCCTCCATGGAACAAATGTCTGGGATGTACAGCAGTAAGTCCTGGATGATACGTGTCTCCCAGCTGACAGAGGGAATGATCTCTATATACCAAACACACTTGCATGCTAACCACATCTCAACTACAAAGTACAACACTACACAGGACATTGAAGGAGAACATATCAGGAGGAAGGAGGAAGTTGAGTGCACCAAACAGTCTTATAAGTGCAGGACCAGTTCACAGCTGTAAGGGCTGGATTCAGGACCTGCCGGCTAAGATAAGAATTGTCAAACAGTTGTGAAGATTAAAGATATTCTTGTAGATTCAGAGCTATGTCGTCAAACAGGTAGATCATTCTACCATTTTGTGGAGACTTAAGATAAAATACACTACATAATATCATTCTTTATATAAGAATCAGAATCGGTTTTATTCGCCATGCAAGATACAAGCACAGAATTTACTGTGGCAGGGAAGTTCAAACATAGAACATATATGAAACATAATGCAGGTAGATGAAAGTTTAATAAAAATCTAACAATACACAGCATATAATAGTAATAGTAATAATACACAGCATATAATAATAATAATAGTAATAATACACAGCATATAATAGTAATAGTAATAATACACGGCATATAATAGTAATAGTAATAATACACAGCATATAATAATAATAGTAATAATACGCAGCATATAATAGTAATAGTAATAATACGCAGCATATAATAGTAATAGTACACAGCATATAATAGTAATAGTACACAGCATATAATAGTAATAGTAAGAATACACAGCATATACTTGGTCAGTATACAGACATGAGTGTATCTAACCTCGTTAACATGGAAGTGTTCCTTCTGCCTCCTGGCTCTTGGGAAACAGGGTTAGGGGTTAGACATTCTGGATTAAATGAACATTCAGGGTTAGGGATTAGACATTCTGGATTAAATGAACATTCAGGGTTAGGGGTTAGACATTCTGGATTAAATGAACATTCAGGGTTAAATGAACATTCAGGGTTAAATGAACATTCAGGGTTAAATGAACATTCAGGGTTAGATGAACATTCAGGGTTAGATGAACATTCAGGGTTAAATGAACATTCAGGGTTAAATGAACATTCAGGGTTAGATGAAAAATCAGTGTTAGATGAACATTACTGTACAGTTACATGAACATTACTGCAGGAAGTTGGTAAGAAGGCTTGTCAGGATGACCAGCTGGTTCTGTGATTTTCATGTTTGTTTCATTAAATGTGTTCCCTGAGCAGCGCCCTATGACCTTTTGGTTTGCAAATAAATGTTCTACCACTAAGCCATGCCCAGCACTTCATGGGTTATAGAGCTGGAAACAGCCATTTCCAGTCTGTTCCTTCTTCAGAGGACTGCTTAGTAGTGTCAGAGGGGATCAGGTGTGGTAATGAGGTGAACAGGTGTGGTAATGAGGTGAACAGGTGTGGTAATGAGGTGATCAGGTGTGGTACTGAGGTGAACAGGTGTGGTAATGAGGTGATCAGGTGTGGTAATGAGGTGATCAGGTGTGGTAATGAGGTGAACAGGTGTGGTAATGAGGTGATCAGGTGTGGTCATGAGGTGATCAGGTGTGGTAATGAGGTGAACAGGTGTGGTGGTAATGAGGTGATCGGGTGTGGTAATGAGGTGAACAGGTGTGGTAATGAGGTGAACAGGTGTGGAGGTAATGAGGTGAACAGGTGTGGTAATGAGGTGAACAGGTGTGGTAATGAGGTGATCAGGTGTGGTAATGAGGTGAACAGGTGTGGAGGTAATGAGGTGAACAGGTGTGGTAATGAGGTGATCAGGTGTGGTAATGAGGTGAACAGGTGTGGTAATGAGGTGAACAGGTGTGGTGATAATGAGGTGATCAGGTGTGGTGATAATGAGGTGATCAGGTGTGGTGATAATGAGGTGATCAGTTGTGGTGGTAATGAGGTGAACAGGTGTGGTAATGAGGTGAACAGGTGTGGTGATAATGAGGTGGTCAGGTGTGGTAATGAGATGAACAGGTGTGTTAAGGAGGTGATCAGGTGTGGTGATAATGAGGCGAACAGGTGTGGTAAGGAGGTGAACAGGTGTGGTGATAATGAGGTGAACAGGTGTGGTAATGAGGTGAACAGGTGTGAAGACTTCTGTTCAACACCGTGAATATGTGTAGAAAGGAAATTGATAAAACAATGGTCTGATGGAGTTGATATTATGTTCTCATGTTCCAGATTTCCAGTAATGGGTGGCAAGGATTTCACTTGATATTCCACATTCCATCTCTCCTGTGAAAGGCTGTACCTCGACAGAGACTACCGTGGACCAGCTCCAGAGGACGTGACCTCATCGCCAATAGGTATCAGTTGTGATCAATGACGTGTGCAATCCTCAGCACCCTTATGTATTTGTTTATTTTCCCGTAACTAGGCTGCTGAAGAGAGTGCTGTTATATATTGCTGTCAGAAAACCTCATTCAACTGTGAGTTAGATTCAACTGTGGGTTGGTGTTTGGTTCAACTGTGGGTTGGTGTTTGGTTCAACTGTGGGGCTAACTGAGGATAGAGAACATGATTTATCCAGCAGATGATTTCCGTGCAGTCATATCCAAACAGACCACATTGAATATTGAATGGGGACTTGCTCCCTTAAACATGCTCATGCACACACAGACACACAATATGCTCACACACACATGCTCTCACACACAGACACACAATATGCTCACACACACATGCTCTCACACACATACACACAAACACTATCAATGTTGACTCTTATCTCAGTGTCACATGACACTGCGTGGGTTTAACATCCTCCCCTCTGGAGGAGAAAAGGTTTGTTTTGCATGATGTACAAACAACATCAGGAAGTGCATCAATTACAGTACAGGACTGATGAGAAGATACTTGATATGATCTAGATGTATTCTGTTGGTTCATTTTTCATATCAAAAGTATACCACATTCTCATGACAAATCTTTAAACTTTTATTGGTTGGGTTTAAGAGGTTACATAGTAGTAAACACACTGGTTACATCATGTTAAGTTTGAAAACAGACTCCATACACCTCAAGCTACTCTGGGAATCATTCATTTTTTCAGGCCTGCCACTGGAGGGCGTCAACGAGCCAGTGCACACAGCGACAGAGTTCCACGTCCATCATCCTTAAATCTTGTTTTGGTGGTGCTTCTTTTTTGAAGAATGTAAAATTCTGAAGGAACTGTAAGGTATACAGAGTTTTAATCAAGTACCCAGAGGAGACAGATTCAAGTAGAATAAAGGAGTGACCAGACCCTCCACTCATATAGACCCATCTTCCTTCCCACAAGACTGAATGCCCAAGAAATCATAATAATGAAAAACATAAACTGGAAACACAAGTTGAACAAAATAAAAATGATACTCAAACAAACACTTTAATTATGAGGAAATGTAGGGAACGCAGAGGAGGAAGAGATGCTAGGTAGCGATAGCATGGGAATAACAAGGGGAAGGAAGAGTGACAGAATGTAGATGAGTCACACAATTTCTAGAAAAAACATTAGTGCATTCATTATAATACATATCATTAGCGTTGATCATACATTGTGTGTGTCAAAAGTATGTTTGCATGAAGGATTGCGTAGAGTTAGTTTTTGACAGTGTTGACATACAGTAGCATAAGACCTTCTCGGATCCAACGCACAACAAGCTCCAAAATGTTAAGACAACACTTCATCAACGCTACACTGAGGCAGGAACGAGACGTGTGTTTCTACATTGTGACGGTTCTGTTGCTGTTGGACAGTCCAAACAACTGCATGGGGGTGTCCCCAGATATAGGGGGAAGGATGTTGACCTGGAGAGGTCAGGCACATGGCTTCCAGTCTGGCTGGGCCCAGGAGGGAGAGGAAGAGGAGGGGGGCAGCTGGGAGGAAGGACTCCCTGGTTATACTGGCAGGAAGAGTGATCTGGGTGGATTAGAGTCAGGGGTCAGGTACCTGGGGCCAGGGGTCAGGTTAATGGCGAAGGCTGTCTGAGGGTGGCTAGCAGACATACCAAAACTTGAGAAGAGAGCAGGAGGAAGAGAGCAAGAGAGATGAGAGGAGAGAGTGGAAAGGAGAGAGAGCAGGAGAGATGAGAGGAGAGAGTGGAAAGGAGAGAGCAGGAGAGATGAGAGGAGAGAGAGAGCAGGAGAGATGAGAGGAGAGAGTGGAAAGGAGAGAGAGAGCAGGAGAGATGAGAGGAGAGAGTGGAAAGGAGAGAGAGAGCAGGAGAGATGAGGAGAGAGAGCAGGAGAGGAGAGAGCAGGAGAGATGAGAGGAGAGAGTGGAAAGGAGAGAGAGAGCAGGAGAGATGAGGAGAGAGTGGAAAGGAGAGAGAGAGCAGGAGAGATGAGGAGAGAGTGGAAAGGAGAGAAAGAGCAGGAGAGGAGAGAGCAGGATGTGATGACTTAAAGCAGCTCAGGTAAATGACTGTAGACTGAGTCCAGAAGTGTCTGGCTCGCCTCATGACTCTTCACACCAGCGATCTCAAACAAGCGGTCCAGCTTGTCCTCTGCAGCAGGGATCTCCTCTACCACACGCAGCTCCTCAGGGTTCAGGATGTGCAGCATGTCATCAAAAATGGGCTGCAGGTCACATGGGTCAAGACGGACCTGGCGAAGAACTGTGTCTTTCTTCTCTGGAGGGTGACAAGGGGGAGAACATCATCACACACTCTATTAGGAAACAAAAGACAGGTAGAATACTGTTGCTATGCTGCTGTATACTGTTGCTATGCCGCTCTATACTGTTGCTATGCTGCTCTATACTGTTGCTATGCTGCTCTATACTGTTGCTATGCCGCTCTATACTGTTGCTATGCTGCTCTATACTGTTGCAATGCTGCTCTATTAGGAAACAAAGGACAGGTAGAATACTGTTGCTATGCTGCTCTATACTGTTGCTATGCCGCTCTATACTGTTGCTATGCCGCTCTATACTGTTGCAATGCTGCTCTATTAGGAAACAAAGGACAGGTAGAATAATGTTGCTGTGCTGCTCTGCTCTACAAGGTGAACACAAATACTATCCCCATCAAAAAGCATTGATGGTATAAAATGCTGAATAGGCATCTTAACAAGATATTTTGATGTCAAATCTCTCGTACTACAGAGTAAAACATTCACAGAGCAGTCGTACTACAGAGTAAAACATTCACAGAGCAGTTGAGACTTCTGGCAGGGCCACAAAAATATTTTGCTTCAGTTGTGTAGTCATGTGACAGTCCTGGTCATGTGACCAACCTTTGGTAATGAAGGATCCGGTCCTGGTGAGGGCAGAGTCTTTACTGGAGGTGGAGTCACAGCGTAGCAGAGGCTCTGATTCGTCGAGAAAGAAGCCCTTGCTTCGGTCCACGGGGGAACCCTCCACCATGGTAGCATCAGCAGGCCGGGGGGGGCTGGAGCCCGTAGGACCAGACACACAAACCATCAGCTGGGCCACATCAAACTACACAGGGAGAGGAAAGAGGGAAAGAGATGGAAGGAGAGAGAGGGGAGGGAATGGAGAGTGAGGGAGGACAAGACAGGAATGGATTAAATTGTTAACAGGGAACGGAAGGCAGAGAGAACAGAGACCCTGCCCCACACACAGAGACTTAAGAATATAACAGCTACAACTGTAATATCTAGAAATCTACAATCTAATTTCTAGAAACATAGAGTCTAATAGATAGAATGCATCCTGTCTGAGAGTGAATAAAGTGTGAATCCATTTGGCTCCATATGGCAGACGGCTGGCATCCTGTGATGGGAACAAGCCAGTAGGATGTTACAGCACCGTTCAATAGTCACGCACACTGTGTGACCGATATACAGTCTCTCTGACCCATATTCTCCACTGTCTCTCTCTCCTTCTCTCTCACCCCCTACCCTCTGACACCCTCTCTCTCTCTCTCTCCCTCTCTGTCTCTCGTGCCCTCTCACTCTCTCACAGTGATTAGGAGGGATGCTCCAGGGGCCTTAGGGGACATGAACAGTAACTGAGTAGCTGTTCCTAGAAATCCTCAACTGAGTCATGGAGGAGTGAACAGAGCAGTGAAGTCACTGACTAGAGACGTGAACACACACACTCACTCACACACACACACACTCACACACTCACTCACACACACTCACACACGCACAGACACACTCACACACACTCACACACACACACACTCACACACGCACAGAGACACGCACACACTCACACACGCACACACTCACACACACGCACACACACGCACACACTCACGCGCACACACTCACACACGCACACACTCACACACGCACACGCACACAAACAGAGACACACGCACACACTCACACTCACACACACACAGAGACACACGCACACACTCACAGAGACACACTCACAGACACATGCACACACTCACAGAGACACACGCACACACTCACAGAGACGCACACACTCACAGAGACACACACTCACTTACAGACACAAACACTCACTCACTCACTCACAGAGACATGCACACACTCACAGACACAAACACTCACTCACTCACTCACTCACTCACTCACAGAGACATGCACACACTCACAGACACAAACACACACTCACTCACAGAGACACATGCACACACTCACAGACACACACACAAACACACACTCACAGACACAAACACACACTCACAGACACAAACACACACTCACAGACACAAACGCACACTCTGAGACACAAACGCACACTCACAGACACAAACACACACTCACAGACACAAACAGACACTTACAGACACAAACACACACTTACAGAGACACACGTACACACTCACAGACACAAACACACACTCACAGAGACACACACAGCACCAACTGGATCTGATAGGGAGCTCAAAACAGCTTGTTTCTGGAATTTTGAAAGAAAGGTTGAGTGTGCAGAGGAAGTGGTGCTTGTGCATGTATTACTGAGTGTCTCATAGCAGTTTTCATATTAACAGATATATGAAGAGACAGAGAGAAAGAAAGAGGGAAGAGAGAGAGAGGGAGGGAGGAGGAGAGACAGAAAGGGAGACAGATGGAGACAGGGATAGGGAGCCTGCTGCATGGAGCCTGTGACTAGTCTAGCCTGGTCTGGTCAGGTCTGGTCTGGTCTAGCCTGGTCTGGCCTGGTCTGGTCAGGTCAGGTCTGGTCTGGCCTGGTCTGGTCAGGTCTGCCCTGGTCTGGCCTGGTCTGGTCAGGTCTGCCCTGGTCTGGCCTGGTCAGGTCAGGTCAGGTCTGGTCTGGCCTGGTCTGGTCAGGTCTGGTCTGGTCTGGCCTGGTCTGGTCAGGTCTGCCCTGGTCTGGCCTGGTCAGGTCAGGTCTGGTCTGGCCTGGCCTGGCCTGGTCTGGTCTGGTCTGGTCTGGCCTGGTCTGGTCAGGTCAGGTCTGGTCTGGTCTGGCCTGGTCTGGTCAGGTCTGCCCTGGTCTGGCCTGGTCAGGAGTCTGGACTAACCTGGGCAAGCTTGGATGTCCCTCAACACATTAGTAATAACCTGTAATCTCACCCAGTATCAACAGACACAAGGGTACACAGTCATCAACACCACTCAGGGATTATGAAGTGGCGATGACAGCAGGAAACAGGTATCAGGTGATCTCATAGACCCCAGCAGCATGACCTGTCAGTACTGCAAGATCTGACCTCAGTCAAGGACAGAAGGAATAATGTACACACACACGCACAATGTGATGTGAATCTGGGAATAAGGAGTGAAGGAGGAGAGAGTGAAGGACGAGTGAAGGAGGAGGAGTAAAGGAAGAGTGAAGGAGGAGTGAACGGAAAGTGAAGGAGGAGCGAGAGAAGAAGGAGTTGTGAAGGAGGAGAGAGTGATGGAGAAATGAAGGACAAAGAGTGAAGGAGGAGGAGAACGGAGGAGTGCGGGAGGAGGAGTGGAGGAGGAGGAGTGGAGGAGGAGGAGTGCGGGAGGAGGAGTGAAGGAGGAGGAGTGCAGGAGGAGGAGTGAAGGAGAGAGTGAAGGAGGTGGAGTGCAGGAGGAGGAGTGAAGGAGGAGGAGTGAAGGAGAGAGTGAAGGAGAGAGTGAAGGAGGAGGAGTGCAGGAGGAGGAGTGAAGGAGGGAAGGTACACAGAGATACATGTCAACCCACTGGCCCCCAACCTGAGATGACACCAGCTTCAGGATGTCCATGCCTGGAGGGGGAGGGGAGAGAGGAGGGGAGGAAAAAGGGAAGGGGAGGAAGGAGAAGTGAAGGAGAAGGATTGAAGGAGTAAAGGAGAGAGTGAAGAAGGAGGGAGTAAAGAAGGAGGAGAACGAAGGAGTGCAGGAGGAGTGCAGGAGGAGTGCAGGAGGAGGGAAGGAGGAGGGAAGGTAGAGAGAAAGTAGAGGGAGATGAAAGATAGACTCTTGGTCAATGTGTCTTTCACCTTCTGGGACAAAAGACGTAGGGAGGGTTAGGGTTAGGTAGTAGGGAGGGGACAGACTGTGCAGAGGTAGAGAAGTAGGGAGGGGACAGACTGTGCAGAGGTAGAGACGTAGGGAGGGGACAGACTGTGCAGAGGTAGAGAAGTAGGGAGGGGACAGACTGTGCAGAGGTAGAGAAGTAGGGAGGGGAGAAGGTAGAGATGACTAGAGTGCCAAGGCCAGGATGGTCACAGGATCCTGGGGCATGATGAGTCTTGTGACTTGTTGATTACTTGTTGACGTACCAACACTGTCGGTCTACCATCTAATACCTGCAGACAGTGCAGTACTGTTCATCTATCCAACACATCCACCACGTACTCTCACACAAGCGAAGCCAGATTAACCCCTGGAGAGGTTTAGCCATTTGTTTTGGACAGACCCCCACTAGAGCTCTGAACCTGCTTGGCCTGTTGATGTGTCTTAGAGCTAGAAGACTTTCAGAGTGAGACTGACGGAAAACAGACACCTACCCCAAACATCTATTAACTACAGGACTGTGTGATCATCTACGCAGTCATAATATTTCACCAGCTAAAGAAGTATCCCAAATGAAAACAAAAAAAATACTTTTAAAAGCCATTACATTCTCATTTATGACTCTTAAATTACATGTATTTAAACATGTACATGTTTAAATCTCTTCTTTTTAGTTTGTTATGTGTCATGTATATTCCTGGGGGGTTGTCAGAGACAGGAAGCTAACAGGAAGCTAACCTGGGGGTATGTTTGAGACAGGAAGCTAACAGGAAGTTAACCTGGGGGTGTGTCAGAGATAGGAAGCTAACAGGTAGCTAACTTGGGGGTGTGTCAGAGACAGGAAGCTAACAGGAAGTTAACCTGGGGGTGTGTCAGAGACAGGAAGCCAACAGGAAGTTAACCTGGGTGTGTGTCAGAGACAGGAAGCTAACAGGAAGCTAACCTGGGGGTGTGTCAGAGACAGGAAGCTAACAGGAAGCTAACCTGAGGATTGTCTTCTATGACGCAGCGTATCTTCTCCACCAGGTCGGTGCGCCTGTGTCGGTGCAGGGTGCTGATCAGCTTGGCCAGACTGGCATCGCGATCACGGACCGTCCAGTGCTGCAGAGCAGCATAAGCCCGCTCCTGGTCCGACCCGTAGCTGCTGGAGAAGGCTGCCATCTCACGCTCAGAGGCATTGGCCAGAGACTGATACATGTCAACCCACTGGCCCCCAACCTGAGATGACACCAGCCTCAGGATGTCCACGCCTGGAGGGGAGAGAGGAGGTAGGAGGGGAGAGAGGGGGGGAGGGGAGGAGGGGAAGAGAGGAGCAGTGGAGGGGAGGGGAGAGAAGAGGGGAGGGGAGGGGAGGGAGGAGGGGAGAGAGGAGGGGAGGGGAGAGGAGGTAAGGGAAGGGAGGAGGGGAGAGAGGAGTGGAGGGGAGGGAAAATGGGAAGGGAGGAGGGGAGGGGAGTGACAGGGAGGAAAAGAAAGAGCAAGATCTTTTTTATTTCCTGGAAAACCATGCAGCATTTAGCACAATAATAATCTATAAAGTAGTATTAATCCACCATGTTTTTATAAAGGAATCATGAGTACAGCAGCCTGTCTGATGATGAGCAGAACATCAGGACTGTGATGTTGATGATGATGACTAACTAGGTCAATCAATCACTGCATGTTGCATCTGTCCCCATCCCTGACAGATAAAATACCATGCAGGAAGAATGTGGAACAGTCAGATTACTCAAACAAAGCTAGGAAATAATTTGGGTTATTGCCAGACAATGCAGGTTTTGGTCTATCCCTTTAGACAGACAGACAGACAGACAGACAGACAGACAGACAGACAGACAGACAGACAGACAGACAGACAGGAAAACAGACAGGGAGGGAGGGAGGGAGGGAGGCGCAGGCAGGCAGGCAGGCAGGCAGGCAGGCAGGCAGGCAGGCAGGCAGGCAGGCAGGCAGGCAGGCAGGCAGGCAGGCAGGCAGGGCAGTCCTGCACAGTCATGAGCCAAAGGAACTCCAGGAATGGAAACAGATCCTCCAAGCTTTAAGTCAGGAGAGTTAAACACACACAAACACACACACACACACACACACACACACACTGGGACAGTTCAAACAGTACATAGAGATCTCTCCACAGACATCTTGACAGCTGAAGTCTTCTGGTGGTGTTTGCTGGCACTGTCTCTCCCTGTCTCTCTCTCTTTCCTGTCTCTCTCTCACTCTTTCCCTGTCTCTCTTTCTCTTTCCCTGTCTCTCTTTCTTTCCCTGTATCTCTCTCACTCTTTCTTACCCTGTCTCTCTCTCTTTCCCTCTCTCTCTATCTCCCTCCCTCTCTCACTCTTTCCCTGTCTCTCTCTCACTCTTTCTTACACTGTCTCTCTCTCTTTCCCTGTATCTCTCTCACTCTTTCTTACCCTCTCTCTCTCTCTTTCCCCGTCTCTCCCTCTCTCTTTCTCTGTCTCTCTTCCTCCCTTTGTCTCTCTCTCTTTCTCTCTCCCTCCCTTTGTCTCTCTCTCTTCCCTCTCTTTCTCTGTCTATCTCCCTCCCCTTTTCCCTCTCTCTTCCCGTGTCTCTCTCTTTTCCTGTCTCCCTCTCTCTCTTCCCCTCCCTCTCTTCCCCTGTCTCCCTCTGCTTGCTTTCCTTATCTCTCTCTCTTTCCATGTTTCTCTCCCTCCCCTCCCCCCATACAGCAGACTCAGCATGTTCCTATGTCTATATCCTTCTCACCCCTCCTCTCACCTCCCCTCCAGATTAATATAGACTATCAATGCACCAACATGCTGACTGCAGAATACTGCCATTGTTCAGACGGGATTTTAGAGATTATGGACCATGAAACACAGAGGATCTGGGCTTCACACATGCACAGTCTACACATATACAAACACAAAATGTACACATACACACACATTATATATTTTCACATGTACGCACACAGTGTGCACACCTACACATAAACACACACACACACACATACACACATATACACACACATATATACACATACACACACATACACACACACACACACACACACACACACACACACACACAAAAGGCCCCAAAACCATACTTGCACACGCACAAACTAAATCTAAACTCTGGTATTCATTTTAGAAGCATTCTCTAATCCTTTTCAAGGAGTAAGCCATAAATTCAAATTGCTCTTTTAAGTCTGAAATACAATTAAATCAAAATACTTGAAAGCATAGGGCAGATAAACAACCCAGTAAAACTACCAGGGTCTGTGCACCTGGAACCTCGTGTTTCAGTAAGAAAAGAAAGTCAAACTGAGAGGCTTGTGTAACCTGGATGTTTTAGGAGCTGGAGATCTAAAGTACCTTTTAAATGAAGCTGTTCATGACTTGGCTTCAGCAGAAAGCATTTTCAAGTTTAAAACTCATCACATAAAATGTTGTTTTGTTTCAGGACTGTGGGTGTCATACCTGCAATGCCATAACAGGGTCACATGGTCACATGGTCACATGGTCACAAGCCAAGAGCCATTCACACACTCCTAGTGACCCCACGCTGCAAGCTGAGGCCCTTCCTCCCTTTCAGCCTAAACTCCCCCTTTCTTCCCAGTGACTAGTGTGTGTCTGTCTGAGCCTGATAAAGTTGAGCTTCTCCCACACTGAACAGACCACAGTGAACTGGAATAATCTGGTTTAAACTGCATTGGGTGGGAGCCAGGGGGCACTTGTTCTCAGTCCTGGGGCAGCCAGAACCAGAGAGGCAGGTGGGTGGGTGAACATGTGAGTGCGATTGTTTTCCACCACAATAACCCACCATGCTGAGATTACTGTTACCTTGCAGCCCCTGGGGTTTAAACAAAGATAGAGACAGAGAGAGAGATCTCTGCTGTGTAACCACCAACCTACTGTACTGTGTGTCCTTGCCCAGCACTCACCCTGTCCGTTACGGTAGTACAGCCACTTCTCCCTTGCGTGTGTGTGTGTGGTCCTCTTGTGGCTGGCTCTCTCCACGATGCTGCTGGGGTCCTCTCGCGGCCCCTTCTCCAGCGTACGGGAGCTCCTCTTCACACTGCAGCCCACCACTAGCAGCAGCCCCAGCAGCAGCAGCAGAACTGTCATCCAGGGCAGGTGCTCGTTGATGTCAAAGTGGCTGTGGACGCTGGGCCGGGGGGATCCCCTCCGGGGAGGCCTGTACACCCCTCCACCACGCTCCTCCCTGCCCCCCGAGTCTTCTCCATCCTCCAATCCCCCAGAAGGAGGAGGGTGCCCACGGGTAGCACTGTGCTTGCGGTAGGTGGGAGGTGGAGGGGTGGTGTGTGTGGGGCCAGGGGTGGAGGCTGGAGGGTGTGTATGTGTGGGGCCAGGGGTGAAGGCCAGGGTCAGGGTCTCCAGGGGTCCTGACTGAGCGAAGACCAGCAGCCCTGAGGAGAGATTAAGGTTCTGCACACCTACTCACACACACACACACACACACACACATACACACACACACGCATACACACACACACACATACACACACACACACACATACGCACACACATACGCACACAGTTCAAATAAATCCATATACAACGATCTCAACTCAGACAAAACAACAACAGGATGAAATTGTCCAACTTTAATCCGCAAACAATCTGCCAGACAGCCATGGAACACTTCTCTCATGCCTCTCCCTCTCTCTCTCCCCTCTCTCTCCCCCCCTCTCTTTCCCCCTCTGTTTTCTCTCTACTCTCCCTCTCTCACCACAGCTGTGTTCCTGGATTTAATCTGACACCAGATTAGACTGCTCAGTCTCAGCTGCAGCAGGACCCACTGTTCCACCAGGGGACAGAGATCAAACGAAAAAAGAAGACCTTGAATTGGAAAAAAGAAAATATCTGGCTAAAGCAGCAACTATGTGCATAATCTTAATCCGAAAGGAATCAGTCCTAAACTCAATAAGAGCACAGTTGTGTCAAGCACGTTCCTGCTAACACAACTGGAATGTACAAGGCAGGAGTGTCTGCCTCATCCTTAATACCTTCCTGTCCATCGCTGAAAGGATTACCATTCATAACAGAATCACCACAGGCTGTTTAGGACAGGTTTTCAGGATAGACACCTGGATTGTTGCTAATCCACATCATCCCATTACCTACAAACAGGTAGCTAATCACAATCCAAACTGTCCATGTGAAATCTACTTTTCTATTACCATCTGGTTCTTACCTCCACCTGTTCTTACTGACCAGACAGGATGGCAAACACTTACCTCTGTCAGCTGGCTGCCTGATGGAGGCAGAGCCGTCCTGTTCAGAGGAGGCAGGTCCCACAGGTGAGGAGGGGGAGGAGTTGGCAGGCCCACAGATGTTGTCAGATTCCTTAGTCCCCTGCTGCAGCAGCGCCAGGCCGTGTTCCAGACAGTCTGTGTGTGGTCGACACCTGAGAACGCTGGACGCCTTGTCTGAGAAAGTCCCTCTGGCACAGGGTCTGCAGCGCACGTCCTCTCTCTCGCCCCCCCGCCTCCTCACACCCTCCCCAGGGGGACACAGGCTCAGAGGCTGACACACGCCCCCCAGGAGGAAGTGGTCTGGTGGGCACATGCACACGCGGTCCTGGATGGGCGAGCAGGGCTGCTTCTGGAGCAGACCAGGGGGGCAGGCTGGCCGGCAGGGGTGGCACTGTTGGGCCCCCGTCTCAGTAGGGGTGAAGGTGTCACTGGGGCAACGGCTGCACTCCCTCACGCTGGCGGGGGTGCAGTGGAGCCTCACGTAGGTGCCAGCAGGACACTTGTCACAGACCAGCTGATCACCTGTGAGGGGGTGGAGGTGGTAGTAGTGGCGGGTGGACAGGAGCCCAGGGGGCCCTGGGGGCCCAGGGCTGGGGGGCGGGGGCACAGAGGCACCCACCAGCTGACACAGTAGCTGAGGATACAGAACCACAGACAGACAGTGTTGAACCAAGACAACCCTGACATAGTTCAGAACATGCTTCCTTTAACTGGGGTTCACTGTTGTGTCTGACTACATACATCCAGATAGGGGTCAAGGGTCTGCCATGCTGTGGACTGGTACAGGACAAAAGACATCAGACTGTGGCTGAAGGCTAAGATAGACTAAGAACTCTCAAGTGTAGGGTGTCTGGGGTTCACCAGATTCATCGTCTATAATGTCATCCCTTCTGTCTGATAGTCGCTTCTACGCTCCTCCCTCCGTCTGCAGGGAGACCAGTGATCTCACCACCAGGAACCAGTTCAAGCATGTGAAAGGAACTTCACTCTGACAAGCCTGCACACAGCAGCACTTATCTATCTTGGATAACTTAGCTAACTTGGCTAATTGAGCTAACTTGGCTATCTTGGCTACCGTGGCTAACTTGGCTAACTTAGCTAACTTGGTTATCTTGGCTACCTTGGCTAATTTGGCTAACTTGGCAAGCTGTTGGCTGAGAGACGCACTGCTTGGGAAACTCCGACTTTATGTTCCCCTGTGGGTTAGAAGAATAACAAATGACATACCGTTTAACTTTTATGCATGCACAGACGGACGTACACACGTACACACACACACGTACACACACACATACACACGTACACACACGAACACACACACACATACAAACCAACACACTCTTTATAGAGAAGCTATCTATGTTGAGGGGAGGATCTGAGGTAATATTCTCAGCAGCTTCCCTTAAGCCTCTAGCCTCCCCCTGCCTCTCCCCCTGCCCCTCCCCTGCCTCTCCCCCTCCCTCTGCCTCTCCCTCTTTCTCTCCCCCTGCCTCTCCCCCTCCCTCTGCCTCTCCCTCTTTCTCTCCCCCTGCCTCTCCCCCTCCTCTGCTCTCCCTCTTTCTCTCCCCTGCTCTCCCCTGGCCCCTCCCTGCTCTCCCCCTGCCCTCCCTGCCCCTCCCTTTGCCTCTTTCCCTGCCTCACCCTGCCTCACCCACCTTCCACCTATCCCTCTCCCATCTGCCCTTCCCCCTTCCTCTGCTCTTTCTCTCCCTGCCTCTCCCTCTTTCTCTCCCCTGCTCTCCCTCTTTCTCTCCCCCTGCCCCCCCCCAACCCCACCTGCCCACTCCTTGCCTCTCCCACATTTTCTCACCCTGCCTCTCCCTTTTCTCTCCCGCCTGGTCCACCCCTCCATCTCCCCTGGCCCTCCCTCTCCCTCTTTCCTCTCCCTCCGCCTCCCCGCTGGCAAGAATCAGCCCAGATGCATGTCGTCCATCCTGGGATAACATGACCAAAACCTGCTTAATATGCATGTGTCCTGTGTGTGGTCTGTGTGTCTGTGGTGTGTATCGGTCTTGTGTGTGTGTCGTGTGGTGTGTGTGTGTTCTGTGTGTGTCTGTTGTGTGGTGTATGGTCTGTGTGTGTATGTCTGGTGTGTGTATGTCTTGTGGGTGTGTCTGTGTCTATATTCTGTGTGTGTAATTTGGTGTGTTCTGTTTCTGTGTGTATTTGGTTTGTGTATTGGTGTGTACTGTGTATTATGTGTTTGAAGGTTAACATGAATACGGTCTTTCCCACCAAACTTCCCAAAAGAAACAGCCCCCCCTCCCCAGGTAATACTGTTACCCTGACAACACTGTAACCGAAAAGCACTGTGTAGAAGGACAAAACGTCCTAGCTGAGTCTGGTCACATCAGACATGTTTTCTCTCTCCTTCTCTTTCTCTCCCTCTTCCCTCTCTATACCTTTCTCCGCTTCCTCTCTCTTCTTTCTATGTCTGTCCTCTCTTTCTCTTCCTCTATCCCTTTCTCTTCCCCCACCCCTCATCTCCCCCTGCCCCTCCCTCTCCCTCTTTCTCTCCCTCCGCCTCTCCCCGCTGGCAGATCAGCCCAGATGCATGTCGTCCATCCTGGGATAACATGACCAAAACCTGCTTAATATGCATGTGTCTGTGTGTGTCTGTGTGTCTGTGTGTGTATGTCTGTGTGTGTATGTCGGTGTGTGTGTGTGTGTGTGTGTCTGTGTGTGTCTGTGTGTGTGTGTATGTCTGTGTGTGTATGTCTGTGTGTGCATGTCTGTGTGTGTCTGTGTCTATATGTCTGTGTGTGTATTTGTGTGTCTGTTTCTGTGTGTATTTGTTTGTGTATTGGTGTGTACTGTGTATTATGTGTTTGAAGGTTAACATGAATACGGTCTTTCCCACCAAACTTCCCAAAAGAAACAGCCCCCCCTCCCCAGGTAATACTGTTACCCTGACAACACTGTAACCGAAAAGCACTGTGTAGAAGGACAAAACGTCCTAGCTGAGTCTGGTCACATCAGACATGTTTTCTCTCTCCTTCTCTTTCTCTCCCTTTCCCTCTCTATACCTTTCTCCCTTTCCCTCTCTCTCTCTTTCTATGTCTGTCTCTCTTTCTCTCTCCCAATCTCTCTCTCTCTTTCTCTGTCTCTCTTTCTAACCCACCACAGAGAGAGAGAGAGAGAGAGAGAGAGAGAAGGAGAGAGACAGAGAAGGAGAGAGACAGAGAAGGAGAGAGAGAGAGAGAGAGAGAGAGAGACAGAGACAGAGAAGGAGAGAGAGACAGAGAAGGAGAGAGAGAGACAGAGAAGGAGAGAGACAGAGAAGGAGAGAGAGAGAGAGAGACAGAGAAGGAGAGAGAGAGACAGAGAGAGAGAGAGACAGAGAGAGAGAGAGAGAGAGAGAGAGAGGCCAAATTCAACATGTGACAGACTGCAGCAGAGTAATAGGTTTGATGCCACAAAGTGGAAAGATATTGACATGCATCAGAGGCGTCACAGGAGAGGAGGAGTCACAGGAGAGGAGGAGTCACAGGAGAGGAGTCACAGGAGAGGAGGAGTCACAGGAGAGGAGGAGTCACAGGAGAGGAGGAGTCACAGGAGAGGAGGAGTCATAGGAGAGGAGTCACAGGAGAGGAGTCACAGGAGAGGAGGAGTCACAGGAGAGGAGGAGTCACAGGAGAGGAGGAGTCAGGCCAAGTCTCCCTGTATGCTGCAGCTGTGTCATAGGGCTGTGTCATAGGGCTGTGTCATAGGGCTGTGTCATAGGGCTGTGTCATAGGGCTGTGTCATAGGGGTGTCCTGAGAGTGCTATCTCCAGCCCAGGGCTGGAGATAGCACTCTCAGGACACCCCTCCCTGGTGGTCTAGATAGCGGACAGGAACAGGATGTTTTTGTGCGTTGGTGTGTATACATGTGTGTGTGAAAGTGTGTATATGTATTGGTGAGTGTGTCTGTGCCAGGGACTCTGCAGTGCTGTGAGCTGCAGAGATGCTGTTCCTGGAGAGGAAGTACAACTCAGCAGAAACTGCTGTCTGCTCTTTGAGAACCCCAACCTGCCGCAGCAAGGACACACACACACACTGGACTGGCTGCACACACACACACACACACACACAATGTTCGATCATAGTATGACCATTAGTCCACACAACACAGGTTTTTGGCTGTACACACACACACACTGGACTGGCTGCACACATGAGAGTTTGAAAGGACACACACAAAATGCTCATGCACACAACAGCACATACACAATGGATCTGGCTGCACACAACACACACATGCAGCCCTTGTAGTGAATTGTGCAGGGTTACCTTGATAATAGTTACACGGCTACAATGCCAGTCACATCACACACTGGGGACTGGGCTGCACACAACTCACACACACACTGGGCTAGCTGCAAACACACACACTGGACTGGCTGCACAACACACACCACAACACACAACACATTGGATGGGGCTGCACACACAGCATACACACACAACACACACACCACACTATAGCGAAAGCCAACACTGGACTGGCTGCACATCACCACACACACCACCTGGGTCTAGGCTGCACACACACACACTGGACTGGCTGCACACACACACTACACGCACACATTCACAAACAGTAATTCACACACACACACACATCTATGGATATGTCACAACTGCTTAGTGCACACATATTTGAGTAGATCGGATACAGTGATGCGTAGTTCGGGACGTAGTGACTGGATTTTTGTTACGAGCCTATCACACACACACACCACACACACACACACACACACGTACACACACACACACACACACACACTGGGCTAGATGCACACATATGGTCACCAACTTCCATTCCATTAGCTCTAACAGATAAAGATGTTGAGTTAGGGTGAGGTTGTTGTTGTGTGTAAGTTAAATAACACTGATCAGTATTGCTTCACACCTCCTTTACGGTAGCTGTCAGCCCTCTGAGTCATACAGCTTGATCTGTAGCATGAAGACATACGTGGCCCATGAGCTCTGTGACTCTGAAGGTTGTGTGGGTGACACATGTGTACCTGTCTGGGATAAGTGTGTGTGTTCATGTGTGTTTATATACACACAGGCATGTGTGTTTTTGTGATATGTGTGTACATGTGTATATACACACACAGGCATGTGTTTACATGTGTATAAACACACAGACATGTATGTACATGTGTATATACACACAGGCATGTGTGTTTGTGTGATAT
Source organism: Plecoglossus altivelis (assembly GCA_036571765.1). NCBI lineage: Eukaryota > Metazoa > Chordata > Actinopteri > Osmeriformes > Plecoglossidae > Plecoglossus > Plecoglossus altivelis. The sequence continues at coordinate 2,180,924 of BROE01000004.1, forward strand.
GTTTGTACATGTGTATATACACAGAGGCATGTGTGTACATGTGTATAAACACACAATCATGTATGTACATGTGTATATACACACAGGCATGTGTGTGCATGTGTATATACACACAGGCACGTGTGTTTTATCAGAGGTGTCTGCTAAGCAACACAAGCAGGCAGACAGGTCAGAAGCAGATCTTCAGCTGAGTCAGAGAACCCAGGACAAACCCCTCCGCTGGAAACATGACCCCCTGCTGGGACATGCAGCGCTAACTGACTGGTGTGCTTTACATCTCCTAACATCTTAAAATAACCTCACATGTATGTACCAGAACATGCTACATTCCTGTTGCCATGCCCAGACTGTACTGCTGTTTAACTATCCACAACAAACATGGAAGCAAGGCCACACTACCAAACACAAAACTACAGTAGACATCATCACACTCCAAAACAAAAGGATGTTTGTTGTGATGTGTGAAAGGTTTGAAAAAGGCTGCAGCTGAGACTTGATGCCTGATGAGGTCCAGAATACCAAAGTATCTAGCAGGTGTGATGCTATGTGCTGGAAGAAGCCTGGTTGATGCATCGGTGGAGTCAGCATGCGTCTAATTACACATTCATGATAGCTGATTGGTCGGGTGTGTGGTGGGATAGACAAATCTTTGAGTCAACAAAACAGACCTAGTGTATCAGTGTAGCATGGAGCAGCACATGGACTGTCAGGTACAGATACAGTGACACAGAGAGAGAGACAGAGAAAGAGAGAGCGAGACAAAGAGAGAGGGAAAGAGAGACAGAGAGAGAGAGAGAGAAGGAGAGAGAGAGAGAGACAGAGAAGGAGAGAGAGAGAGAAAGAGAGAGAGGGAGAAAGACAGAGAGAGAGAGAGAGAGAGAGACTGTGTGGATGCAGTCATGCCTGATTTATCACTGACAAAAGGCAGTGAGGCTACTGTCTTCTTGGACCACTGCAACACTGCATAACTCCTGCCAACAAATACTCCTGCCTCCTCTCAACACAGCCTGACCACTGACCAGCCCTGCCTCTCTTCTCAACACATGTTGAAGATAGCAGGGGAACCAACAAGATGGCTTTTTAGGAAAGGGTTTGGGAAGTTTAAGCACACTGAGTGTGGTGTCAATTAGTTTTGCTAGTTACTATTTACAGTTTTGTGTGTAAAATACCATGGGAATAAATTATTCTTACTTTGCCACATAAAGAGCTCACATGATTTATATGTACAATGTACAATGTACAATATGAATGTGTATTGGAAGTACATTTTGATGTCGCAAATGTTCGTTTTAGGGTTGGTCTGGCTGGATGTCTATCCAAGTATGGCAATGTGTTCTGCATATGCAATGAGAACCTCAAATGAATACAGGTATCAAAAATATTCAAGAGCATTTACAACAATTACATGTAAATACAAATATACACATACAAATTCTAAATAAAGAGCCTTTATTTGGGCTGGTCCCAGTTAGTAAAATATTACTTTTCTCAATTCTGTAATATATATATTCTACATACATCTTGTCTTGGTGCTGTATATAACCCAGGAACACTGTAGTTTTGACCGCATTGTCGTCCTGGTCTGTTTGTCTTACTGATTATCTGATTAACTCACAATGGGACCAGTATCATTAGGACGACACGAGACTGAATTAAACCTCAGTAAAAAAATATTTGTATTGCAAAATTGGATAATTAGGTACCAAATAACTTCAGACTGAACAAAGTGTAAAAATAAGCGCTGTCGCTTTAAGTCGAAAACCTGAGTCTTGTTCATAACGGGAATAAAAAATTACTCACCGCCACCGAAATGTAGACCACCGACATTTTCCTGATGTATTTTCCCCAAAGGATCAGCTCAAATCCGCAAGTGCCCATCTCCAAATTCTATTGTAATACGTGTTCTCATTTCAGACGGAGGCAGGCCAGCCCGGGGTCAGTACCGGACTGCCCTGGTAGGAACACTAAACACAGGCTAAGGAAAATAATATCTATCTCTACAGCTGTCTCTCCCTCCTCCGGCAGCTTCTTATAGTCTGTGTCTCGAAGTGGACTGGCTTTAGATAGTACGGGATCAGAGCTCGGTTCTGAAAGAACGGAATAATTCCCATTGTGATGATGGATAGGAGAGGGAAAGTCCGTCCCTGATGCTCTGTGCGGTCAATGCAGCAGGCTGAGCACTGAGCGGGGCGGAACTCGCGACAGACGTCACTGACTACCACGTCTGTGCTGGTGCGCTGAGTCGGAGACCGTGCCCGCTTCCGGGAAGAGACGGTCCGGCTTTGCACTGGAGCACGTGACTTTGCATGAAGCTGACAGGTGATCCGGCAGTTAGTTCGCGAGTTTCTAAGGTTGCAAACATTGACTACATTATGGGCTACCTCATTACACACACGGACTACATTAGTCTATGTTACAGACACAGACTATACTTATAAGGTTACGTTAACAGGGCGCAGCTATTGGAAGCTAACAGTCGCATTGCTCGAATTTTTTCTGGGCCGGCAAGATAATAAATGCAGAAAAAGGGAGGAGTGAAGGATGAGCTAGTACGGTTGGTAAAGTAACCTGACACAGCACACTTATCCCCCCCACACACACACTACTATATTTACCAATACGAACTACACTACCTCCGCGCCCACAACACACACTACGCGCACAGGCTACAACCTACCCTCCACATTTACTCCACACACTACCCCGCACACACAAGTTACGCTCACACATCACTACCGCGCACCACACGACTATCGGCAGGCAATACACACACTACCCACTCACATTAGCCCCACACGACCTACCCATCCACACTACCCCAACACACACACAGCGAACGCCCAGCACACAAACTTTACAGACACACAACGACGCACACACACACACTTACCGCACACACACACACTACCACCCATTTTTACGCACACACACTCGCACATCACAGCGAGCCCCACAACACACAATCGACGCCTACACAACCCATCTACCCACAGCACACACACGCACACACACACTAGCCCAGACACACACACACGCCTCAACTCACAATCACCCATACACCATTACCCCCACAACCCACTACGCCCGTACACTCCCCCACAGGCCACACACGTTAACCCAACAGCTGCAACTACACAGCACGCGCTTCAAATACCTGACTGTTTTGAAGGCGAGGCGGGATGGCAGACCAATGTGGGGTTGGAGATAAGGGGATAAAAAGGGGAAAAAGCTTCACGTACACTTAGTTGCTGCGTTTGTGTGTATTTGTGCGTATTAGTGTGTGTGAGTGTGCTGGTGTTTGCACACACACAGGTTACACACAGGTTACACACACAAGAACAGGTTACACACAGGTTACACACACAGGTTGTACACATACACACACACTACCCCCACACACACACACACTCAGGTAACACACGCTCACACTGTACACTATTCACACACACAGAGCACACTATCTACACACAGCACACAAAACACACTACCCACACACACACAACGACCCAACACATAGGCACAAACTACCCCAACAAACATCACGACCCCACACACACAGATTCACCCACAGACACACACACTACCCCACACACATTACCCCACACACCACACACACACCGACCACACACACACAACGACCCCTACCACACACACTACCACACACACACTACCCCACACACACTACCCCACACACACACTACCCCTCACACACACAAGACCCCACACACATTACCCCCCACACACACACTACCCCACACACTCCCCCCTCCCCCCACACACACACTACCCCACACACACACTACCCCACACCCTTCAAATAACTGACTGTTGGAGAGGAGAGGAGGATGCACCATCTGCCGTTGGGAGATCAAGGGATAAAAGGGGAAAAAGCCTCACGTGACACTTAGTTCGCTGCTGTTTGTGTGTATTTGTGCGTATTAGTGTGTGTGAGTGTCTGTGTTTGAGTGAACGTATTTGTGTGGAGAGAATCCATCTAAGTGGGTTAGTGGCCCAGTGGAACACTGTTTAAGGGAGGGCATGTTGGCATGATACTGCTGAACACTACTGACAGAGGTTTCTCTCGCGTTCACTATAACCCTCCGTTAAACGTTACAGCTACATCGACTGAATTAGCCTCTTGAACTGAAGGCTCGGAAGAGTGCCTGAAGATGTTTTCTGTTCTGAGCCCAATGTACAGCCACTGGATAGATGGTCGCTTCGAACACCTTATAACTACGGTATATATTCACGGTTACTGAGTCTACTTTACTTTCCTTAAGTAGCACAGTCTTGTAATATTGTCCGGGCCATTTCAGTTAATCAATTCTCTAACTCAATGCGAGAAGATTGTGCGACATCTGCTGGTGAGCACGTTATAAAACCAATGAAGCAAGCAACAATCACCGCTGTTTGGCCGCAACGTGGCAGTAAAAGATAAAACTGATAACAGTCGCAGCTTTCACACTCAAACGCCTTTGCGGTCTGTCACATTTGCAAGCATTTGTGAAATGCTTATTTTGACGGCATGTTGAAAGTCGTGTTACATCGTTCAGAACAAAGTACTTCCCACCAAATTGGTGCGCATCATTTATGTCGGTTGGAGTTCAAAACGCATTACAGAGCTGCTTTAAGGATGAGGATACTGTCTCGTGGACAGTCGTCATCAGGTGGTTGGTTGGGCAACACTCCCACAAACCAGCATCACACTAGGCTGCAGCAATACTGAAAAAAATATACACAGGTTTCATATGACCCCGTAACATCCCTGCACTTGCACTGGGGGGAGGGATGGTGATAGAGAGAAAGTGAGAGAGAGAGATAGAGAGAAAGAGACAGAGAGGGAGGGTGAGAGAGAAAGAGAGAGGGTGAGAGAGAGAGAGAGAGGGAGGGTGAGAGAGAAAGAGAAAGGGTGGGTAAGAGAGGGAGGATGAGAGAGAGAGAGAGAGAGAGAGACAGAGAGGGAGGGTGAGAGAGAGAGGGAGAGAGAGAGGGAGAGAGGAAAGAGGGTGAGAAGAGAGAGGAGTGAGAGAGAAAGAGTGAGAGAGCGGTGAGAGAAAAAAGAGAGAGGGAGGGGTGAGAGAGAAGGAGAGAGAGGGAGGGTGGGAGGGGGGGTGAGGGAGGGGGGGCTGTGGACTGTGGGGGGAGGGAGGGACGGAGCGGTGAGAGAGAAAGAGCGAGAGAGATGGAGGTGAGAGAGGAAGAGGGGGGGGGCAGAATTGTGTCAGCCCAACTATTCACATTCCCCTAAAAATAACTTCAACATTATGTTGTCCTGGGACCCGTGGCAGTTGTATGAGAACAGCATGAATAACTATGGAGAGAAATAACTTAACCATCATTAACTCTATCCTCCTATTATCATGGGGTTTGTATCAGCTTTGAATATGGCCACGGAGAATATCAATTGGCACTGTCGCCTGCACATATTGCATCATTATCACACAGCATTTCATTATGATCCACAGAGCAAGTGCCCAAAGTGTCACATTAGGTTGGTCTATTTGACGAAGATAACAAATAACATGAAGGAGAGAGGGTGCTGTGCGTACCGCTGGTTCCCGTCTCGTGCTGAGTATATAGGTAAGTATTCTTCTCGCGGTACGATGCCGCCTGAAACATCGCGAAGTTTCCTGTTCCAGTTTTTCAGGCAAGTCCAAGAAAGGAGGAGACTTCAGGATAACTTCCTGCATAACAAGTCTGAAACCACGGCCAACCTATACCTTTGTCGGGGTCTGGTTTTAGGGATAGGCGAATGGATACAAGACAACCATAGTTTGCTCGTCGGGATTTAATTAGTAAAAATAAAGACTGTAGGTTAACAAACATACACAGCTAGCATTGAAGCTGCTAGCTGGCTAACGTAAGCAGCCGGATAGTGCATTCCAAACATCGGATAGTGAAACGGCTGGATCTACGCCGAAGGACATCATGGGTGAGTTTGGGGGGGGGGCAGAATTGGCAGCCCAACTATTCACATTCCCCTAAAAATAACTTCAACATTATGTTGTCCTGGGACCCGTGGCAGTTGTATGAGAACAGCATGAATAACTATGGAGAGAAATAACTTAACCATCATTAACTCTATCCTCCTATTATCATGGGGTTTGTATCAGCTTTGAATATGGCCACGGAGAATATCAATTGGCACTGTCGCCTGCACATATTGCATCATTATCACACAGCATTTCATTATGATCCACAGAGCAAGTGCCCAAAGTGTCACATTAGGTTGGTCTATTTGACGAAGATAACAAATAACATGAAGGAGAGAGGGTGCTGTGCGTACCGCTGGTTCCCGTCTCGTGCTGAGTATATAGGTAAGTATTCTTCTCGCGGTACGATGCCGCCTGAAACATCGCGAAGTTTCCTGTTCCAGTTTTTCAGGCAAGTCCAAGAAAGGAGGAGACTTCAGGATAACTTCCTGCATAACAAGTCTGAAACCACGGCCAACCTATACCTTTGTCGGGGTCTGGTTTTAGGGATAGGCGAATGGATACAAGACAACCATAGTTTGCTCGTCGGGATTTAATTAGTAAAAATAAAGACTGTAGGTTAACAAACATACACAGCTAGCATTGAAGCTGCTAGCTGGCTAACGTAAGCAGCCGGATAGTGCATTCCAAACATCGGATAGTGAAACGGCTGGATCTACGCCGAAGGACATCATGGGTGAGTTTCTCATTGTGGTTTGAAGTGGTTATGTGGCACTTCGCTATTTGTTTGGATGATATAAAGACTGATGACTTGTCCTACTGGAGGCGGTCCGGGATCGAATCCTTAACTACCGACTGCCAAGCGACAGGCAGTATTCATCCATCAGGATTTGAGCAGCTAACTAGCTCTAACCTACAATCTGGTGGCTAGTTAGCATGTCAGGTCAGCAATACTTGCTACCTAGCGCGCTAGCATCAGACATCAAATGTCACAGCTTTGAATATTGCAAGTTAATGTCCCTAGCAAGTTTTTAAAAGGATCTGCCTTTTCCAGCTGGCTGGCAAGCTGAATGTTGGCACGCTTGGTTTTAACAAGATGTCAAATCTGTGTCATGTGCTTACTACTACTTTGAAAAACGTTTGACATTAAAACTCGTCTACTATATCCAGCTAGTTAGCTTTCCACCCTAATCTGTAAATGGTTACTTGAGTTCAACAATTAGATCCTCACGCATGCCCCTGGAAAGGAAGGCAAATAGTATTTTGGTCATTTAACTATGTTGCGTCGGTCCTTCTCCCCTGCAGATTTCGAAATGACTAATGATTCAGACGACACCCTCTCGGTAGCCCGTGGTCATGATGACTCGCTCGGTGTGCATCTCATAGCCAGCAGGATTGTGGTTCAGCTGCTCTTAGTTCAAGATCTTTTCAGACACGAGAGTTCATTCCAATAAGATTGTCTGTTACGCACGGTCCACTCCCACGCACTTAGTGTTTTGCTGTCAAACCCAGTCATGACCGGAGAGTCTGAGATCACATCTTTTCTTACTGCATCTAAATCTGTATAAACGTGTTGTAGCTCTTCACAACTCCCGTGGAGTTCAGTTCAGTTGCGTTGTTTCAGTAACACAATGGGCTGTTTTTAAGGTCTTTAACTGTTCATACCAGTAACCTATCTTGTATTATATTATTCTTACTGTAAAAGGATTCTCCTGTCATCTCCTATCTACTTTCTGCATCTCTGGACTGTCTCTCTCTGTCTCTTCCTTGTCTGTTTTTGTAATTCTATTTCTGTCTTACTATCTCTCATTCCATAAAAATCACACAGCCGTTTTCATGTCAAGCTCCTCAGAACTGTGTGAATGACCCAGTCACCAGTTATTCTTCTTCTCTGCTGTAGAAAATGAGGGGTGCTGGTACAGCGTGTGTGTGCATGTGTGCATGTGTGTGTGCATGTGTGCATGTGTGCATGTGTGCATGTGTGTGTGCGTGTGTGCTTGCGTGCGTGCGCGTGCGTGTGTGTGTGTGTTTGCGTGGGCATGGCTCTGATGGTTTCTCCTACTGTCCCTGTGTCACGCTGGAACTTGTCAACCAGGAAGCCACTTTACTATTATTATATACAGTATATACAGTATATATATTATATACAAGTACAGCTCGGCATATTGCTTTGTTATTGAAACTTAGAACTGTTCTCCTTGGTTAACTTATGTTGGATGCAGCCAGTGATGCAGCAGCCAGTGATGATGTAGCAGCTAGTGGTGATGTAGCCAGTGATGATGCAGCAGCCAGTGATGATGTAGCAGCTAGTGGTGATGCAGCCAGTGATGATGCAGCCAGTGGTGATGCAGCCAGTGGTGATGCAGCCAGTGATGATGCAGCCAGTGGTGATGCAGCCAGTGATGATGCAGCCAGTGGTGATGCAGCAGCCAGTGATGATGCAGCAGCCAGTGATGATGTAGCAGCCAGTGGTGATGTAGCCAGTGGTGATGTAGCCAGTGATGATGCAGCCAGTGGTGATGCAGCAGCCAGTGATGATGCAGCAGCCAGTGGTGATGTAGCCAGTGATGATGCAGCCAGTGATGATGTAGCAGCCAGTGATGATGCAGCCAGTGGGGATGCAGCCAGTGATGATGCAGCCAGTGGTGATGCAGCCAGTGGTGATGCAGCCAGTGATGATGCAGCCAGTGGTGATGCAGCCAGTGATGATGCAGCCAGTGGTGATGCAGCCAGTGATGATGCAGCCAGTGATGATGCAGCCAGTGATGATGCAGCCAGTGATGATGTAGCCAGTGATGATGCAGCCAGTGGTGATGCAGCCAGTGGTGATGCAGCAGCCAGTGATGATGCAGCCAGTGATGATGCAGCCAGTGATGATGCAGCCAGTGGTGATGCAGCCAGTGGTGATGCAGCCAGTGGTGATGCAGCCAGTGGTGATGCAGCAGCCAGTGATGATGCAGCAGCCAGTGATGATGCAGCAGCCAGTGATGATGCAGCAGCCAGTGATGATGCAGCCAGTGGTGATGCAGCCAGTGGTGATGCAGCCAGTGGTGATGCAGCCAGTGGTGATGCAGCCAGTGATGATGTAGCCAGTGATGATGCAGCAGCCAGTGGTGATGCAGCAGCCAGTGGTGATGCAGCCAGTGGTGATGCAGCAGCCAGTGATGATGCAGCCAGTGATGATGCAGCCAGTGGTGATGCAGCCAGTGGTGATGCAGCCAGTGGTGATGCAGCAGCCAGTGATGATGCAGCCAGTGGTGATGCAGCCAGTGATGATGCAGCCAGTGGTGATGCAGCAGCCAGTGGTGATGCAGCAGCCAGTGATGATGCAGCCAGTGATGATGCAGCCAGTGATGATGCAGCCAGTGATGATGCAGCCAGTGGTGATGCAGCCAGTGATGATGCAGCCAGTGATGCATAGCGTTTTAGGATATTTTAGAAGTTAGTCCATCACAATAGCTGTGTGATTTAGATGTGTGCTGTGTGATTTAGATGTGTGTGTGTCTGTGTGTTTGCGTACGTGTGTGTGAACTGTGCTTTCTGCTGGCTATACTGTTCCTCTGCTACAGCAGCAGAGAGGCAGGTTGACCATCTCACCTGGTCTGTTCCTGGTGGCTGTACTACAAGGCAGGTGTTCTTGTGTCACCATTACTGGATACTTGAAGGAACATGATATTGCTGTTTACCTTGCATTACTATTTACATTGCATTACTGTTACCTTGTTCATGTAACAGATGCTCATATCGAAAGTGACTGTGCATGTGGAAGACCAAGGCAGAGCTCTGAGAGTCTTTCAGTGGTCAGAGTACAGGAACACACTCCAAAGTAACCTCATGTCAGCTACCAGCTAGGAGCCTGCCTGCTAGCCCTCAGTGTAGAACTGTGTTGAACTGTCAGCAATATCCTTTCCTTAGATGTCACTGGCAGATGGATGGATGTTGCTCAAAAAGAGCAGTGTGAACACAGGAAATCATTGTTAATAGGAGAGGCCAGAGGCTAGCCTTCACTGCTGTAGGTGAGGCCAGAGAGAGGCTGGCCTTTACTGCTGTAGGTGAGGCCAGAGAGAGGCTAGCCTTCACTGCTGTAGGTGAGGCCAGAGAGAGGCTAGCCCTTTCTGCTGTAGGTGAGGCCAGAGAGAGGCTAGCCTTTCTGCTGTAGGTGAGGCCAGAGAGAGGCTAGCCTTTCTGCTGTAGGTGAGGCCAGAGAGAGGCT
>BROE01000004.1:2191772-2212914 GCA_036571765.1 Plecoglossus altivelis
CTGCTGTAGGTGAGGTCAGAGAGAGGCTGGCCTTTGCTGCTGTGGGTGAGGCCAGAGAAAGGCTAGCCTTGTAGTTCTACTGACCCAGAACCCAGCCAGGCCTCAGGCTGTCTGAGTGGGTGGTTCTGGAAGCCTCTCCTCTTAATGTCTGCATGCTAGAATTCTGTTCTGAGATACTGGTTCATGTGATATTTGTTCACTCATTGTATAAGGCCTGTGCTATTCTTCCTATGTGTGTTTAGTGTGTGTGTGTTTGCGTCAGCCCAGTCCTTTGTGTATGTTGCTGTCTTGCTGTTCAGTTATATTATTAAGCCAGTGACCTGATTAATTACAGGGTCCAGTTTGGTTCCGGAAGCTTGCAGCTAAGTCTGGACCACACCAACTGCAAGCATCTGCTTTGAATTCTATCACGCGACTGAGTTTGTGAAAACTGTGTGAGAGTAGATATTTGTGAGTGTGTGTGTGCGCAGTTAGTCTAGATACTATTAAAGCCAGCTAGGCTTGCTCTTGCAGTTATGAAAATGAAGCCAAAAGCAACAATAATTGTAGTTTTTTCCTCCTCCTCTCCTCTCCTTCCTCTCCCTCCCGTCCTCTCCTCTACCTCCCCTTCCACCCGTCCTCTCCTTCCTCTCCCTCCCCTCCTCTCCTTCCTCTTCCTCCCCTCCTCTCCCTCTCCTTCCTCTCCCTCCCCTCCTCTACCTCTCCTCTCCCTCCCCTCCTCTACCTCTCTTCCTCCTCTCATCTATCTCCTATCCTTTTCCTCTTCTTCCTCTCCCTCCCCTTCTCTACCTATCCTCTACCTCCTTTCCCTTTCCTCTCCCTCCCTTCCTCTACCTCCTCTCCCTCCCCTCCTCTCCTCTCGTCTTCCCTTCCTCCACCTCTCCTCTACCTCCTCTCCCTTTCCTCTTCCTACCCTCCTCTCCTTCCTTTCTTCTCCTCCCTTCATCCCCTCCCCTCCTCTCTTCCTCCTCTACGTCCCCCTCCTCTCCCCACCCTCCTCTAATCCTCCCCTCCTCTCCTTCCTCTGGACCCTACTCCTCAGTACTTTTCTAGGTAAGTAGTGTGTATTTCCCTCTCTCCTACATGTCCCAGCTAGTGAGCATTGGGCTATGTGCACAGGGAGGTGATGACGTACTGAGGGAGTAATGTATTTAGCAAGGCATTTCCTCAGAGCACAAACCAAGAGTCTTTGTTGTGTTTCCCGACGGCTCTGCTAGTTTTTTCATTTCAACACAACCCTGACAACACAAGTCCCAGCTGTGTTGAGTGCAGACTGTGTTGAGTGCAGACTGTGTTGAGTGCAGACTGTGTTGAGCGCACACTGTGTTGAGCCCAGACTGTGTTGAGCCCAGACTGTGTTGAGCCCAGACTGTGTTGAGCCCAGTCTGTGTTGAGCCCTGACTGTGTTGACCCTTGACTGTGTTGAGTGCAGACTGTGTTGACCCCTGACTGTGTTGACCCCTGACTGTGTTGACCCCTGACTGTGTTGACCCCTGACTGTGTTGACCCCTGACTGTGTTGAGTGCAGACTGTGTTGAGCCCAGTCTGTGTTGAGCGCACACTGTGTTGAGCCCAGACTGTGTTGAGCCCAGACTGTGTTGAGCCCAGACTGTGTTGAGCGCAGACTGTGCTGAACCCAGACTGTGTTGAGCGCACACTGTGTTGAGCGCACACTGTGTTGAGCGCAGACTGGGTTGAGTGCAGACTGGGTTGAGCTCAGACTGTGTTGAGTGCAGACTGGGTTGAGTGCAGACTGTGTTGAGCGCACACTGTGTTGAGTGCAGACTGGGTTGAGTGCAGACTGGGTTGAGCGCAGACTGGGTTGAGCGCAGACTGGGTTGAGCGCAGACTGGGTTGAGCGCAGACTGTGTTGAGCGCAGACTGGGTTGAGCGCAGACTGTGTTGAGCGCAGACTGTGTTGAGCGCACACTGTGTTGAGCGCACACTGTGTTGAGCGCACACTGTGTTGAGCGCACACTGTGTTGAGTGCAGACTGTGTTGAGTGAGCTCTCTTCAAAGGGAGAGAGCTCTGGAGGAGTACTATCTCCAGTCAGCAGAAACTGAGACTGTCATCAAATACTGAATCTCTCCATTCAGAATCATGTCAGTGGTGATTTTTATGGGCGTGTTATCTTGGATAGATTGAGACTAAACTAAGTGTGTAAATGTACTGTACAGACCAGCCTTTGTCTACAGGCTGACTGGGCTTTACGTTTGAGCTGTTATCGTGCCATCACTATGTAAATACCCACAGTCAACACTGCATGTATGTATGTGCGCTTAGGTCCACCAATCCAGTGTCTCCAAGGTGTGTGAACGTTCCTGCTGTGTCTGAGGTAGGGCGGGGCCTCTTGTCTTATGATTGGCTGCTGACGAGGACTGGAATAGCAGAGAGGAGCCAGTGTTGCATGAGCTGTGCAGGGTAAAGGGTCTAACCCTGACTCCCTGAACAGGAGGGGGGGGGGGCTGGCAGGACTGAAGCTGACAGGGCTGAAGCTGACAGGACTGAAGCTGGCAGGACTGAAGCTGGCAGGACTGAAGCTGACAGGACTGAAGCTGGCAGGAATGATGGGGGAGATGTCTCAGTCAGAAAGTCTGTCTGGTGTGGAGTCACTTTACTATCCTGACCTGAACTTGTTTCTCCAATTCTGCTTCTCTCCTCCTCCCCTCCCCTCCCCCCGTAGAGGTGGTGGTGGTGTACGATTACGCAGCACAGCATGGGGATGAGCTCACGCTGCAAGTGGGAGAGGTGATCAGGAGCGTGTGCAGGGTGGAGGAAGAGGGCTGGCTGGAGGGAGACCTGGCGGGCAGGAGAGGACTCTTCCCTGACAACTTTGTAAAGGTGAGAACAGCAGACCCCCTGTCCAGGTGACAGTAGACCGTGGAGCATGAAATACTCTCTCTCTCTGTCTCTCTCTCTGTCTCTCTCTCTCTCTCTGTCTCTCTCTCTGTCTCTCTCTCTGTCTCTGTCTCTGTCTCTCTCTCTGTCTCTCTCTCTCTCTCTGTCTCTCTCTCTCTCTCTCTCTCTCTAGGTCTCTCTCTCTCCTTCTGTCTCTCTCTCTCTCTCTCTCTCTCTCTATCTTTCTGTCTCTCTCTCTCTCTCTCCTTGCTCTCTATCTCTCTATCTCCTTGCTCTCTCTCTATCTCTCTATCTCTCTATCTATCTCTCCTTGATCTGTTTTGCCACATTCTGTGCTTTGTCCTCTTGATACTCTCAGTAGATACCTGTTAGATACCTCAGTAGATACATGTTAATGATGTCAGCCCTCCTTTTTGGCTGCAATCCCAATATTGTTAGATAGGTAATCCTCCAAAGAGTCTGTTATGAGATAGGTAATCCGCTAAGAAGCCTAGGAGCAGGTAGACTATCTGGCTGAACTTTGCTCCCGGATGTCTTTGCATGTTGTCCCTACTTCAGTGAGAGAATTCTTCTGGGAAGCATGTTTGAGGACTCGGTAAGGATCTAACTTCGTCCCTGGAGAGGCCTTGTAACCTGTGAATGTGTACTCTGAGTTGGCATCTGTGCTACGTGCTAGCATAGCTCTGTGTTAGCAGTTGTGCTAGGTTCCAGCATAGGTGTGTTAGCAGCTGTGCTAGGTGTTATCATAGCTGTGTTAGCAGCTATGCTAGGTGTTATCATAGCTGTGTTCGCAGCTGTGCTAGGTGTTATCATAGCTGTGTTAGCAGCTGTGCTAGGTGTTATCATAGCTGTGTTAGCAGCTGTGCTAGGTGTTATCATAGTTGTATGTTAGCAGCTGTGCTAGGTGTTATCATAGCTGTGTTAGCAGCTGTGCTAGATGTTATCATAGTTGTATGTTAGCTGCTGTGCTAGGTGCCAGCATAGATGTGTGTGCTGTGGAGGTGCTTGTCTACACAGCTGGTATAGGAGAGGGAGTGGGCGTGTCTACACAGCTAGTATAGGAGAGGGAGTGGGCGTGTCTACACAGCTGGTATAGGAGAGGGAGTGGGCGTGTCTACACAGCTGGTATAGGAGAGGGAGTGGGCGTGTCTACACAGCTGGTATAGCAGAGGGAGTGGGTGTGTCTACACAGCTGGCATAGCAGAAGGACTGGGCGTGTCTACACAGCTGGTATAGCAGAAGGAGTGGGCATGTCTACACAGCTGGTATAGCAGAAGGAGTGGGCGTGTCTACACAGCTGGTATAGGAGAGGGAGTGGGCGTGTCTACACAGCTGGTATAGGAGAGGGAGTGGGCAAGTCTACACAGCTGGTATAGCAGAATGACTGGGCGTGTCTACACAGCTGGTATAGCAGAAGGAGTGGGCGTGTCTACCCAGCTGGTATAGGAGAGGGAGTGGGCGTGTCTACACAGCTGGCATAGCAGAAGGTGTGGGCGTGTCTACACAGCTGGCATAGCAGAATGAGTGGGCGTGTCTGAGTGTCATCAGAGAGGAGCTTGTTAAGGAGACTGTTGAACTTCTATTCATGGATCCAAGGATTGACGATCTACTTTTACAACTTTGCGGTGGTAAATGGGAGCGCTGGTTTGAGGGACAATGTACAAGGCTTCATTTTACACCTGAGTATTTTGTTGCTACAGCTCGTATTTGTTTGGAGACATGGACTGCAGAATTTAGAGAGATATGGGGAAAAGGAGGGAGAGAGAAAAAAAGGACAGCTTTAAGAATTCCTAAGAGATTCCAGAGAGAGGGAAAGGGGACAGAACTATCTGGCTGCTGTCTTAGTTCGGAGGGGAGAGGAAGAACGAGGAAGATAATCTACACTGTAGACTGGACTGTGTAGACTACAGTGTAGACTACAGTGTAGACTGGACTGTGTCTGTGTACACTCTACACAGTCCACACAGCAGCTAGAGAAGACTTTTCACCTGGTCTAGGCTTGTATGTGCATGTCAGTACGAATAGAGTATCTGGGATGACTGGAAAACCATCTTCTGGATCACTTTCTACTTTTTCCAGTAAAATATTTTCCCCCATCACCAAAACTGTTGTCACAGAAGAAATCTTGCTGTGAATTGTTTCAACCATGGATGTATTGCATTTTTCCACGTCTACGGAGTCAGGAGCGATGTTGTGAGGGTGTTAGCCTCAATGATGTGCTATTTGCAGGAGGTGAAGAAGGAGGAGGTGAAGAAGGAGGAGGTGAAGAAGGAGGAGGTGAAGGAGGAGGCTGTGCGCAGGGAAAAGAGTGGAGCAGGAAACGTAGCCAACCTGGTTCAGCGGATGAGCATCTACGGCATTCCAACTGTTCCCTTCCAGCCCAGTTCACAGCCACGCACTCTCCGCAAGAGTAAGGCCTGGCTGTGTGGCATGTTCGGAAGTTCACCTGTATGATGTCTGTTTCTGCCTGTCTGTATGTCTGTCTGTCTGCCTGTCTGTCTGTCTGTCTGTCTGCCTCCCTGCCTGCCTGCCTGCCTGCCTGCCTGCCTGCCTGTCTGTCTGTCTGTCTGTCTGCCTGCCTGCCTGCCTGCCTGCCTGTCTGTCTCCCTGCCTGCCTGCCTGTCTGTCTGTCTGTCTGTCTGTCTGCCTGCCTGCCTGCCTCCCTGCCTGCCTGCCTGCCTGCCTGTCTGTCTGTCTGTCTGTCTGTCTGTCTGTCTGCCTGCTTGCCTGCCTGCTTGCCTGCCTGCCTGTCTGTCTGTGTCTGTCTATCTACCTTGTTTCTACTCAAACTGTAGTGGATATAGCTGATCCTTACAGATCACACTGTAGTGGATATAGCTGATCCTTACAGATCACACTGTAGTGGATATAGCTGATCCTTACAGATCAAACTGTAGTGGATATAGCTGATCCTTACAGATCACACTGTAGTGGATATAGCTGATCCTTACAGACCAAACAAACTGTAGTGGATATAGCTGATCCTTACAGATCAAACTGTAGTGGATATAGCTGATCCTTACAGATCAAACTTCATAGTTTAGCATGCATGTTAACTGCTGATCAGTTGCAAAGTTAACTGCAGTAATAGCATTTTACGGCTGCAGTTACTTTTAAAACTATGACATACATGCATACAGAGTTGCATATGGGTGCAGTGCTTTTGTCTACAGGGTAACAGTGTGTGCCTCTCACACACTCTAACAGCCTCTCCCTCCTTGTTATTCAACAAGGAAAAAAAAACATTTACAGGTTTCACTTGAGAGTAGTAAAATACTCGCACATCTCTCACAAAAAATGTTTGCTGTTCGAAAACCCTTACCCTCACTAATTCACTCAGACTCACTCACCCTCACACACTCAGGAACGCCTTATTCATCCTCCTTTTGTCGGTTAGGAACCTTGACAAACTAGGTGTCTCCCTCCCTCCCCTCCTCCTCCACCGCTTCCTCCCCCCTCTAGAGTCTAAGAAGCGACAGTGCAGGGTTCTGTTTGAGTACATTCCTCAGAACGAAGACGAGTTGGAACTCAAAGTAGGAGACATTGTCGACGTCACAGAAGAGGTATGCTGCTACTACACTAAACTACGCTACCACAGTAATACTACACTACCACAGTAATACCACAGTAATACTACAGTAATACTACAGTACATCTACAATACCAGTACAGTAATACTACAATACCAGTACAGTAATACTACAATACCAGTACAGTAATACTACAGTCCTACTACAGTAATACTACAGTACTACACTACCACAGTAATACTACAGTACTATAACTACTAGACTACTATACTACAGTACAACTACTATACTACTACAGTACTGGCTCAATACTACTGCAGTAATACTACAGTACTACACTACCACAGTAATACTACACTACCACAGTAATACTACAGTACTACACTACCACAGTAATACTACACTACCACAGTAATACCACAGTAATACTACAGTAATCCTACAGTACATCTACAATACCAGTACAGTAATACTACAATACCAGTACAGTAATACTACAATACCAGTACAGTAATACTACAATACCAGTACAGTAATACTACAATACCAGTACAGTAATACTACAATACCAGTACAGTAATACTACAGTCCTACTACAGTAATACTACAGTACTACACTAAAACTATGCTACCACAGTAATACTACACTACCACAGTAATACTACACTACCACAGTAATACCACAGTACTACACTACCACAGTAATACTACAGTAATACTACAGTAGTCCTACAGTAATCCTACAGTACTACACTACCACAGTAATACCACAGTAATACTACAGTAATACTACAGTACTACACTAATACTACGCTACCACAGTAATACTACAGTACTACACTACCACAGTAATACTACAGTACTACACTACCACAGTAATACTACAGTACTACACTACCACAGTAATACTACAGTACTACACTAAAACTATGCTACCACAGTAATACTACAGTAATACTACAGTACTACATCTGTACTACAGTAATACTACAGTACTACACTAATACTACACTAACACAGTACCACAGTACTACACTACCACAGTAATACCACAGTAATACTACAGTACTACACTACCACAGTAATACTACAGTACTACACTAATACTACACTAACACAGTACCACAGTACTACACTACCCTACTCTGGAGTTGCTATGTACCCACCCAGCAGATTAATCTATCCAAGGCAACATACAGGTAGAGTTTGTAGACATTCCAGCAGGACATCAGGGAGCAGGTGGTTTCAGCCTCCTGGAGTTCCTTACCTGGGTTACTGCTGCTCCAGGTGACCAGAGTGTCTTTAATGAGTCACAGTTACATCAGCACTGCACTCTGCCGACTGGGTTCTTCTGGAACCCACAGTACACAGTGGAGAATATGCACACATACAAACAGTCTAAGTCTTCATCTGTCTTGTCCTTAGACCTTAAGTCTCGTTTGTTTTTGTATCGTGATTGAAAACCTTCCTGCTCCGTAATTGTAGTTCCGTGTTAACTTCTGGGGTGTGGTCCAGATAAGAGAAAGATTAGATGTATCACTCCTGGTGTGGTCAAGGTGGAATAGAGAGAGAGAGACAGAAAGAGAGAGAGGTATTTTAGATGTATAACTCCAGGTGCGGTCCAGGTGGGAGAGAGACAGGAATATTAGTTGTATAACTCCAGGTGTGGTCCAGGTGGGAGAGAGACAGGAATATTAGATGTATAACTCCAGGTGTGGTCCAGGTGGGAGAGAGACAGGAATATTAGATGTGTGGTCCAGGTGTGGGAGAGAGACAGGAATATTAGATGTATAACTCCAGGTGTGGTCCAGGTGTGGGAGAGAGACAGGAATATTAGATGTATAACTCCAGGTGTGGGAGAGAGACAGTAATATTAGATGTATAACTCCAGGTGTAGTCCAGGTGGGAGAGAGACAGTAATATTAGATGTATAACTCCAGGTGGGAGAGAGACAGGAATATTAGATGTATAACTCCAGGTGTAGTCCAGGTGGGAGAGAGACAGGAATATTAGATGTTTAACTCCAGGTGTGGTCTAGGTGGAAGAGGGCTGGTGGAGTGGCTGTTCCGCTGGAGGGAAGTCTGGACTCTTCCCCTCCAACTTTGTCAAGGAGGTGGAGACGAGCGAGGACGGAGAGATGATTGACCTGACAGACGAGACAGGTGAGTCACCTTGAGGTCACAGGTGAGGCAGCTGTTGGTGTGATGCGGATAGAAGGGGCGAGCGAGCCTAACTGACCCGACCCTCTCAATACTGCCTGGATGAACTGACTGCTGTGTTTAACAATGTTGGGTTTCTGGGCTTCAAAACAAGTCTGAAAACGTTGACTTGCAGATCCCCTGTTGTCCTATATGGCTAGCTTGGCTTCCATGCCGTTTCTCTGATGAGCTGTTACTAGGAAGCTGTTACTGGAAATGAGCGTGTTGGCTCATGTTTGCTATGTGGTTTAGGTTTGGGCTTTGTGTATCTGTATATGTAGCCATGCATGTGTGCAGACAGTTGTCAGTTAGCAATCCTATGTTTTCACACACCTTTTAAAATGCTCTCACCTCCCTCATCCCTGTCCCCCACCTCCATCCACCACAGACGGAGGGGGGAGGGAGGCTCCGACCCCCCCAACCCCCACCTCTCCGCAGCCCCCCGGAGGAGAGGCCCAGCCTAAGAAGGTGCGGGGTGTGGGCTTTGGGGACATCTTCAGAGAAGGATCTGTCAAGCTGAAGGTCCGTCTGCCCAGCGCCGATACAGACGAGAGGAAAGACAAGGTGGGACTGGAAGGGGGGCCAGGGGACGCTGAGGGGGGCCAGGGGACTAGGAGGGGGGCCAGGGGACTAGGAGAGGGGGCAGGGGACTAGGAGGGTGGCCAGGGGACTAGGAGGGTGGCCAGGGGACTAGGAGGGGGGCCAGGGGACTAGGAGGGGGGGCAGGGGACTAGGAGGGGGGCCAGGGGGCTAGGAGGGGTGGCAGGGGGCCAGGGGGCTAGGAGGGGTGGCAGGGGGCAAGGAGGGGGGGGCAGGGGTGCAGAATGCACTTTTACATAAATAATTAGCAGTTTTTTGTTGTACTGTGACTGTAATGTTATTGAACGTGATTTTCAGTCACCAGCTTCCATCTGACTGTGTCTAAACCTCTCCTCTCTCCTCATCCCAGTCTCTCCAGCATAGCTTAGTCCGCATCCCTCCATTGCCATATCCCCTCATAGCCACCACCGGCATTACCCCTGACCCAGTCACCTCCTGACCCTGCCACCCCCTGACCCAATCACCTCCTGACTCAATCACCTCCTGACACTGCCACTTCCTGACCCAATCACCTCCTGACCCTGTCACCTCCTGACCCTGTCACCTCCTGACCCAATCACCTCCTGACCCTGTCACCTCCTGCCACCTCCTGACCCTGCCACCTCCTGACCCAGTCACCTCCTGCCACTTCCTGACCCTGCCACCTCCTGACCCAATCACCTCCTGACCCTGCCACCTCCTGACCCTGCCACTTCCTGACCCTGCCACTTCCTGTCACCTCCTGCCTCCTCCTGACCCTGCCCCCCCCTGACCCAGTCACCTCCTGACCCTGCCACTTCTTGACCCTGCCACCTCCTGACCCAATCACCTCCTGACCCTGCCACTTCCTGACCCAGTCACCTCCTGTCACCTCCTGACTGTGCCACCTCCTGACCCTGCCACCTCCTGACCCTGCCACCTCCTGACCCTGTCACCTCCTGACCCCGTCACCTCCTCTGCTAGTCCACTCCTGATGTCTCATTGGCTAAAAAAATCAGGACAGTCCAGCATGCCATCAGTCAGTAAAACCATTTATGTTCCGCTTCATTTTAGCCAATCCCATCATTACCATCTGCTGCAAAGCCCGCCCACCCAGCCAGCAAGAGAGATGACGGTGATAGCAGAGCTAAAGGTGAGCGGTCACCAATGCTGCCTAATGCTTTATATGTTATTCATTCAATGTTATTCATTACATATCAATCATTCAGTGGATGCTGTTGTCTAGAAATGTAAAAACAGCAGGTAGACACAGTCTGACTGCTCCATGTTGAGACTGTTCTGCATCTGAGATTACAGTAACAAACATTTGTTGTAATCGTTGGCCATGTTGGTGACAATGTTCCTCTTTTGCAGTGAGAGAGCACTGCAAGGCTACCTTCGCCTTTGAGGCCACCAATGATGACGAGCTGACTCTGGTCGAGGGAGACATCATCCTCATCCTCAGCAAGGTGAGACAGGAGGAGACATCATCCTCATCCTCAGCAGGGTGAGACAGGGGAGGAGACATCATCCTCAGCAAGGTGAGACAGGAGGAGACATCATCCTCAGCAAGGTGAGACAGGGAGGAGACATTATCCTCAGCAAGGTGAGACAGGGAGGAGACATCATCCTCATCCTCAGCAGGGTGAGACAGGAGGAGACATCATCCTCATCCTCAGCAAGGTGAGACAGGAGGAGACATCATCCTCAGCAAGGTGAGACAGGAGGAGACATCATCCTCAGCAAGGTGAGACAGGGAGGAGACATCATCCTCATCCTCAGCAAGGTGAGACAGAGGAGGAGACATCATCCTCATCCTCAGCAAGGTGAGACAGAGGAGGAGACATCATCCTCAGCAAGGTGAGACAGGAGGAGACATCATCCTCATCTTCAGCAAGGTGAGACAGGGAGGAGACATCATCCTCAGCAAGGTGAGACAGGGAGGAGACATCATCCTCATCCTCAGCAAGGTGAGACAGGGAGGAGACATCATCCTCAGCAAGGTGAGACAGGAGGAGACATCATCCTCATCCTCAGCAGGGTGAGACAGGAGGAGACATCATCCTCAGCAAGGTGAGACAGGGATGAGACATCCTCCTCAGCAAGGTGAGACAGAGGAGGAGACGTGAGATATGTGTCATGTTTAAATCATTTTAGCTGTGTTAGGGTTAGGGTTTAATAAGTGTTTATAAAGGCCTGTCTATATAGGTCTTTTATAGGCCTATAATGAACTGTCCTGGGTAAGCTGTGAGACTGTTCACAGGGCCAGCAGTCAGTCCAGGTTCACAGTATGCAGTCCTGGACACTACATAAACAATACACCATGGTTTCATAAACTATCTACTTAATGATCACCACTGTGACACTGGCCAGGCACTTGGCTCTGGTCCCCTACTGAGAGCCAGAACCTCAGGGGTAAACCCTTCATAATAATTATGTCTTCATTCAGCACCCGAGGAGAAAAGGATATGATGATGTGTTTATCCTACATACAGGGAGGAGGGGTGATTAAACTGTCATTTACCTCTGTTCCACCGTCAGACACAGGCCTGAAACTGGAGGCAGACACAGGCCTGAAACTGGAGGCAGACACAGGCCTGGAGCTGAAGGCAGAGACCTGCTGCTAGCAGTCTGCAGACAGAGACAGGCTAGCTAGCAGTCTGGAGACAGAATCAGGCTAGCTAGCAGTCTGGAGACAGAATCAGGCTAGCTAGCAGTCTGGAGACAGAATCAGGCTAGCTAGCAGTCTGCAGACAGAGACAGGCTAGCTAGCAGTCTGGAGACAGAGACAGGCTAGCTAGCAGTCTGGAGACAGAGACAGGCTAGCTAGCAGCCTGAAGGCAGAGACAGGCTAGCTAGCAGTCTGGAGACAGAGACAGGCTAGCTAGCAGCCTGAAGGCAGAGACAGGCTAGCTAGCAGCCTGAAGGCAGAGACA
Organism: Plecoglossus altivelis; assembly: GCA_036571765.1. NCBI lineage: Eukaryota > Metazoa > Chordata > Actinopteri > Osmeriformes > Plecoglossidae > Plecoglossus > Plecoglossus altivelis. The sequence goes on from BROE01000004.1 coordinate 2,203,855, forward strand.
GGCTAGCTAGCAGCCTGAAGGCAGATATAGGCTAACTAGCAGCCTGAAGGCAGATATAGGCTAGCTAGCAGCCTGGAGGCACATATAGGCTAGCTAGCAGACTGAAGGCAGAGATAGGCTGCTAGCCGACTGGCTAGCTAGCAGACTGGAGGCAGAGACAGGCTAGTTAGCAGCCTGAAAGCATGATGGACTGGGTTTCTGTGTGAGATGGGCAATGTTTTGCTGCCATCTATTGGTCTTGAAGTAGTATGACTTCAATCTGCTGTTCTCACTCAATGCTGTATTTCTACAGACAGAGAAAGAGACAGACAGACACATAGAGACAGAGAGTAATGTATGTATACATACATGTAGGAAAGTGTCCCATTATTCAAATAAAGAGACTGCTGTTGTTGATATGATGATGATGATGATGATGATGATGATGATGATGATTGTGATGATGATGATTGTGATGGTGATGATTATTGTGATGATGATGGTGATGATGATTATTGTGAAGATGATGATGAAGATGATGATGATGATGATGGTGATGGTGATGGTGGTGTTGCCAGGACACCGGGGAGCCAGGCTGGTGGAGAGGGGAGATCGGGGGGAAGGAGGGCGTGTTCCCTGACAACTTTGTGGCCTTATTGTCCGACACAGAGAAAGAGGTACAGAATCAACTTCCACCAGTGTGTCTCTAGTTCCACAACACAGATCTAGCTGATCTCACCAGTGTGTCTCTAGTTCCACAACACAGATCTAGCTGATCTCACCAGAGTGTCTCTAGTTCCACAACACAGATCTAGCTGATCTCACCAGTGTGTCTCTAGTTCCACAACACAGATCTAGCTGATCTCACCAGTGTGTCTCTAGTTCCACAACACAGATCTAGCTGATCTCACCAGTGTGTCTCTAGTTCCACAACACAGATCTAGCTGATCTCACCAGAGTGTCTCTAGTTCCACAACACAGATCTAGCTGGTCTCACCAGTGTGTCTCTAGTTCCACAACACAGATCTAGCTGATCTCACCAGAGTATCTCCTCGTACATGACAGGCAACACAGATCTAGCTGATCTCACCAGAGTATCTCCTCATACATGACAGGCAACACAGATCTAGCTGATCTCACCAGAGTGTCTCTAGTTCCACAACACAGATCTAGCTGATCTCACCAGTGTGTCTCTAGTTCCACAACACAGATCTAGCTGATCTCACCAGTGTGTCTCTAGTTCCACAACACAGATCTAGCTGATCTCACCAGAGCATCTCCTCGTACATGACAGGCAACACAGATCTAGCTGATCTCACCAGAGCATCTCCTCGTACATGACAGGCAACACAGATCTAGCTGTCTCACTCAGAGTTTTCTCTCTCAGTAATTGACTGTGCAACACAGGATCTAGCTGTTTGTCTCTAGTGTCGTCTCACCCATGTAGTTATATCTCATACAGTGTATACGAGGGACAACACAGGATTTCTAGCTGTATCACCAGTGGTGTCTCAGTTCACAATCACAAGATTGTAGCTGATTCTCACCATGGTCTCTGTTTCTATTCATATCATCTAGATCTTATTTGTGTATTTCTTCATCTCAGGTGTGTACTCTAGTATCCACCCACAGATCCTAGCTGGTGCTCGGGACGAGAGTGCAATCTCGTCGTAACATGACGGTCAACACACCGATCTAGCTGGGATGCGGGTGGCACGAGTAGTGTCTCTAGTTTCCACAACACAAGATATCGTTTGCAGCTATCTCATCAGTGTTAATCTCTATTCCAACAATACACAGATTCGTAGCTGATCTCATACCAGAGCATCTGCCTCATCATCCTAGCTGATCTCGACCAAGAGCAGTCTCCTTCATTATCAGTTCAGTGATCTATGCTGAATCTCACAGAGTAATCTCCTCGTACAATGATCAGGCCAACAGCAGTATTAGGCTGGTGGACCAGGAGGTATCTCTGCAGGTGGGAGGGGGGGAGGGGGGGGAGGCACAGATTTCTAGGGCTGGGTCTCACGAGTATCTTCCTCGTACATGACAGGCAACACAGATCTAGCTGATCTCACCAGAGTATCTCCTCGTACATGACAGGCAACACAGATCTAGCTGGTCTCACCAGAGTATCTCCTCATACATGACAGGCAACACAGATCTAGCTGATCTCACCAGAGTATCTCCTCATACATGACAGGCAACACAGATCTAGCTGGTCTCACCAGAGCATCTCCTCGTACATGACAGGCAACACAGATCTAGCTGATCTCACCAGAGCATCTCCTCGTACATGACAGGCAACACAGATCTAGCTGATCTCACCAGAGCATCTCCTCGTACATGACAGGCAACACAGATCTAGCTGATCTCACCAGAGCATCTCCTCGTACATGACAGGCAACACAGATCTAGCTGATCTCACCAGAGCATCTCCTCGTACATGACAGGCAACACAGATCTAGCTGGTCTCACCAGAGCATCTCCTCGTACATGACAGGCAACACAGATCTAGCTGGTCTCACCAGAGTATCTCCTCGTACATGACAGGCAACACAGATCTAGCTGATCTCACCAGAGTATCTCCTCGTACATGACAGGCAACACAGATCTAGCTGGTCTCACCAGAGCATCTCCTCGTACATGACAGGCAACACAGATCTAGCTGATCTCACCAGAGCATCTCCTCGTACATGACAGGCAACACAGATCTAGCTGATCTCACCAGAGCATCTCCTCGTACATGACAGGCAACACAGATCTAGCTGGTCTCACCAGAGCATCTCCTCGTACATGACAGGCAACACAGATCTAGCTGGTCTCACCAGAGCATCTCCTCGTACATGACAGGCAACACAGATCTAGCTGGTCTCACCAGAGTATCTCCTCGTACATGACAGGCAACACAGATCTAGCTGATCTCACCAGAGTATCTCCTCGTACATGACAGGCAACACAGATCTAGCTGATCTCACCAGAGTATCTCCTCATACATGACAGGCAACACAGATCTAGCTGGTCTCACCAGAGTATCTCCTCATACATGACAGCCATTGTTGCACCTTGTATTCTGAATCCCTCAGACTCCTAGAATTCCTCACAGTGCAGTAATCTCCTCGGGAGCCTTTAATAGCAACAGTATAATAATTATGAGTGATAAAAATAGGATGCTTGTCCCTCTACACAGTAGAGCTCTATCTCCCCCTAGTGGACTGAACTGACAACTCTTGAATGAACACATTCTTGTTCTTTCATCTTTTGTTTCTCAGACTTCAACTCCAAGAGGATCCATCAAACTGCCGTCCAAACCTGACTTAGAGGAGGTGAGCTGCCTGTCTGCCTGTCTGTCTGTCTGTCTGTCTGTCTGCCTGTCTGTATGTCTATTTGTCTGTCTGTCTCTTGTCATTCTGTTTGCCTCTTGTCTGTCAGCCTCCCCTGTTGATCTGTTTTCCTTAACTGGGCACAAACATCCATCCATCCATTGTCTACTGCTAATCCCTGGGAGGGATTGCAGTGCCGCTTGTTCCCATTTAGGGGTCACGGGTGACTGGAGCCTAACCCAGTAGCTTTCGGGCCATAGCCAGGGTGCACCCTGGACTGGGGCCAGCAAGTCGCAGGGCTGGGCACAAACAGCCTTTACCAAACCTGCAGAAGGGTTTCTATATGAAGGGAGGTCCTGAAGAGCTTCCTCCTAAATCTGTGTGCTTTAGTGTTCTTATTTTCTAGCTCAGAGGCACCTTCTGATGAGGGTTAGCCTGTCCTCTCCATCCCCCCAGCTGCACTTGCAGACCAAGAGAATCTAGTTTCAATATGTTCAAGGAGAGCTTCGTATATTTGTGAAAGGGAGAAACTGTGCTGGGGAGGAACTGTGCTGGGGAGGAACTGTGCTGGGGAGGGGCTGTGCTGGGGAGGAACTGTGCTGGGGAGAAGCTGTGCTGGGGAGGAACTGTGCTGGGAAGGGGCTGTGCTGGGGAGGGGCTGTGCTGGGGAGGAACTGTGCTGGGGAGAGGCTGTGCTGGGGAGGGGCTGTGCTGGGGAGGAACTGTGCTGGGGAGAGGCTGTGCTGGGGAGGGGCTGTGCTGGGGAGGAACTGTGCTGGGGAGGGGCTGTGCTGGGGAGGGGCTTTGCTGGGGAGAGGCTGTGCTGGGGAGGGGCTGTGCTGGGGAGGGGCTGTGCTGGGGAGGGGCTGTGCTGGGGAGGGGCTGTGCTGGGGAGGGGCTGTGCTGGGGAGGGGCTGTGCTGGGGAGGGGCTGTGCTGGGGAGGGGCTGTGCTGGGGAGGAACTGTGCTGGGGAGAAGCTGTGCTGGGGAGGAAAGCATGGCTGTGGGAAGTCAGGCTGGTGCTGGTGGAGGGGGCTGTGCGGGAGACGGCTGTGCTGGGGAGTAACGTTGCTGGGGAGAGGCGTGCGGGGAGAATTGTAGGGATCTGTGCTGGGAGATTTGGCGCTGTGCTGGAGAGAGGCCTGTGCTGTGTCGAGGAACTGTGGCTGGGGAGCATAGGATGGCGGGGGTGTGTGGTTGTTGATGCTGGGTCAGACATGGAAATGCTTCTTGGGGCACAGGCAGGATTACGTGTGGAAGTAGAACCGAACGCAGCATAGTATAAGCCCAATGATTTTATGATAGCTGTTGTATCCGGGTGCACACCGTCGCATTCTTCTTGCAGGGGGGGCCTAATCGCGAGCAGAGGAGATCGGCCGGGAGGCGCGCCACGATGCTCCGGGTACTGTGCTGGGGTCGGCCCAGGTCAGGGCGAAGACCCTGTGCGGGCGTCGCGGATGGAGGCGGGCCGAGGTAGATGAGGGACTGGCCAGGCATGAGGTCTCAAACTACTGCATTGGGAAAACGGGGCCCTGAGAGGAGAGAGTTATGTTCACTCCATATGCATGGCCAGTCACACTGAGAAAGAAAGTGCAGGTGGTAGGAGCGATAAACCTTACCTATGAAGATGCGGTCCCGTGTTCGTGTGTCTCTGGCACTGTACTGGGGTGGTTGCGGCGGGTCGGGCTAGTGCTGGGGGTTTGAGAGGTGAAATACTGTGCTGGGGGGGTTGAAAGAGCGTGCGGGGGCGGTGGCGGGCGCGCGCACCGGTGGGTGAGCAAGGCTTATGGGTGATGTGGGTGGTGTGGTGTGGGTTGCGTGTGGGTGTAGCAGAGGGGTTTGGATAGATGTAGGCCTCCTGTGCTGGGGTGGGTGTGTGGTGTTTGAAATGCGAAGAGAGAGGGGAAGAAGTATATGAGGAACGAGCAGACTGTGCATGGGTTTGGCAATACCTATAAACTGCAGTGTGTGCTCTGCGTTGTAAAGCCGCTTTTGGGTGGTGGTGAGAAATGAAGAAGGGGGGGAGATGAGGACCGGCGAAGAGGGGGGCGGTAGGGGAGGAACGAAGGGGACTGGACATGGCTTCGGGTGTCCGCCCGTGCATCGTCTCTGGAGTTGCACTATTCTCAGTACCACGAGGCCGCGGAGCGAAGACAAGCATCTTGACCCGACAGCAGGGTGCGCCAACGTGAGAAACAAAAGACCAGACTCGCGAAGGGCAGGATGTGCTGGGATCGTGATGGGGGTCGTTGCGGGCTGAGGAATGGGTCTATTTTTGGCTATATGCATTGGTCAAAGAAAACAGAAACAAGAAATCGGGTTAGAGCATCAAGATGACACACCATGAAGAACATAATGAAGGAGTATAAGCAATTTCAAATATTCAAAAAACGCTCATCGCACAAATCTTGCAACCTATCACTACCGTGTGCTGGGTGGCGCCTGGGCCGTAGTGGTCTGGCTCCGCTTGTCGTACTCACTCCGCTATCCTAACGCCCTCCCCTTCCCGTGCTAATTTATCCCCTATGGGCTAGGGCCTAGGCCAGCTTGGCACTTTGTCTCCAGCTTTTTCCTCTTTAATCCTTTACTCTTGTCCTTCTTTTTCCCTTCCTCCTGCTTCCGCTTCGTTGCTATCTTATCCTCCCAACCCTTCCCGGACAGAGCAACTTAGACAAGCGGTAGATACAACCTAAACTTCGAAGAACACCTCTGGGGGCTGAACCCACATGTAGAAATCTTAATCTCCTTTCATGTAAGTTCCTTTCCCCATGGGGTCCTTCTCTAGATTTGAGGTGGCTTTGCCCATATGTCCCCCCCGCCTTCTCCGCAACCTTACCGTAGGTCTTCCCGTGTTGGGCATCAGTAATGTTTGAGTTCTTCTTCGTGGCTCTGCGTTGGTAGGCAGAGAGAAACCAGATTGAAAGCCCGATCCTCACAGCCCGGCCATGTCATCAATTTATTCCGTGCTGCCCTCCCACTTTATCACTTTACTTTCCATTTCACCTGCTCCACTTTCACGATTTCCGCTTAGCCCTTAAGACGGTAGAGACGAGAGCACGTCCGCCTCTTGCTCATGTCCTTGACACCCTGACACTCATACTACTCCTATTCCACCATACCCAAGAGACGACACGCTGTTAGCCTCAATCATGATTAATATCCCGTCCTTATGTGCATGGCTTCCTTCTTTTTTTCCTCCCGTTCCTTGCTTCCTGTAGAAGGCTGGGTAATGCCACACTCCTTCCTCTCCCTGTCCTTCCCCCTCCCTCTAGTCCAATCATGTTCACCCGGCAGGGTAAGGCGTGGGCCTGTGATGCTCAGCTAGAAAACTAGACGTGAAGACCTTACTTTTCCCCTTATCAAACACATACCACAAAAAACCCCATTTCCTGATCTCTTTTTGTTTTGTCATCTGTTTCGATTACTTTTAAAGTTTTTTCCTTTTTCTTCTTTCTCATCATCTCTTCTGACTCCCATAGTCAGGTGGTCCTCCTATCTATTGCCGTTTCCCCCGTTGCTCCTCTCTCTTATAATGTAATACCGCTTTGATTTCTCTCATGTTATTTATTCCTCCCGGTACTCTCTCCGCTCACTCTAGGCGTTGGTGAGAATCCCATATTTAAGCACGGCACTGTAGATGTGCCACAGTGCCATGGTTAGTTTGTGTGTGTTCGGCACTGCGTCCTCTGTTCAACTCTCTATTTCCTCTTCTTTCATTCCTACACCATGTGCCACCAACTCACGCCCTGGCCTGAATCTCCCGTCAGCGAATCGGCTCTTCATAAGCCTCTCCCTTCCTCCTGCTTCTTTTCCTTTTGTCTGTTTTCAATGTTCCCTCTGTTGTCTGCAGACAAAATACAAATGAGCCTTGATCTCATAATAGCTTTTGGCAATTCACACCAAACCAATTTATAATGCAATTCTTCCGCTTTCCGAATGCTCACCTTTTCACGCTCATTCTGCAGTAGAAATGCTTTTAACTCTGCTAGTGATGAATGGTCATTTCGTTTGGCCTCCTGATGTTCTGCTTAACTCGTTCTCTTTAGATTCTGATTCACCATGTGCAAACATGGGAAGTTTCTGCAATGTCGCTGTGCTGGGGAGGAACTGTGCTGGGGAGAAGCTGTGCTGGGGAGGAACTGTGCTGGGAAGGGGCTGTGCTGGGGAGGGGCTGTGCTGGGGAGGAACTGTGCTGGGGAGAGGCTGTGCTGGGGAGGGGCTGTGCTGGGGAGAGGCTGTGCTGGGGAGAGGCTGTGCTGGGGAGAGGCTGTGCTGGGGAGGAACTGTGCTGGGAAGGGGCTGTGCTGGGGAGGAACTGTGCTGGGGAGGAACTGTGCTGGGGAGGGGCTGTGCTGGGGAGGGGCTTTGCTGGGGAGAGGCTGTGCTGGGGAGAGGCTGTGCTGGGGAGAGGCTGTGCTGGGGAGAGGCTGTGCTGGGGAGAGGCTGTGCTGGGGAGGGGCTGTGCTGGGGAGGAACTGTGCTGGGGAGAAGCTGTGCTGGGGAGGAACTGTGCTGGGAAGGGGCTGTGCTGGGGAGGGGCTGTGCTGGGGAGAGGCTGTGCTGGGGAGAGGCTGTGCTGGGGAGGGGCTGTGCTGGGGAGGGGCTGTGCTGGGGAGAGGCTGTGCTGGGGAGGGGCTGTGCTGGGGAGGAACTGTGCTGGGGAGGGGCTGTGCTGGGGAGGGGCTGTGCTGGGGAGAGGCTGTGCTGGGGAGGGGCTGTGCTGGGGAGGAACTGTGCTGGGGAGGGGCTGTGCTGGGGAGGAACTGTGCTGGGGAGAGGCTGTGCTGGGGAGGAACTGTGCTGGGGAGGAACTGTGCTGGGGACGTTTTGCTTGCACCGGGCTGGCGTACTCACCAGGACTTGGCTGAATGTGGCTCTTTGTCTGGCTCTGGAAACCAGATGAGCACACACTCATGTGACAGAAGGCTGGAGGACACACTCTGGTCAAATGTTCACCGGCAGGGGAAGGGAGGGCTGTAGATGCTCAGCTAGAAACAGACGTGAAGACCTTTTCACTCCCTTTATTTCTCTGATCTCTTCATCACTGTCTTTCTCATCTCTCTCTGACTCTCAGTCTATCTCTCTCTATATAATGTGTACCTTTCCCGTCTCTCTCCTCACTCTGTCCATCTTTCCACCATTATAAATGTCTCTTTGACTGTCTCTCTGTCTCAAGCTCTCTATTTTTCAAGCTCTCCCAAAAGCCTTTTGTCTGTTTTCAATGTTCCCTCTGTTGTCTGCAGACAAAATACAAATGAGCCTTGATCTCATAATAGCTTTTGGCAATTCACACCAAACCAATTTATAGAAATTCAATGTCAATTTATACGCTCATACTCCAGTATGAAATGTTTTACCTGCTGAGTGTGAAATGATGTCTGCCCGATTCACCCCATGTTGCAAACATGGGAAGTTTGATGTCCTCATAGAAGTGGCTTTACCCGTCCCCGCTAGATGGAGAGAGAACTATGAGGGAGAAGGAGGAGAAGGTTGTGTTTCTATGGGTCCTTGTCTTCCTTTATGAAATGCCGCTCTGGTCGCTACAAGAGCTACCACAGTGTCCCTCTGTTTTAGGAAGGTGCAAATAATAATAGTATAGACTGTTCCACTCAAACAAAACTGTTACAATAATACAAGCGAAAAGAGGGAGGCAGATTTGACAGACTGTTGCTGTGTGCTCGTCAGTTCAGACAGACTGTGTTGCTGTGTGCTCGTCAGTTCAGACAGACTGTGTTGCTGTGTGCTCGTCAGTTCAGAC
>BROE01000004.1:2217178-2252819 GCA_036571765.1 Plecoglossus altivelis
CTAGTGCAGCGTATGTATGCTAGTGCAGCGTATGTATGCTAGTGCAGAGTATGTATACTAGTGCAGCGTATGTATGCTAGTGCAGAGTATGTATGCTAGTGCAGCGTATGTATGCTAGTGCAGCGTATGTATGCTAGTGCAGCGTAAATATACTAAATTCCATGATATTAAAAGGTCCACTTCATATTGTTGTTCTGTTAGCTATCCAGAGCTTTGATAGCTGCTAAATATCAATTGCTCTTTTTAAGCAAATTTGCTTTTCTAATAATGACACCGAATTTCCCTGTTTTCTGTTCCATGCTTAATTTCGAATTGCAAATGGCATTGTGGATCTTGTCAATTCAGTGGCAGTAGTTTATTGCACTCTATAAGATTATGAAAAGAAGAATATTAACTTTGCAAAGTGCCAACTTCTCAACAATATCAGACCAGAGGATCAATCATAGTGAAGGGGCAGACCAAAGAGACCAATCAGAGTGAAGGGGCAGACCAAAGAGACCAATCAGAGTGAAGGGGCAGACCAAAGAGACCAATCAGAGTGAAGGGGCGGTGAAGACAGCAAGCCAAGCTGCAGTGAATGAGTTTTCTGAATTTAATGTCAAAATGCTTATTCATACAACTGTTGTGGTGTTAGTGTGAGTCAGGAGCTGGGCTTGCTGTCTCGGTGTGATGACACAGTCAGGATAGAGCTGGGCTTGCTGTCTCTGTGTGATGACACAGTCAGGATAGAGCTGGGCTTGCTGTCTCTGTGTGATGACACAGTCAGGATAGAACTGGGCTTGCTGTCTCTGTGATGACGACAGTCAGGATAGAACTGGGCTTGCTGTCTCTGTGTGATAACACAGTCACGATAGAGCTGGGCTTGCTGTCTCTGTGTGATGACACAGTCAGGAGCTGGGCTTGCTGTCTCTGTGTGATGACACAGTCAGGAGCTGGGCTTGCTGTCTCTGTGTGATGACACAGTCAGGATAGAACTGGGCTTGCTGTCTCTGTGTGATGACACAGTCAGGATAGAACTGGGCTTGCTGTCTCTGTGTGATGACAGTCAGGAGTGTTGATCCTTCAGTTGGACAGCTGTTAATGCTCTGTGTTGCATTATAACTCTATCTAGTCAGCTAACCCTTCTTCTGTTTCATGTTGTGGATGGTTGGTTAGCTGAGGTATTAGAAAGTACTCTGAAGTGAAGCTTGCCCTTGGAGCGTCTGGATTACTGAAAGGATCAGATGAGAGACGCCATTTTGATGAGTCAAGCTCTGGAGAAAAGCCCAGGCCTGTGTGTCGAGGATGCTGTCTGCGTTGAGGGTGCTGTGTGTGTTGAGGATGCTGTGTGTGTGCTGGGGATGCTGTGTGTGTGTGCTGGGGATGCTGTGTGTGTGTGTGTTGAGGGTGCTGTGTGTGTGTTGAGGGTGCTGTGTGTGTGTTGAGGGTGCTGTGTGTGTGCTGGGGATGCTGTGTGTGCAGAGGGTGCTGTGTGTGTGTGTTGAGGGTGCTGTGTGTGTGCTGGGGATGCTGTGTGTGTGTGTGTTGAGGTGCTGTGTGTGCAGAGGGTGCTGTGTGTGTGTTGAGGGTGCTGTGTGTGCAGAGGATGCTGTGTGTGTGTTGAGGGTGCTGTGTGTGTGTTGAGGGTGCTGTGTGTGTGTGCTGGGGATGCTGTATGTGTGTTGAGGTGCTGTGTGTGCAGAGGGTGCTGTGTGTGTGTTGAGGGTGCTGTGTGTGTGTTGAGGGTGCTGTGTGTGTTGAGGGTGCTGTGTGTGTGCTGAGGATGCTGTGTGTGTGTTGAGGATGCTGTGTGTGTTGAGGATGCTGTGTGTGTTGAGGATGCCGTGGTGGCAAGGTTGTACAAGCAGCAGAAAACACTGTCGCCATCTCCACGCTGTTGCTCTTTGCTGCAACCTGCACGGTGCAAAGGAAGTCAGTTTCCAGACAATAAACGCAACCTCTAACCCCAATCACATCCTCTTTCAGCTCGTCTACAGTAGCTGTCTGTCAGATTGTGTGTGACTGTTCTGTCTGTGGAGAACAGTGGTGGACGTCTTTATTGACTGAAATGTTTCGTTTTTTAGCTCTTAAACCCGAAGTCCCGAGTGCAGACAAGAAGCCGTCCCTGTCCCGGCCAGACGACCGTGGTAAGGCCTCCCCCTTGTGCAGTGTGTTCTCTTCATCACTGATAATGACTAGTGATGACAACAATGTATTGCTTTTTTCCGTCTGTAAGATATTCAAATGTGATATTTTCCTGTTTTGCGCAAGCTCACATTGTAAGAGAGCGACAGACAGACAGACAGACAGACAGACAGACAGAGAGACAGACAGACAGACAGACAGACTATCCTTAGGTGTACATGAAACTCCTTCTCCTGCTCGGTGTCACATGGTTGGACTCGCCTTCAGCTTCAACACTTTTTGACCTCTGCCTGCCTCCCCTGCTTCCCCTTACTCCCCCAAAGGGCTATATGCACACCACCAGAGCAGTATTTGAATCAGTGTGCTGTTTACTCCAACAGAGCAGTATTTGGCAGAGCAGTTTTTTGAATGACATAAGAGGTGATAACATGACGTGAACAAGCTGCCTACAGGAAATGCTGTATGCACAGAATCTGGTGCAAGTCTGTAGCCTGCTGTTTGTGTGTGCGCACGTATATGTTAATGATCATATCTTAGCTGTTTTACCACAAGAACTGAGTGATAGCACTGTATTTGTAGTTGCAACAGTGACCCAGATAAAAGGATTTGCTTTGATAGAAACCGCTGACACTGAAATGCTCCACTGGGGAGAGAGATAGAGAGGAGAAGAGATGGAGAGATACAGAGATACAGAAATGGAGTGGAGAGAGGAGGAGGGAGAAGAGAGATGGAGACAAGAGAAAAGAAGAGATGGAGAAGAGAAGAAAGAAGTAGAGGAGAAGACAGATGGAGATAAGAGAGATGAAGAGAGATGAAGAGAGAGGATCAGTCAGTCTTGATGATGAATGGTGGCAGGGTTGTTTTAAGTCATGCAGATGAAGCGATATCACTGCAATGGATTCTGCAGGCTGCAGAAATCACTGCAATGGATTCTGCAGGCTGCAGAAATCACTGCAATGGATTCTCTGCTTTTCATGGAGTGGAACAACACTTCTACATCCCAGAGGAATCCTGCACATTCTAGAAATGACCTTTCCATCTGTGAGAAGAAGGCCTGAATAGGATGTGGTGCACTCAGCTTCACACACACACACACACCCTTCTCTCTTCTCTATCTCCCTTCTCTCTCCCTCCTCTCCCCTCTCTCTCCCCTCTCTCCCCTCTCTCCCACTGTCCTCTGAGAGCAGTGCTCGAAGGACCAAAGTCCTCAGAGAGCTTGTTTAGTTAAACAGCATGGAAGTTAAGGGCAGCTGGAAACAGCCTCGTCCTTCTGTAGACACTCTTAACAGCCTTCCAGTAGCAGAGCCATCAGGACGCATATTCCTGTCTTAGTTTTGTTGTGTCTACTAATGTTTAGTCCCTAATGAGTGTCTTTAGAGTGTTGCTTATTTGACAAGTGTAGAGTAGTTCCTATATCCCTACAATATTGTTACTCCAGGTCTTATGCAGTTGCAAGTTTGTCAATGAAACGTCATTGTAAAGTGTTTTAGCACTGTATCTGTATGCCAGCTCTCGCCAGGTGAAAATGATGAGGAGGAGGAGGAGGAGGAGGATGAGGAGGAGGATGATGAGGAGGAGGATGATGAGGAGGATGATGAGGATGATGAGGAGGAGGATGAGGAGGAGGAGGAGGAGGATGATGATGAGGAGGAGGATGATGATGCTTGTTGACGTCAGCCTCTGCTGTTTTCTCCCTCTAGTTGACAAGACGGTGCCTGACCTGAAGGCCAAACCTTCTGCCCCTGTGGTTCCCCCTAAGAAACCCCTGGCACCTCCGGGCAAGAGCCGGCCAGGAAGCCTGCCACCCAAGCGACCTGATAAACCCCTCGCACCCTCACCTGGGACCAAGTCAGTCCTCCCTCTCTCACCCTGCTCACCTGTCCATGTCCAATCCATCACCCTGTCAATGTGCAATTCATTACCCTGTCAATGTCCAATCCATGACCCTGTCAATGTCCAATCCATTATCCTGTCAATGTCCAATCCATTACCCTGTCAATGTCCAATTCATTACCCTGTCAATCTCCAATCCATTACCCTGTTAAACCCCAATCTCACTCACCTACCCATTTCTAATCCCATTCATGTATCCAGATGTCAACATTCTGCTCATCTGTCCTTCTTCTGTCCATGATTGCAGCGATTTCTTTGGTCCTCCCTCACCTCCCCAGCTTGCCATTCCTCCAGCCATATCTCCACCAACCTTCTGTAACTTGTCTGCTAGACAAGACTATGATTGTTTAGCCCTTTTACCTTGCCTGTCATGGATGAGAGTGTAATTAGATGTGCTCTTCTTTCTCCTCCCACTGTTCTCTGTCACAGACACAATGGAGAGATGCCTTCACAGAGACCAAAGTCTGACTTTGAGCTGACGCTAGCCAGCAAACCAAACACCTTGTCTGCAGACTGGGGAGAGAAGTCCTTGGACATGGGTGTGGGTGTGTACGCTCTCTCTCATACACACCACAAACACACACATACACACGCGACATGGGTGTGTGTGTGTACGCTCTCTCTCATACACACCACAAACACACACATACACACGGGACATGGGTGTGTGTGTGTACGCTCTCTCTCATACACACCACAAACACACACATACACACGCGACATGGGTGTGTGTGTGTGTACGCTCTCTCTCATACACACCACAAACACACACATACACACGCGACATGGGTGTGTGTGTGTACGCTCTCTCTCATACACACCACAAACACACACATACACACGTGACATGGATACTATACAGAAGCACACACCACACATGTATACACATGCATACCAACACACATACTCAAACAGATACACACATACAATTGCACACATTCAAACATACACACACTGTGCTCTACGTAGTGAGTTAGAGGTTGTACAAGCTTTTGAAGAAAGACTGTCTAAATGGCCATCTCAACCATGGCCATCTCAACCATGTACTGAGCTCATCACGTACAACATTTCACTCTCAACAGAGCAACCTTAGATTATGGTTGTTAACTTGAATGGCTTTGTCAAAAGAAGAATGAACGAATGCATGTCAATGTTGAGTTTATGGTTAGGGTTGGATGATTGTGCTGTTAATGGGATGATGTCTGAGTCCTTGTATTATCCATTTATCTTAACCGCCTGGCTGAGCTCCTCTCAGTCGAAATAACACATTATGTTTATGGTGAGTTTCACATTGCAGGATGTGAATACTGCCATTAATGCGCCTGTTGCATACGAGGGCCTTGGCAGATGCTAAGTCACACATGGGAACTAAGCGTCTTGATCGCTACTTCAGGCGTATGAATCCTCTCAGCCGGTGGGGCAGTTTAATCCCTCTCCTGTCAGGAGGGATGGACGACAAGCAGAGAAAAGAGACGGATTAGAGAGGTTTTCGATTTCACTCATGCTGCAGTGTGTGTGTGTGTGTGTGTGTGTGTGTGTGTGTGTGTGTGAGACAGGCTCTTGGAGTTTAACACACAGAATGTCCATTCTCTTGTACCTGACCGTATTTAGACATGTGGGTAACATTAGCAGGCGAGGAAAAGATGGAAGGAGAGGAGAGTGAGGCGTGAGGATGAGGGAAAGAGGAAGATTATGTTGAGGGAGATTAGGGTGAAACATGAGGGTGAGGGAAAGAGGAAGAGGAGGGTGAGGAAAGGAGGAAGAGGAGGGTGAGAGAAAGAGGAAGAGGAGGGTGAGAGACAGGGAGAAGAGGGATCTGAGTTTTCAGTACTGATGCACGGTCCCTGGGGGAATGTGAGGTGGTTCTGGATGACACCTATAAAAGTGACAAGTGGCTGCTAGGAGAGCGTGTGTCAGAAACATGGAAAACCTTTCAACCTCTCCTCCCTCCTGCAGATACACCAGCTCTGATCTCCTGGTGCACACACACAGGCAGAAGACAGCTTTGTTCTCCCAGCACACAAACACTCTCACTCTGTATGCTCTCGTACACACTTACGGTCTCTCTCCCTCAGATTGACTTGAATCGATTTTTTTTTTTTTTTACTTGTCTTTTACCATGCCCTGTCTCTCCACCCCCCAGACCTGCTAGGGTTTGGGGACCTATCTCCAGGCTCAGAGAAGCTGTCTCATCCCACGGCCAGCAGGCCCAAGATGCCTGGCAGGAGACTGCCTGCACACCTAGGAGGGCACTCAGTGAGTGGACACACACACACTCTCATCCCCTTACTTTAGTCCTTACTCTAGGCCTTAGCCCCAGCTCCAGGCTCTTCCTGTAACAGCCTCTGTCCTTCAGCCAAACAAGGATGTCTCGCTGGAGAAGTCCTTCGTGGTGGAGGAGGATGACTCTTCTAAGCCCATGCTGCCAGACAGCAGAAAGGTAATTTCACCACAACAACACCATTACAACTGATCTTTGGTCTTCTGCTAGATTTTCTATGACTATCTGTTCGTTGCTTTGGATAAAACAGTGTCTAACAGACTGTGAGACAACCTGTAACCTGGCACCCTAAACTCTATATAAAATCAAGGATCCTGGATCCCTCCACATTTCTACACATCCTTCCACATCCCTCCAAATCCCTTCCACATCCCTCACCTCTCTCCACATCCCTCCACCTCTCTCCACATCCCTCCACCTCTCTCCACATCCCTCCACCTCTCTCCACATCCCTCCACCTCTCTCCACATCCCCTCCACGTCTCTCCATATCCCTCCAGATGGCTTCTTGCTAACGAACCGGTTACAACAAATGGATCCAATTATTAGTGGACAGGGTCCATCGAGGGTCAATGGGAGTACTTGGTGGTGTGAACTGCTGAAGCTTTGGCCAATTACAGGTCAAGGAGGGCAGTTGAGTATTTCAGATGGAAAGAGCACTCGTTCAGTGTTGTTAGATCCAGAAATCTGATATTGTTGCCCAGAGAATCATGCTGCAGACTTCATACAGGCACCAGGAGAGGTTGTACATTAGCTATAGGTGTCTGTTCCTCTATGTACGTTAGCTATAGGTGTCTGTTCCTCTATGTAGGGTTAGCTATAGGTGTCTGTTGCTCTATGTAGGCTTAGCTATAGGTGTCTGTTGCTCTATGTAGGGTTAGCTATAGGTGTCTGTTGCTCTATGTAGGGTTAGCTATAGGTGTCTGTTCCTCTATGTAGGGTTAGCTATAGGTGTATGTTCTTCTATGTACGTTAGCTATAGGTGTCTGTTGCTCTATGTACGTTAGCTATAGGTGTCTGTTCCTCTATGTAGGGTTAGCTATAGGTGTCTGTTGCTCTATGTACGTTAGCTATAGGTGTCTGTTCCTCTATGTACGTTAGCTATAGGTGTCTGTTGCTCTATGTACATCAGCTATAGGTGTCTGTTCCTCTGTGTATGTTAGCTATAGGTGCATGTTGCTTTATGTAAGGTTAGCTATAGGTGTATGTTCCTCTATGTAGGGTTAGCTATAGGTGTCTGTTCCTCTATGTACGTTAGCTATAGGTGTCTGTTAGGGTTAGAGGACTGTTAGTCTTGTTCAAAAATGTATGTGCTGCCAGAGAGCGCAATGAGGAGACACTCCTAACCTCTCCGGTCTCTTTGGAAAACAGATAAATCCTAAATACTGGTTATTGAGTTTCTGCAGATCTCTGGTGACTGGAGAAATTGATGTTGTGTTTACAATGGGCAGGGAGGGGGAAAGACATGAAAGGATAGAGTGGATGCTTGTGCCACTAACTGTGTCCCTGAACAGCAGCTGTGCTCTTGACTCTGAAAACAGCCACATCATTGACACCTACCAGATAGTTGCAGTGTTCCACTCTAATTGGCACTGATAGAGAGATGGGGAGCAGAGAGAGAGAAGGACATCAAACAGGGTCACAGTACAGGCAGAATGTCATGTCATCAAGTGTCATGTTTACTCACATGTGCAGGGAGGTAATGGGGGCACAGTCAGCAGGTAGAGATACAGAATGCTGCAGGGATAAAGAGGATGCAGGTTCAAATCCCTCTCCTCCTCGGAGCTGAATTAGGGTGATAAGCTGAAGGCTGTGTCCTCTTCATACAGTATAGAACATGTCAAACCGGGCTGCTGATCGCTGCAGCTCTGGTGACGAACTATATATACTACTGTATAATATATATATATATATATATATATATATTATATTATATACATTATATATATACTAACCTCTAGTAAGTTCAATGATGAGCAGCATACACACACTTATGTTTGTATATATCCTGCTCGTGTGTGTGTGTATATATGTGTGTGTGTATATGTGTGTGTACATGTGCGTGTGCTACGAGGGGAAAAGACATGAAAGGATAGAGTGGAGTGTGTTAGGGTTACACACACACATGTGTTTATACACACACACACACACACGTCTTTACACACACATTGTCACTATTCATTCAGCAGTTTTAGTCATTGTCCTTCTGTTGTTGAACAGAGAGCACATTACAATCATAGAAACTACAAATAATCTCTTTAAGAGGTTTTGTTCTTCCTTGTGTCTGTGTATTTCTCTGTACTCGCTGCAGGTTACCTGTTAAGATACAGGTACAGGTACAGGTACTGGAGTGTTCCTGCATTCAGCATCTGTAAATGTAAACCTGCTGTTGCGGATGACAACACATTCTTAACCTGGAATGAAAGTGTGAATAGCCCATCTCTCTCAAGCAGCGTTTTTATCTCTGCTCCTTGGGGGGCCCTGTCCCACATTCTAGATGTTTCCCTGCTCCAACACATCTGATTCAAATTAATGGTTGTTACCAGGCTTCTGCTGAGCCTAGTGACAACCCATTCATTCAAAATCAGGTGTGTTACCTCAGGAAACATCTAAAACTGTAGGACAGGGGGTACTTGAGGACCAGAGTTGAAAACACAGTTCTAAAGATCCTCTCTCTTCCCCTCTGCAGCCTGTAGGTTCCACGTCCATGCCTGCTCTTTCTCAGTCCTCCATCCTAAAGCACATCCCCTCCAGCACCGGGGCGGCGTCGGAATACAAACCCAGCGCACCCTCAACCCCCAGCTCCACCCCTGCTGCCACGCCTGCCGCCGCACCTGCTGCTGGCCCCACACCTGGGCCCACACCTGGCCCCACACCTGGGCCCAGGGCGGAGCCAGCGGAGCCGGGGGCCCTAGTGGAGGATCTGCAGACCCAGATCAAGGAGTTGCTCCTCTCTGTGGAGCTGCTGAAGACACAGCAGATGTATGTAGCCCCGCCTCCTGATCATGTAGCCCCGCCTCCTGATCCTGTAGCCCCGCCTCCTGCTGCTCTACTAGCTTACGATCTCATTTAATTCTGTTCTTTTCAGAAGTTACGTGAACTTGAACTTCCTCTACAGCTGTGGGATATAAAGACTTGCAGCTGGTCAGATGTCTGTGACTAGTAGTCTGATTTTGTGTGTGTGTGTGTGTGTGTGTGTGTGTGTGTGTGTGTGTGTGTGTGTTTCTAGGAGAGAGATTGCGGAGCTGAGGGGAGAGCTGGATGAGGAGAAGTTGAAGCGTGTGGCGCTGCAGGTACACATGCAACACTGGGTCACTGCTGATACACTGCTGATACACTGGATCACTGCGGATACACTGGATCACTGCGGATACACTGGATCACTGCTGATACACTGGATCACTGCGGATACACTGGATCACTGCTGATACACTGCTGATACACTGCTGATACACTGCTGATACACTGCTGATACACTGCTGATACACTGGATCACTGCTGATACACTGCTGATACACTGGATCACTGCGGATACACTGGATCACTGCTGATACACTGGATCACTGCGGATACACTGGATCACTGCTGATACACTGCTGATACACTGCTGATACACTGGGTCACTGCTGATACACTGCTGATACACTGGGTCACTGCTGATACACTGGGTCACTGCTGATACACTGGGTCACTGCTGATACACTGCTGATACACTGCTGATACACTGGGTCACTGCTGATACACTGCTGATACACTGCTGATACACTGCTGATACACTGCTGATACACTGGATCACTGCGGATACACTGGATCACTGCTGATACACTGCTGATACACTGGATCACTGCTGATACACTGGATCACTGCTGATACACTGGATCACTGCTGACACACTGGATCACTGCTGACACACTGGATCACTGCTGACACACTGGATCACTGCTGACACACTGGGTCACACAGAACATTCTCTCTCACTCACTCCTGACTACATCTGAGATGAAGGTGTGTGTGTCTTCTTGTGTCTGTGTTTGTCAGATGGAGGTAGAGAAATTAAAGAGGATGATTCAGTCCACGTGAAGACCACCACCTGTGCCCCAGCTAGGAGGAGCAGACGAGAAGGAGAGAGAGGAGTAGGAGACCTACTCCTGATAGATCTATTCCACATGTTATTACAGATCTTTTACACATTTGCTATTACAGATCAAATCCTCATTAGTCATTACAGCTCTATTCCTCATTAGTCATTACAGCTCTATTCCACATTTGTAAAGATTAAAATGTTTGCACATTCTAGTGTTTTTCTAGCTATGGGAGAAGGTGGAAATAGGATTCAGATGTATACTATAATGTCTCTTTTTGTTTTGCCAATACATCTGATTGAGGCCTTAAATACTACTGTGCTGGTCTGCCCCCCCTCTCCTTTCCTTCCCTGGGGGGGGCTGCAGTGGGAGGGGCTTGCTATACTACTGATTCAGTATAAACAAACAGAAGAAAAACACACAAAAACTTGGCCAAAATCATGATTATGATCATGATTCCATATTAGCCTGTGAGATGGACATTTGTGATGGCCTCTGTGTAGCTGAGGGAAGACCTCACAGTCACTGGGAAGAGATGCTGGCTGTGTTTGCTTCCTACTGTTTCTATCCAGGGTAACACTAATGTGCCTGTTCTCAATGACTCAACAGTTGTTGTTGATATTGGGAACTTACATGTCCCAGATGTTTTAGATGGCAGCATAATGTATTTTATTAAAAGCCTACTTACCTGCCTAGTCAAACATTATACTGTTTTGGTTACTGATGCTTGTCTTGTCTTGCTGTGTCAGTCAGTTTCCTCTGACAGAGCAGATAAGGACTCTATAACGGTGCATGATATGACTATATGTTTAATACCAGAACATACAGCCAGCAATAGTGATCTACTTGAAAACACACAAGGTGTTTGTGAGAACTTCTTCGTCTATCTTCTAATCCTCAGGCTGCAATGTTGTGCAGCTGTTTGATGCCAAATCCCCTCAACCTGCTCCTCAGACAGAATACATATATAATACAGTCTGTCTGGACTGACGGATCATCATCTGTTTGAGCAGACAGACAGAATACATATATAATACAGTCTGTCTGCACTGACGGATCATCATCTGTTTGAGCAGACAGACAGAATACATATATAATACAGTCTGTCTGGACTGACGGACCATCATCTGTTTGAGCAGACAGACAGAATACATATATGATACAGTCTGTCTGGACTGACGGACCATCATCTGTTTGAGCAGACAGACAGAATACATATATTATATAGTCTGTCTGGACTGACGGATCATCATCTGTTTGAGCAGACAGACAGAATACACTTCTGTCTATCTGTCTGTCTGTCTGTCCACCACAGAATACACATCTGTCTCTCTGGACTGACGGACCATGATCTGTTAGAGCAGAAAGACAGTTGTGAGATGTGCACCAGGTGTACACAAGGTAGAGCAGGTGAGGTGTGGTATAGATCCAGTTGTGTCCTGTGTGTATGTGCATGTGTGTAAGAACATCAATCACAGAAATGATGTCATGGTAATGGGTCCGTCCAGACCAGGTGGTTGGGGTTAAGGAAAGGAGACCATGAGGGTTAAGGTTAGGGTTAGGGACTGGAGACCAGGAGGGTTAGGGGTTAAGGTTAGGGGTTAGGGTTAGGGACTGGAGACTAGGAGGCAGTTTGTGCTGGTAATGGTGCATGACATTGCACAGACTAATCATTACAAATACCTGGAGCTAGGATCTCATGGAGGAGAAGTTGTATATTGTTCTTTTTTTCTGGACTCAGGTTTACTCCCCTGTAAACATGAACAACATTTTGTTCCTTGTGGATTCTGTGCCAGAGGCGCAAGATTGTTTTATGTTAGTTGAATACATATGCATATATGTATTATACACTTCTCACAAATGTCTTACCCAGGAAATGAACTCTGCATAGTAGCCCTCCGCAAACATCCAGTCTCGTCCCTTTACTCGGCTTAGTGTGTGTGTGTGTGTTTGTGTGTGTGTGTGTGTGTGTGCGTTGGAGGGCAAGTTTGCTTCATGTGTTTTCTGTGAGGTTATTGTGTTGGCCTTGTAAACCACTCTCTGGATTGCTGCAAGGCCTACCAGTCTGTTGGCCAAGAAGCAATAACATTCTTTAGTGTCTTAACTCCTCTCCTACTGGCTGCTTAACGCTGAGGTCCAGCAAGAAGATAATCACTCAAAGATGAACAGCTAATCATGTCCATAGCCATTGTTGGGCTATATTATACTGTACATTCCCATATTCTGACAATAAAAGGATAAGATGACATGTGCACAATTAACATATTTCTATGTGATCTTGTTTACATGTGCTGTAAAAAAAAGAATCTTTCCAAAATGAATAAATATCTTTATTTACTGTCATTTCAGTGTGTGCCTCAGAGATTTCAGAGGGGAGTACTCCATTCTGCTCGTTGCTGGCTGGCTCAGAGGCTGGAAAATGTTAATTAGCATGAACTCAACAACCAGAGGGAAGAAATCAATTAAGTCCAAAATGATCAGTTCACAAATCGTCAGCTTATCTACTGTGTGGTTTCCTAGGGCCACATCCCAGTGTTAGAAACCAAGTCATAGTTGTAGGGGATTGAAGGGAACCCAAAGCTGCTATTAGAGGGCAGCTAGCAACATGATGGTGATATTATATTAGCTGCTATTCTCTCCTGCTCTGTCCCCATGCTTTTATCTCTCTCCCTTTCTCACCTTTCTCTCCCTCTCTCTTATCTCTCCCTCTCTTTTCTCCTTCTCTTCCTTTCTGTCTCCTTATCTCCATATTTCTCCGTCTCTGCTCTTTCCATATGGATTTAATTCCCATGTGTTTGCATGTGTGCTCCTCTGCCTGTGTTATCCTTTATCCCCTCTCTCCTTGCATCTTGGTCGCTCTGTTATAAAAGCTGTCTACATGGTTGTTGGCGAGGCGAGAGAGACAGGTGTGAGTGGTGTTTCCTTGTGTGTCTGTCAGCTTGACAATAGCA
Source organism: Plecoglossus altivelis (assembly GCA_036571765.1). Lineage (NCBI taxonomy): Eukaryota > Metazoa > Chordata > Actinopteri > Osmeriformes > Plecoglossidae > Plecoglossus > Plecoglossus altivelis. Next base: position 2,230,509 of record BROE01000004.1, read on the forward strand.
GCTGTGAGTCCTTCTCTCCTGGACACCCAGGGTGGGTCTGCTGCTTACCACATACATATTGATGATTTGGTGACATCCAGTTACATGGTCATTCATTTTACGTAAATGTAAAGTGTTGCTAATACTTTTGATCTGAAAGTGTTCGTTAGGGTTTGTTGATGGTGTGTTGTAGAGGTTTTCTGATAATTATTAGATAAAGAAAAGTGTATAAATATTATGCTGATAATAGTTTAGTGATTTAATGTATTAAGCGTCCCAGGGCAGCAGAGGTGCTCTGTGTTGGATCATCAGTGATCTCTCATCCCATATTCCCTGTTGGGTAACAAGTGTTGTGGCTAAATCCCTTATGAAAGAGGATCCTAATAATTCATATCCTGGATTAAGCATGGGGTTGTTTATTTTTATCATGATGTTAATGTGAATTGCATTTCAAGTGACCTAAAAAAAAAAAAAGGTAATTTGACTTAATGAAACCTAAAGAAACCCTGTTTGTCACCCCGGTCACCCCCTGTCCTCCCCCTCCCCGTCGTCTCCCCCCTCATCTCCCCCCTTGTCTCCCCCCTGTCTCCCCTCCTGTCACCCCCCCTATCTCCCCTCTGTCTGCCCCCTGTCACCCCCTATCCCCCTCTGTCTGCCCCCTGTCACCCCCCTATCTTCCCCTCTGTCATGCCCCCTGGTTTGCACCCCCCTATCTCCCTCTGTCACCCCCCTTTCCCTCGCCTCATGTCACCCCCCTATCTCCCCTCTGTCACCCCCTATCTCCCCTCCATCACCCCCTATCTCCCTTCTGTCTCCGCGCTCGTGTCTCCCCCCCTGTGTTAAACGAGGTTCGTACTATCCACAAGCAGCAGTGAGAGGAACCTTTCATGTGCACTGCTGCTAATAAAAGAGCATTGTGTCTGTTGTGGAGAACACACCCCCTCTTCCACAATCACACACGTGACGCTCGACCCTCTGCTCTGGGTCTCATGCAGTCTCAAGGCTGACCACGAGTGTGTGCGCCCGCGTGTGTGTGTGCGAGTGTATGTGCGAGTGTGTGTGCGAGTGTGTGTGCCCGTGTGTGTTTATCCGCGTGTGTGTGCCAGTGTGTGTGCCAGTGTGTGTGCGAGTGTGAGTGTGAGTGTGTGTGAGTGAGTGTGTGTGTGCGTGCGTGCGAGTGTGTGTGTGTGTGTGTGTGTGCGTGCAATACACGGAAAGGTGGCGGGCGCAGCACGAATACATTTCTTTTATAACAGGGGCGACGGGGGGGCTAAAAAAAATGAGGGGGGGGGGACGACGGAGGGAGGTGGATACCCTGTCACCCCCCTATCTCCCCTCTGTCACCCCCCTTTCACCTCCCCTCTGTCTCCCCTCTGTCACCCTTTATCTCCCCTCTGTCACCCCTTATCTCCCCTCTGTCACCCCCTATCTCCCCTCCATCACCCCCTATCTCCCCTCTGTCTCCCCTCTGTCTCCCCCCCTGTGTTAAACGAGGTTCGTACTATCCACAAGCAGCAGTGAGAGGAACCTTTCATGTGCACTGCTGCTAATAAAAGAGCATTGTGTCTGTTGTGGAGAACACACCCCCTCTTCCACAATCACACACGTGACGCTCGACCCTCTGCTCTGGGTCTCATGCAGTCTCAAGGCTGACCACGAGTGTGTGCGCCCGCGTGTGTGTGTGCGAGTGTATGTGCGAGTGTGTGTGCGAGTGTGTGTGCCCGTGTGTGTTTATCCGCGTGTGTGTGCCAGTGTGTGTGCCAGTGTGTGTGCGAGTGTGAGTGTGAGTGTGTGTGAGTGAGTGTGTGTGTGCGTGCGTGCGAGTGTGTGTGTGTGTGTGTGTGTGCGTGCAAGTGTGTATGTGCGAGTGTGTGTGTGTGTGCGAGTGTGTGTGCGAGTGTGTTTGTGAGCGTGAGTGAGCTCCACCCTAACTCTAACCCTTTAGATCAGCTGATGTACCCTGACTCTAATTTGCAGATCTAGGATTCTTTGAGAGAAACAACATTTCATGCTTCCTCAGTTCCACTAAACATCTTTTCCCAGAATCTCATGTGACATTGTGTCTTCTGTACTATTATTAATTGATGAAGATGCGATGATGATGGTGATGATGATGATGGTGATGATGATGGTGTGGGAGAGGTAGTCTTCATCACAGGCCTGAAGTACAATGTACTCTCCTCCACTCAGATTTAAGTTGCGATCCTGACCATGATCAATAACTCTGAGCCTGATCAATATCCCTGACCACGCAGTGTTTACTGATGAAAAGTATAACCACAGGTATTTGGGTTTTGTTGTTTGCTGGTTTTGTTCTCAGGGGCAGTGCACATTTAGAAGTAATTTCACCAAAGTTAGATAGCTGCTAATTTACTCCTGATGTCCAAAAACCATCCACAGAACTAGACACACACTTGTCATGCTGTTTGTTTGGTTATGGGACATGAACTAAAAACGTATTTTTTAATTGTTATTGAGCATGCTGTATAATTTTGTAATTCACAGATTAGATCAGACAAACCAAACATAGATCTTTAAAAAGAAATAATTATCAATATTCATATGTTCCAACATGAACTATTCATGAATAGTGCTTTTTCACACGTTGCTTTGACACTTTCACTTTGAACCATATCATCTCAGCCTCTGGTGTTGTGAAGGGATGTTCAGGTTGTTATTAACAGCTCCATGGCCCCCTGGTTCCATGACCCCCCAGGGTGCCTCTTCTAACCCGTCCAACAGCTACCATCCTGGGGCCAGCTGCCCTGTGCTGCACCCCTGCTGGTTCTTATCAGCTCCGAGCCACTGGATTACTTCGCCTCTGTCTCTCTTTCCTCCTGCTGTTCTCCACCTCTTCTCCTGTGTTCTTCATCTGAGCTGCAGTGTGTCTGTGTTCATCTGAGCTGCTGTGTGTCTGTGTTCATCTGAGCTGCAGTGTGTCTGTTCTTCATCTGAGCTGCAGTGTGTCTGTTCTTCATCTGAGCTGCAGTGTGTCTGTGTTCATCTGAGCTACAGTGTGTCTGTGTTCATCTGAGCTGCAGTGTGTCTGTGTTCTTCATCTGAGCTGCAGTGTGTCTGTTCTTGTTTTACAAAAGTTTAGAAAGGTTAAAAAAATTATGTTTTTGGAATAAAAACATTTCAGAAAAAAACATAATCTGTGATGAGATTATCTCCGGATATTATAATATTCTAAGTGGTTCTTCTGTTTTGCATTGTGTTTAAAATGGGAAAAGGTGAAGTTGGAACATGATGGATGATGGTGTTCATGAAGGTGTTTACAGGTGAGAAAGTGTTCAGGTGTGACAGGATACTTTCACCATGAGATACCTGGTCATCTTGTCCTCCCTGAAACATCGCTCCATGTAAGATTCGTATCCAATGCACTCACAAAAAATGTACAAATCTTCTAACTGTAGTGGATGTTCAAACGCTAATCGCTACCGGATAAAACTATTGACCTGTCAGTTCTAGACTCACACACACTCATGACTGGCACACTGCTTCCTTTGAGACATAATGGGAGCAGACAAGGAGGGATGTTATGTGGGAAATGTTTCTGAAGTGGGTTGAAATCAGCAGCATAGCCAAGCAAGGAGATTTCCCCCTGACACCTGCACCAGCCCTCTCCTGGTTGCCCAACAGGAATGTTAAACCTGTTAATCTAGCTCATCAGAGAGCTCAGAGGACCCTGAGCTGTCTATATGTGTAATGTGTGTGTGTGTGTGTGTTTGTATGTGTTTGTATGATTGAGCTGTGTTTGTGTGTGTTTATGTGTTCATGTGAGAGTCGTTCCATCCTGTGTGAACTGCAATCAGACTGTTGGGTCTCCTCCATCAGCTCTGATAGAGTCCTGGAGAGCTGTTCACTCCCTGGGGTCTTCAATCTGTCTGTCTCTCTCTCACGTGCACAGTCACTCAGTCATACACACACACACAGTCTCTCTCTCTCTCTCACACACACACACACACAGTTACTCAGTCACACACACACAGTCTCTCTCTCACACACACACACACACACACACACTGTGTGTGTGTTTAGCCCTGCTTCAAGGATTTGCACTTTTCTCCCAATTTCACATAATCTTTATTTCACCATAGGGAACTGGATCAGCATGAGCACATATGGAAATGTTCTAAATAATGTATGTTTCCAATGTTGATATTTGCACCCTGAGTTCCCTGTTGCATGGGCGAATTAGCTGGTTTGGAGGTCCCATCTTAAAATAAAGGGACCACTAATTATGTGTCATTACGTATAGATAAAAATAATCCTTAATATTTGATAGTAAATGGTGATAAATCCAGGGCTATGCCACATCTCTACTGGAAGCAGCTCTGATGATTTAAAGCACATGGATGGTGTAAACCAGATCCAGCCTTCAGACCAGCACAGCACTGACACAGGCAGGAAAACTACGATTTATTCTGGATTCTTTACCTCTGATTCAGAGGAAAAACAGAAGTTGGCTTGTTAAAATGGGATGTTTTTGTTGCACTATACAGTGTAGTGATGGTGTAGTTCAGCTGTTGTTGCACTGTACAGTGTAGTGATGGTGTAGTTCAGCTGTTGTTGCACTGTACAGTGTAGTGATGGTGTAGTTCAGTCCAGTGAGTGCTATTCGTCAGGTTCGGGAAAACAATGACAGCTTCGGGGGCTTTCTCGGAACGGCGTCCTATTAGGCGCAGTCCCTCGTAACGATGCCAACATCTCGTTCGCGACTGAGAACATTGGTATCCGTCACACCTTTGATCACAACTTTGAAAAATCGGCCGTCATGGTCCGTGATGAGTACGCCTATTCTCTCTCGATAGGGAAAATTGGCATTTCTGTCCATTAGATCACCCGAGACGCGCCAGCGCGCACCACACCCCGTAGTATATCCCCCTCACGATCCGGCGGCGGTTAATAGCGGGAATCGTGTAATTGTGAGCGGTTAGCTGTTCAAGCAGCAGCAACAGCAGCAGGGGCATCCTCTCCTCTCTACAGTCACTACCCACGCATGAACTAGCATGACACTCAGTAGCAGCACGAGCACCACTGAAACGGGGATACCCACATGGAATGAGTAAGATTCTACATAGGGCTAAGCTTCGCGTAATCACAATGAATTTAAATTGCTTTCGTTTAAAATAGGAATAACATCATTATCAAGTATTAAATAATATCAATGTCACATAACAAACCTCTAGGATGGCAGATTCATGGAGGGAGCGATGAGAGGGGGATGGGGGAGGGAGGAGGATAGAGGAGATGAGAGGGAGAGGACGTTCCAGGGAGGATGAGAGGGAGATGTGAGGAGGAGGGAGATGGAGGGAGGATGAGGGGGGAGATGGAGGGGGGATGAGAGGGGGAGATGGAGGGAGGATGAGGGGGGAGATTCAGAATCAGAGAAGTACTGATGACCGATGGTCCTCAAGGTGATGTGGGACAAAATCTCCCTCAAATTAAGCTGATGTAATTTATGTAAAAATGGTAAACATTCACAAACTAATTCAAAGTAGCAGCATTGTAAGTAACTAAGGTGTACTCACACTGTTTATCCTGCTGCATATTTATAGGCTTAAAAAATGTAGTTATAATTGTACAAACAAGTTAAATCACTCTCATTAATTACTTCATTACCAGAGAGCATGTATTAAACAGGGTGGTACAATCATTTAAATGACATTTAAAAATTAATCTTGTTTATGATTTATTTTTCTCATCCCAATGACATAGTGTCTGGTTGTTGTCTGAGCCTTGTGTGAGTGGCAGACCACAGCAGATGAAGACTCTGTGATGGGATGGACTACCTGCTCTGTGCTGGACTACCTGCTCAGTGCTGGGATGGACTACCTGCTCTGTGCTGGGATGGACTACCTGCTCTGTGCTGGGATGGACTACCTGCTCTGTGCTGGGATGGACTACCTGCTCTGTGATGGGATGGACTACCTGCTCTGTGCTGGGATGGACTACCTGCTCTGTGCTGGGATGGACTACCTGCTGAGGGAGGTGGGATGGACTACCTGCTGAGGGAGGAGGGATGGTCTACCTGCTCTGTGATGGGATGGACTACCTGCTCTGTGATGGGATGGACTACCTGCTCTGTGCTGGGATGGACTACCTGCTCAGTGCTGGGATGGACTACCTGCTGAGGGAGGTGGGATGGACTACCTGCTAAGGGAGGTGGGATGGACTACCTGCTGAAGGAGGTGGGATGGACTACCTGCTGAGGGAGGAGGGATGGTCTACCTGCTGAAGGAGGTGGGATGGACTACCTGCTGAAGGAGGTGGGATGGACTACCTGCTGAAGGAGGTGGGATGGACTACCTGCTGAAGGAGGTGGGATGGACTACCTGCTGAAGGAGGGGGGATGGACTACCTGCTGAGGGAGGTGGGATGGACTACCTGCTGAGGGAGGTGAGAGGCTTTCTATCATGCAGGGAGATCAGCATGTTCCTTGAAGTGCGCCACAGTAAAACAAGTGTAACTGATCTGTTTGTGGTGCTCCTAGCCAGGAAATGACTGGCTGCAAGGGGACAGGGTTTCATTCTGGGGGGGGGGGTGGGAGGGAGGGAAGGGGAGCAGAGCGGAGGGGAGGGGTGGGAGGAGGGGCAGGCAGAGCGGAGGGGTGGGAGGGAGGAGGGAGGACGGAGGGGGGCCAAAGTTTAAAAGGTCATGTGAAATTGGGAGCTGTTTATTCTTCCGAAGCGGTCCTCTTTGTGCCATGAACCAGGCACGTGCATATCTACGTGATACATCTGCCTCCTTTCTGTACACACAATCCCCGGGGCCACTTGAGATACAGAGATGTGGAGATTCCAATCCGCAGTTTCATGTCATGCTGATAGACCACCACACAGATGTGCACACACACACACACACACACACACACTGATGTGCACACACACACACACACACACTGATGTGCACACACACACACACACTGATGTGCACACACACACACTGATTGCGTAGACACACACACTGATGTGCACACACACACACACACACTGATGCGCACACACACACACGCAGATGTGCACACACACATGCAGATGTGCACACACACACACACACACACACACACACTGATGTGGACAGATGCGCACACACACACACACACAGATGTGCACACACACACACTGATGTGGACAGATGCGCGCACACACACACACAGATGTACACACACACGCACACACAGATGTACACACACACACACACAGATGCAGACAGATGCACGCACACACACACACTGATGGGGACAGATGCGCGCGCACACACACACAGATGTACACACACACAGACACACACAGATGTGCACACACACACAGATGCAGACAGATGCACACACACAAACACAAACACACTGATGAGGACAGGTGCACACACACACACACACACTGATGCGGACAGATGCACACACACACAAACACACTGATGAGGATATATGCACACACACACACTGATGTGGACAGATGTACACACACACACACACACACACACACACTGATGAGGACAGATGTACACACACACACACACACTGATGGAGACATATGCACACACACACACACACACTGATGAGGACAGATGCACACACACACACACACACACTGATGGAGACATATGCACACACACACACACACACTGATGTGGACAGATGCACACACACACACACTGATGAGGACAGATGCACACACACACACACACACACACACAAACACACACACACACTGATGAGGACAGATACACACACACACTGATGGAGACATATGCACACACACACACACACACTGATGGAGACATATGCACACACACACACACACACACTGATGAGGACACAAACACACACACACATGCTGATGAGGACAGATGCACACACACACACACACAAACACACACACACTGATGAGGACAGATGCACACACACACACACACACACACACACACACACACACGCTGATGAGGGGACACACACACACAAACACACACTGATGAGGACATATACACACACTCTACAATGTTAATAAAGACAGGATACTTCACTATGTGAGGCAGAATAGTTTAACTTCTTAGTGGTGCATGGTTTCATTTATACCTTTTGTTGTTAAATGGGAGCGATCAACCATTCTCGGTTCACACCGTATAACTGGTCTATTCTCAACATCAGTCATAACATGTGACGTTGACGTGACGATTAACCTAAAAGGACTCTAACTGTTTTGAGTTCACTGCGTGAGTGAGACGCCTGTAGAATTCTTGCTTCTCGCACGCGCCGGGGCTCCCTCACAATATCCTCTCAACCTCCGGTCCCTCCGGCTCCGTCCCACGGCTGCCCCTGCCCACGGTCCTCCACGATACTTCACGACCAGGGAACATCCTCGCTCTTAATTGATTTCCAACTCTTCTTGACCGACGTCACCGCCTTTAGCTCGACGGAGAGAAGAGAGAAAAGTGGAGCTACAGCCTGTGACGCCCACGCGCTGGCAGTTTTATTTCCCTCCGTATGGATTTGAGATTCATCCCTGGAGGAACCCGGTACGTTTATGTCTTACCGTGTACCGTGAAACGGAACGTGTTTATTGCGTTATGAAGACCGCCAATTTTGCAGCCTTTACGATTTAGCCATTTACGCTCTTAATTATTTCAAAGTAGTAGATTTTTTCTCGCGGGGACAGTTTGGAGGCCACGCGCATCGCCTCTGCGCGCTGAAGAACCGCGCTGATCGCATCACCGGGTAGGAGAAAAGCCGAGCTTGTGAAAAACAGTGGCTTTTCGGTACTGTCTCGTGGAGAAATATTTCCGCGACTTAGTGATTTTTCGGTCTACGCTGCATTAAAGTGTCCATGGAACGTTGACGGAGAGGGAATCATGATGACTAAAGATTCATAGAGGCAAGACCCGAACTTGATATTTTAGATGAATCTATTACAAGTGTAAATCCCATGTTGACATCGTAGACAAGGACATTGTGTGTTTTTTGCGTATGTCCTGTCGCATAATTTGATTGACTCCTTTAATGGTGATTGTAGTATTTCGTATTTGTGATGAACTATCAAAAGTCAAGACAAGCCAAGGTGGTCATAACGTATCCAATGTTGATATTCAGTGTTTTATACAACTTTGTTACCGATCTCATCCTCCCCTCGCTCTGAATCTGACAAGCCGCTGGGATCGCCAGAAAAATATTGTGACTTTTCAATCGGACTGATTGCTGTTGAACACTTTCTCTACCATCCAAATATGACATGATCTGTCAGCATAGCCGTGTCGTAATTACACAGGCTTTCTAAGGTGCTCTTCATGCTGTTGTTACGAGTTGGTCTAAGGTCATCCTTCAGCATGCTTTGTAAAATAATTAGCTTACCATCGTAGCCTGACTAGCCTTACACTAGATACAATTTAAAATATAAAGTCAACTCACAGTTAGGTAATACATAAGTAAACTTTCGCTTTGTCACTGTATCCTACAAACTCTTAGTTTTTAACAGTAGGTCTGTTAAATACTCTGAATTGTCCATTCGTCCTCCTCTAAAGAGTGCGAAAGTTTGGGAGGTGAGTGAAAAAATGTAAGAATAATTGACCAGACTCTATTATCTAAAACTACTTAGAAGGGTGACGTAAACCGCTACCAACTTGACTCGTAGTTACATGCTTGATTGTATTGTCTTATTTAGCAAATAAATACAAAGAAAAGAGAAATCAGAGACGGGAAATAATGCCAGAGAACAGAACATCGCCCAGCAGAGTCGTGGTTATGAAGTCCGCTGGTCTTTTTCAGAAGGAACCGCTTGAGGAATTGCTTGTGATTTGTGGACTCCTTTAACTCGTAGCAGTTGGAGCCAGTGTGATAAATATTCCTAACATCGAGGGCTTCACTAGAAGATTTTTTCCCTTTCTTACAATAGTTGGATTCCAGAGCCTGAAGTAATTATCTGACTTTTCTTTTCTGAGAAAATCCCATGCAGTTTCTTTCATTAAGTCGGCAGTTAAGACTTTGAAGCGAGCAGGACTATACATTTCTATTTTATTAACCTTGAATGCCTATGAAGCGCATACCGAACATTCACTGGGAATCTTATGTCACTCATTATCATCTTTAAATTAGTATTTAGTTCGTACTTTAAATCAGTTAAAAGCAGAATAGTTCTACATCTTTATCGTTTGCAAATCAAAGAGCTCTTGCTGTTTGGATGAGTGGCGATCCATGGCAGAGGAACCAGGTTACATTACAAGGTTGACTTTATAAATCACACATCACTCTCCAACTTTGCTCTTTAAGAACTGGCTATCAGATAAAGAGGTACTCCCTTTCTTGCTAAGGAAACATGTTCGCATATGTTAAAGCTGAGAGCAACAGAGTCTATCCACAAAGCCAAAGAATGTCCTCTGTAGAATACTGTACCTGTTTCTATGCTGAAGTTTGATACAAGACAACTAGACTGCTTTCAAACTGAGTAATGCAGTTTGTATTTTGTCACATTATCCCTAAACACCAGTGCGAGGAATTCTATCTTTTATCTAGCGGTTTGACTGCAAGGTGGATGGGAGAGATAGTGAGATATTCACGCTTTCATCTCCTTAGCTATCTCCAGACTTCCTCTGAAATATGATTTTATTCGAAAAGGAAGGTCAGGTGACATGGTTGCTCCCCCCCCCCCCCCTCACGATCTACAGAATCTCAGTAGAGGGTCAGCTCTGCACCTTCTGTCCTGATAAGCATGTGGATGGCTGCACATATAGCACAGTTCTGACTGTGACTGTATCCTTTATTATTACTTCTGGTGAATATCCAGAAATAACATGCAGGCCATAAATATGTTCTGTTCGAAAACCCTCATTGGGGTTGTGTGATATTCCGAATGATTGAAGATAGCTGTTTTGCTATATGGGGGTGATTGTCGCTGAACCCTAGAGCATCACAGGCAGTAGCGTATTCTGTATCGGGAAGATATACAGACACTAGGCAGAGTCACGTTCGTATCGGGGCCAGTAGGTCGATCCTGTTAGGGACCAGACCGCTGGCGATGATCAATGCGAGGTCACGCGCAGTCTCTAAGTGCTAGGGTACAGGTAGACACCTTGATTCGTTCATCGGCAAGACAGGCGCAGTTAGTCTCTCTCTCTGGTAGACAGGAGCCTAATTGCCTCGGCTAATACACCTACGACCAGTAAGTCTCTCTGTCAGTCAAAACGTTCAAAAACCTCATTCTCACAAGGTGGCCAGGTTACTGTCTCCTTTCGCGTGGCGTGTTAGGACAGTAGAGACCTATTCTTCAGACAACTGCACCAGTTCAGTCCCTTCCTCTGTTGATACTAGGACAGTAGACCTATTACTTTCTCCACAGGGCCAGATGTCTCTCTGTTCAGGACATGTAAGACCCCTATTCTCAATCACGCCCAGTAAGTGTCTCGCCTCTATTGTGTAAAAGTACTCACGGCTACTTAAAACTGCTGTCACTCTCAGCGGCCAGTAGTCGTCTTCTGGCCGTTACGCGAACTGTAGAGCAGGGGCTGTCTTATTTAATCTCCTAACAGGGCCTCCAGGTATGTCTCTTCTTGTTTGCAGTGAAAGCTAGTAGATCGTCTTAGTTGTCTTCCTCTGTGTGTAGAACTCAAGTTTCGTTTCTTCATGTTTAGACAGTAGATCCTATCGTCGCCGCACATCTGTCCACTAGTAGTTGTCCGTCTTTCGCTGGATTATTGTCAGATATTGTAAGACTCATCGTTCTATTGCCCTTATGTTCTCTATTCATTCGGTACGGACTTATGTGACCTATATCCACTTGTTACATGTATATTAGTGGGCACACGCTCTTGAAGCAGAGACAGTACTCTTGGATTTTCATTCCACGTGTGTGCCAGAAGTAGCTGAATATGCTGGTTCTAGGACCTGGTAGACCTTATTCACTCACCACAGACACCTAGTAGTTGCCCATACTCTCTCGTCTATGGTACAGTCCAAAGGAAAGAAACTCTCATTAGTTTCCTCCTACAGCAAAGCTGGCACACTCGTAGCCTGTAAACTACCCTACCTTCTCTCCTAATTCTTGAGTAGAAGGGATAGACTTCTGAAGCATCGGACAGGGAGTCTATGTATTATCTCTGATAGGGGAACACGTAAGGTGGTAATTCTCAGAGGTCGAGTACAGTGCCTCATCCTAGGTTGGGGACAAGCGATGTTATTAGATAGATTAGCCATGCAACTGCACTTACCTGTACATTGCTATCAAAGTGCACCGACGTAGTCTCTCTGTTAGGACAGTAGACCTATTCTCACACGCCAGTAGTCTCTCTGTTAAGACAGACCTGACATCACAGGTCAGCAGTCTCTCTGTTAGGACAGTAGACCTATTCTCACAGGCCAGTAGTCTCTCTGTTAGGACAGTAGACCTATTCTCACAGGCCAGTAGTCTCTCTGTTAGGACAGTAGACCTATTCTCACACGCCAGTAGTCTCTCTGATAAGACAGACCTGACATCACAGGTCAGCAGTCTCTCTGTTAGGAGAACAGCATGACAGCAGGGAGGCAGGCTTCCCTGTGGACTGTTGAGCTGCTGATCAGCCAGGTCATGTTTACAAACTTCCCTCAGAGCTGTCAGACATGCAGCTCAGCCCAGTTAAGCATGAACCACACCTTCATCTTCATTCTGGTGGGTTGAGAAACCACCCAGAAGTTGGCTCTCTGTAGGAGAACAGTAGTGAGTTCTCTGTAGGAGAACAGTAGTGAGTTCTCTGTAGGAGAACAGTAGTGAGCTCTCTGTAGGAGAACAGTAGTGAGCTCTCTGTAGGAGAACAGTAGTGAGCTCTCTGTAGGAGAACAGTAGTGAGCTCTCTGTAGGAGAACAGTAACAAGCTCTCTGTAGGAGAACAGTAACTAGCCCTCTGTAGGAGAACAGTAGTGAGCTCTCTGTAGGAGAACAGTAGTGAGCTCTCTGTAGGAGAACAGTAGTGAGCTCTCTGTAGGAGAACCGTAGTGAGCTCTCTGTAGGAGAACAGTAGCGAGCTCTCTGTAGGAGAACAGTAGCGAGCTCTCTGTAGGAGAACAGTAGCGAGCTCTCTGTAGGAGAACAGTAGCGAGCTCTCTGTAGGAGAACAGTAGCGAGCTCTCTGTAGGAGAACAGTAGCGAGCTCTCTGTAGGAGAACAGTAGCGAGCTCTCTGTAGGAGAACAGTAGCGAGCTTGTTTGTTGTTGAGTTTGTCTAAAACACTGCACTACCTTCTGATTTCTTCTTTTATCACTCCCAAGGCTTGTCAGGTTAGAGAAAGGACCCTTCAGTAGATACACTGGCCAAGTCAAGGCAATCCTTTACCCATAGGCAAGGTACGCTGTGTGGTCTCTAACAACCATACTTTCCTTTGCTTCTTGTTCTCCTCTCTCTCCTCCTCCTCTCTTCTGCCTTCCTCTTCTTCTCCTCCTCCTCTCTCCTTCCTTCCTGGGCTCTCTCTTTTCTCTCTTCTTCTCCCTTCTCTCCTGAGAACAGTAGTGAGTTCTCTGTAGGAGAACAGTAGTGAGCTCTCTGTAGGAGAACAGTAACAAGCTCTCTGTAGGAGAACAGTAACTAGCCCTCTGTAGGAGAACAGTAGTGAGCTCTCTGTAGGAGAACAGTAGTGAGCTCTCTGTAGGAGAACAGTAGTGAGCTCTCTGTAGGAGAACAGTAGTGAGCTCTCTGTAGGAGAACAGTAGCGAGCTCTCTGTAGGAGAACAGTAGTGAGCTCTCTGTAGGAGAACAGTAGTGAGCTCTCTGTAGGAGAACAGTAGCGAGCTCTCTGTAGGAGAACAGTAGTGAGCTCTCTGTAGGAGAACAGTAGTGAGTTCTCTGTAGGAGAACAGTAGTGAGCTCTCTGTAGGAGAACAGTAACAAGCTCTCTGTAGGAGAACAGTAGTGAGTTCTCTGTAGGAGAACAGTAGCGAGCTTGTTTGTTGTTGAGTTTGTCTAAACTTCCTCCCAAGGCTGTCAGGTTAGAGAGGACCTTCAGTAGATACACTGGGCCAAGTCAAGGCAGACCTTACCATAGCAGCCTGGGTTTAAACATACTCCTTTGGCTTTCATGTCCTCCCTCTCTCTCCTCCTCCCTCTCTCGCCTTCCTCTCTCTTCCTCCTCCTTCTCTCCTCCTCCTCTCTCTCCTCCTCCTCTCTCTCTCCTCTCTCTCCCTTCCATCTCTCTCCTCCTCCTCTCTCTCCTCTCTCTTCCCCCCTCCTCTCCTTCCTCTCTCTTCCTACTCCTCTCTCTCCCTTCTCTCTCTCCTCCCCTCCTCTCCCTTCCTCTCTCTCCTCCTCCTCTCTCTCCTCTCTCTCTCTACCTTCCTCTCTCTCCTCCTCCTCTCTACCTTCCTCTCTCTCCTCCTCCTTCTCTGTTCCCTCCTGCTCTCTCGCTCCTTCCCTCTCCCTCTCACACGTTATATCAGTCTAATATTGGTGAAAAAAATGCTTCAGACTCCCAAAACATATTTAACATTGACTTAAAATAGGATTCTTAATTTAATTATGCTAAATGTAGTTATCTACATTTAACATAATGAAATTAAGAAACCTGCCCTGGATGAGCAGGTGGTGGACTGGAGGGTCACTCATACAGTCTCCTCATCACAAGGTGACCTAGCCTGGTCTACATGGATGATTGAAATCAGTGAGTGATTACTTCATTGAAGGGGGTTCCCATCATCGCTGTTATCCCAGTAATGTTGCTGTGTAATCTATTGCTGTTGTATTGTGCTGGGAAAACTGGATTGGTGTAAACTGGACTTTCACATCTTTATTTGTTTTTGGACGTAAATGATCGTTAGAGAAACTCAGCACAGCCTCTATAAATTCCTTGATCTAACTGAGGTCTGTGATTAGTTGTTAACGACACTAAATGATCCTCTTACCTTCTAATCACAACACAGCCTCCTTCCCTAGAGCCTCCATTCCCGTGGCAGAAAGGACACAGCCATCTAACCCTGGGCCTCATACCACTCTGATCCAGGAAATTTCCCCTTAAGGGATTTACTGGATCCCTGCAGATGGAAGGTTCATTTAAAAAGGCTGGTTGTAATAACATGGCTTCCTGGAGCAAGAGAATGTCTCTGTCGCTGGATGGAGAGAGGAACCTCTGTCGCTGTATGGAGAGAACCTGTCTGTTACTGGAGAGAGAGAACCTCTCTCTTACTGGAGAGAGAGAGAGAACCTGTCTGTTATTGGAGAGAGAGAACCTGTCTCTTACTGGATGGAGAGAACCTCTCTGTTACTGGAGAGAGAGAGAACCTTTCTGTTACTGGAGAGAGAGAACCTCTCTGTTACTGGAGAGAGAGAACCTCTCTGTTACTGGAGAGAGAACCTCTCTGTTACTGGAGAGAGAGAACCTCTCTGTTACTGGAGAGAGAGAACCTCTCTGTTACTGGATGGATAGAACCTCTCTGTTACTGGATGGATAGAACCTCTCTGTTACTGGATGGATAGAACCTCTCTGTTACTGGATGGATAGAACCTCTCTGTTACTGGAGAGAGAACCTCTCTGTTACTGGAGAGAGAGAACCTCTCTGTTACTGGATGCAGAGAAGCTCTCTGTTACTGGAGAGAGAGAACCTGTCTGTTACTGGATGCAGAGAAGCTCTCTGTTACTGGAGAGAGAGAACCTCTCTGTTACTGGAGAGAGAGAACCTTTCTGTTACTGGAGAGAGAGAACCTGTCTGTTACTGGATGCAGAGAAGCTCTCTGTTACTGGAGAGAGAGAACCTCTCTGTTACTGGATGCAGAGAAGCTCTCTGTTACTGGAGAGAGAGAACCTCTCTGTTACTGGATGCAGAGAAGCTCTCTGTTACTGGAGAGAGAGAACCTGTATGTTACTGGAGAGAGAAAACCTCTCTGTTACTGGATGCAGAGAAGCTCTCTGTTACTGGAGAGAGAGAACCTGTCTGTTACTGGAGAGAGAGAACCTCTGTTACTGGAGAGAGAGAACCTCTCTGTTACTGGAGAGAGAGAACCTCTCTGTTACTGGAGAGAGAGAACCCCTCTGTTACTGGAGAGAGAGAGAACCTTTCTGTTTCTGGATGGAGAGAACCTCTCTGTTACTGGAGAGAGAGAGAGAGGGGAGGATGTGAGAGGAGAGGAGGGGGGGTTGGAGTAGAGAGAGAGAGAGAGAGAACCTCTCTGTTACTGGAGAGAGAGAACCTCTCTCTTACTGGATGGAGAGAACCTCTCTGTTACTGGAGAGAGAGAGAACCTTTCTGTTACTGGAGAGAGAGAACCTCTCTGTTACTGGAGAGAGAGAGAACCTTTCTGTTACTGGAGAGAGAGAGAACCTTTCTGTTACTGGAGAGAGAGAGAACCTGTCTGTTACTGGAGAGAGAGAACCTCTCTGTTACTGGATGGAGAGAACCTGTCTGTTACTGGAGAGAGAGAACCTCTCTGTTACTGGATGGAGAGAACCTCTCTGTTACTGGAGAGAGAGAACCTCTTTGTTACTGGATGGAGAGAACCTCTCTGTTACTGGAGAGAGAGAACCTCTCTGTTACTGGAGAGAGAGAGAACCTGTCTGTTACTGGAGAGAGAGAACCTCTCTGTTACTGGAGAGAGAGAACCTCTCTGTTACTGGAGAGAGAGAGAACCTCTCTGTTACTGGATGGATAGAACCTCTCTGTTACTGGAGAGAGAGAACTGAGTGAGATGGATGAATGGTGCTTTGAGTTTTAAAACACAGTTTTGCTGATGCTGTACACTGACTGCTTCATAGTGTAAAACAGGGAGAGAAAGACACAGATAGGATTGAAGATGCATGCAGCTTTTCAGTTGGAAGATCTGTTCCCTGTGATTACCCAGTTATTGAGACCATGTAATACAGTAAGATATGTTACTGTTTTGTGTTAAGGTTTGCTGGAACATTGTAGGTCTTTGTTATGGTAACCTTAGCAAGCCACGTGTATAAAACAAGTGCCTATCCTTACTCTGCAGATACTCTATGCAAAGCTGCTATATCAGTCTTATACAACCTATATACCAACTACACAACCGATATACCAGCTACACAACCGATATACCAGCTACACAACCGATATACCAACTACACAACCGATATACCAGCTACACAACCTATATACCAGCTACACAACCGATATACCAGCTACACAACCGATATACCAACTACACAACCTATATACCAGCTACACAACCTATATACCAGCTACACAACCTACAGACCAGCTATACAACCTATATACCAGCTATACAACCTATATACCAGCTACACAACCTATATACCAGCTACACAACCTATATACCAGCTACACAACTTATATACCAGCTACACAACCTATATACCAGCTACACAACCGATATACCAGCTACACAACCTATATACCAGCTACACAACCGATATACCAGCTACACAACCTATATACCAGCTACACAACTGATATACCAGCTACACAACCTTCAGATCCCCTCCATCTTCTATATCAGTCTATTTCAGTCTATATCAGTCTATATTGGTCTATATCAGTCTATATCAGTCTATACCAGCTATACAACCTTCAGATCCCCTCTATCTTCTATCAGTGACAGTGATGGTTGATGGACATGTGATGTAGACAATAAAAATAGGGTTTGTTGCACTTAACCATCTTGAGTGCTGTATGAATGTGTGTGTCTGTGTGTGAAAGTGTGTGTCTGAGGGTGTTGGAGTGTCAGTGTGTGTGTGTGAGTGTGTGTGCGTGTGTGTGTGAGGGTGTGAAGGTGTGTGTGCGAGGGTGTGGGTGTGTGAGGGTATGTAAATGTGTGTGTGATGGTGTTGGTGTGTGTGCGGTGGTGAGGGGGCGGGGTGTACGCCCCCTAGCATTAGGTGACATGCAGAAAGCATACAAATTGGATTGAGCAGCAACCAATCCCCATCTTCAATCAAACCATGCGAAGATCTGTAATCTGGCAAGGAGTCAGTAAATATGGGGCTGGCTAGTGTTCTCATGATCTCAATCTGACCATCTCATTCTGATCATCTCTAACCTGTGACATGTAAGCAGATCAGACATGTCCATTATAACAAATCAAGGCATCATTGAACATTAACATGGTAATAAACTATATATAGACTAATATTCTGCAGTCAGTTTCCCGTGTAATCTGATGTGCAGATTAAGACCAAAGTCTCTGGATCAGCATCCTAAAGAGCCACGATGCTGCTTAACACCATGCAGCTGAGTAGTCGAGAGTCTGCAGAACACAGGGCTGCAGAACACAGGACTGCAGAACACAGAGCTGCAGGACACATGGCTGCAGGACACAGGGCTGCAGAACACAGGGCTGCAGAACACAGGATAGCAGGACACAGGGCTGCAGAACACAGGGCTGCAGAACACAGGGCTGCAGGACACAGGGCTTCAGAACACAGGGCTGCAGAACACAGGGCTGCAGAACACAGGGCCGCAGGACACAGGACTGCAGAACACAGGGCTGCAGAACACAGGGCTGCAGAACACAGGGCTGCAGGACACAGGACTGCAGAACACAGGGCTGCAGAGCACAGGGCTTCAGAACACAGAGCTGCAGCGCACAGGGCTGCAGGCTAGAATAAACCCTATTTTGATTTTAAAAAGTTGCTAAATGTAGACGTTCTCCTTACTGTAACGCTCACTAACGATCTTAGCAGTTTTCACTGAGGTCTATAATGAAGTGAGATGCTCCATTCACTTGACATCCTGGGGGTCACTCTGGGGTCATGACCCGGTAGCTCAGAAGAACACTGTCTCTATGGCAATGTGGAGATGTAAGGAAGTCACCTAGCCCTGTGATTGGCCATCTCTACAGGAAGGAGGTCACTTAGCTCTGTGATTGGTTCTTCCCACAGGAAGCTGCTGACTCCCCAAGCATGTCGGAGAACGAGACGTCTCAGGTGTCTAGCTACATGCCTCACTACTTGCTGCGGGGAGACCCCTTCGCCTCACGCCTGTCCAAGGAGGCCGACATCGTGGCAGCGTTTTACATCTGCATCATCGGTATGTCCTTCACTCGTAGGCCCGTTTGCTACAGATACACTGTATTCATTTAGCTTTTATCCAAAAGACGTCCAAACAGGATAGAAAGTACAGCAGAAAATGAAGGATCTGAAGTGGGTCCAGGAATCCTTTATCATCACGTCTCAGGAATCTTTGTATACATACATATAATCTATGTATATATATAAGGAGCGGGGTGTAGACTGCAAGGTAGATAAGGAGCAGGGTGTAGACTGCAGGATAGATAGGGAGTAGGGTGTAGACTGCAGGGTAATTATGGAGGAGAGTGTAGACTGCAGGATAGATAGGGAGCAGGGTGTAGACTGCAGGGTAACTAAGGAGCAGGGTGTAGACTGCAAGGTAGATAAGGAGGAAGGTGTAGACTGCAGGGTAACTAAGGAGCAGGGTGTAGACTGCAGGGTAACTATGGAGGAAGGTGTAGACTGCAGGGTAACTAAGGAGCAGGGTGTAGACTGCAGGGTAACTATGGAGGAGAGTGTAGACTGCAGGATAGATAGGGAGCAGGGTGTAGACTGCAGGGTAACTATGGAGCAGGGTGTAGACTGCAGGGTAACTATGGAGGAAGGTGTAGACTGCAGGGTAGATAGGGAGCAGGGTGTAGACTGCAGGGTAACTAAGGAGCAGGGTGTAGACTGCAGGGTAACTAAGGAGCAGGGTGTAGACTGCAGGGTAATTATGGAGGAAGGTGTAGACTGCAGGGTAACTAAGGAGCAGGGTGTAGACTGCAGGGTAACTATGGAGCATGGTTTAGACTGCAGGGTAACTAAGGAGCAGGGTGTAGACTGCAGGGTAACTAAGGAGCATTGTGTAGACTGCAGGGTAACTATGGAGCATGGTTTAGACTGCAGGGTAACTAAGGAGCAGGGTGTAGCCTGCAGGGTAACTAAGGAGCAGGGTGTAGACTGCAGGGTAACTATGGAGCATGGTTTAGGCTGCAGGGTAGCGAGAGAGGAAGGTGTTCTGTTGTGGTCTGTTCAAGGCAGCCTTTCCTGTTGAGGAGTTTGAAACATCTGTGCTACTTGTGATGCTTGATCTTATGTGAACTCTTAAGTACATATTTACAGATATAAAATAACCAGCGGCAGTCTTGTGAAACACGCCGGTGCCTTGAAAACGGCACTGACAGTCAGTAGAAACACACAGCAGTGAGGATACCGACTGTCACACACTGGAGGTTAGGAAGGCCCCTCATACCAGCATACAACACGGCTAATTAATATATTCAAATCCAAACCTGACAATGTGAACACTTTCATTCTTCTCCAGGAGATGCCATCAACGTAGAAACAGACTACTCATTGAAGTACATGCGGGGAATCATTATATGTATGTAATGATTATATGTATATAATGATTTCTATCTTTATGGGCTGCATAGTCAAGGCTGTCACCTTGGAAACTCCATAATCTACGGCAACTATCTAAGGGATCATATGGAACAGTCATTGTTAATCTCCAATTACTCCTACATCCATCACACACACACATGCCCACACAACATACTCACACACACACACACAGACCAAACACACACACACACACACAGACCAACACAGAAACACACACACACACACAGACCAACACAGAAACACACACACACACACACACACAGACCAACACAGAAACACACACACACACACACACACACAGAAACACACATCATCAAGACAGGCAGTGCAGACTTGTGTTTTTCACAAACCTCTTTTTTTCAATTAAAGTCAATTTAAGCATGTTAACAACTCTCCCTCCCTCCCTCCCTTTCTCCCTGCCCCCCTCCCTCCCTCCCTGCCTCCCTGCCTCTCTAGAATCAGTGAAACCATGCAGAATATAGTCTTAAATAGACCATCAAAAAGGTCTACCCATCAGTTGAGCCTTGATCCTTTATCTTTTCTAATGTGTTTGAGTGGTAATTGTTTTAATCCCAGTAATCAAGGTTTTTTCCATTAATCCCACCAAACCCATCAACATCAAACAGAGTCTCTGTCTGGGTTAACATCGGACTGCATGTCTTTCCTCTTTGTCCCTCTCTCTCGGTTCATTTGAATGGGTCTCCCTCCCTCTCTCCCTCCCTCTCTCCCTCCCTCTCTCCCTACCTACCTACCTACCTCCCTCCCTCCCTCCCTACCTCCTTCCCTCCCTCCCTCTCTCTCTCTCTCTCTCTCTCTCTCCCTCCCTCCCTTGCTCCCTCCCTCTCTCTCTCCCTCCCTCCCTGTCTCTTTCCAACTATCCTACCAATAAAAAGAAATATGCCAAAACAGGTTTTACTGCTGGGATTTACCTTATGATATGATAAACATCAATGTAAATGTCAAGTGTGTCTACTATTCATTTCATCTGTTAGTAAACTTGAGAGACCACCACTCTTTCTGCATTTCCAGCATCACGCATCATCATTGATCGTCTGAATGTTGGATGAGTTGAAAGCATGAAACCAGACAATGGGTTCAGCTCAGTGCGAAGAGGGTCAGGGTTAGGGTTAGTAGGCTCAGAGTCAGGGTTAGGGTTAGTAGGCTCAGAGTCAGGGTTAGGGTTAGTAGGGTTATGGTTAGGGTTGGAAGGGTTAGGGTTATGGTTAGGGTTGGAAGGGTCAGAGTTAGGGTTGGAAGGGTTAGGGTTAGCAGAGTAGGGAGAGATGCTGACTGCAGATTAGGAGTGTGTGTGTTCTAAATCTCTCTCTGTCCTTAATTAAAGCTCCTGCTAAATGTACTAATTTGATGTCAGTTTCAAAGCAGATGAGTTGGTAAAATGCTGCTGTCTTTTCTCTTGTGTTCTTTACCTTCTCCTCTCCCATCCATCTTTCTCTCCTCCTTTTCTCTCTCTCTTTCCTCCCTTTCTCTCTCTCTCCTCCTCCTCTCTCTCCTCCTTCTCTCTCCCCCTCCTCCTTTTCTCTCTCTCTTTCCCGTCCATCTCTTTCTCCTCCTTTTCTCTCTCTCTCTCTCTCTCTCTCTCTCTCTCTCTCTCTTTCTCTCTCTCTCTCTCTCTCTCTCCTTTTCTCCTTTTCTCTCTAACCTCTGTCATTCCTCTCTCTCACTAACCTCTCTCTCCTTCCTCTCTGTCTTCCCCCCCTCTCCCTCTCCCTCCCTTTTCCCTCCTTTCCCTCCGCTCTCCTCCACAGGTATCCTGTCTGCCACAGGGAATGGCTACGTGATCTACATGAGTATGAAACAGAAAAACAAGCTGAAACCTCCAGAGCTCATGACTGTGAACTTAGCCATCTTCGACTTTGGCATCTCAGGTAAACATCCATCCTTTCCTCTTCCAAACAACTGTCCTGTACTGAACACCTGTGATTACCATCCACCCCTCTGTCCTGTACTGAACACCTGTGATTACCATCCACCCCTCTGTCCTGTACTGAA
>BROE01000004.1:2254088-2288148 GCA_036571765.1 Plecoglossus altivelis
TCCTCTCCTCCTCTCTTCTCCTCCTCCTCTCCTCCTCCTCCTCTCCTCTCCACAACCTGCCCCTCCTTTCCCAACCTGCCCATCCTCCTCCTCTCCTCCTCTCCTCCTCCTCTCCTCTCCCCGACCTACCCGTCCTTTCCTCCTCTCCCTAACCTGCCCCTTCTCTCCTCCTCCTCTCCTCCTCCTTCTCTCCCCAACCTACCCCTCTCCTCCTCCTTCTCTACTCAACCTACCCGTCCTTTCCTCCTCTCCCTAACCTGCCCCTCCTCCTCCTCTCCTCCTCCCTCTCACCCCAACCTACCCCTCTCCTCCTCCTCCTTTCCACAACCTACCCCTCCTCTCCAAACTGGTCCATCCAACTTTCTAGGGAAAGGGAAAGATTTCCAGGAAAGATTATTTTTGTCTGCTTGAAATTTGTGAATTGCTGAGTGTAGCAACAGTAGTCACATGAAGATGAGGGGCAGAATAGCCAGATTGATATCTCTTCTAGTCTTTCACTCCTCTGAGGAGAAGTGTTGAGATGTATGCTTGGTGTCATCACAACACTGTGGGCGGAGCCATCACAGCACTGTGGGCGGGGCCATCACAGCACTGTGGGCGGAGCCATCACAGCACTGTGGGTGGGGCCATCACAACACTGTGGGTGGGGCCATCACAGCGCTGTGGGCGGGGCCATCACAACACTGCGGGCGGGGCCATCACAGCACTGTGGGCGGGGCCATCACAGCACTGTGGGTGGGGCCATCACAGCACTGTGGGCGGAGCCATCTCAACACTGTAGGCGGGGCCTGCTGCGTACTTCCAGGGCCTCTGGATTAACATGCTCATTTAGCAGACTTTCATCCATTACATACAATAAGACATTCAAACCTGGGCTTTGTTGATCTGCAATCAAAGGAGGGTTAGGGATAGCAAGGTTAGTGTACTGTACAGACTAGCTTCAACAAAAGCGGGCATCCATTTATACTGTCGACGTAATATACTGTATATATGTACTGTGAACATGAAGTTGATACAAACAGGGTCCATTCAGTCATCAGTTAACATGGGTACTGTGAACATGAAGTTGATACAAACAGGGTCAGTCATCAGTTAACATGAGACTCTGTCTCTACAGTGACCGGGAAGCCGTTCTTTGTGGTGTCTAGTTTCTCACATCGCTGGCTGTTCGGCTGGGAGGGATGTCGCTTCTACGGCTGGGCCGGGTTCTTCTTCGGCTGTGGCAGCCTCATCACCATGACGATGGTCAGCCTGGACCGCTACCTCAAGATCTGTCACCTACGATACGGTAGCTGTCCTTCATTTACCTGCACACACCTGATAACACATATGACATGCATCACATCCTGCACACGGCTGTCAACACATATGACATGCATCACATCCTGCACACGCCTGATAACACATATGACATGCATCACATCCTGCACACGCCTGTCAGTACATATGACATGCATCACATCCTGCACACGCCTGTCAGTACATATGACATGCATCACATCCTGCACACGCCTGTCAGTACATATGACATGCATCACATAATGCACACGCCTGTCAGTACATATGACATGCATCACATCCTGCACACGCCTGTCAGTACATAAATAGGTACCAGTGTTTGATCTGCTGATTTTTTTGTGTGTTGATATCTGCATCTATCACTAGCGCTCACTTCCCACAAGGATATACATGCCCCGAATGTATCCTAAACTATGGGTTTATGTCTGTTTGGGTTGTTAGTGCAGCGTAGGTGTGTGGTCTGCGTGTGTGTGTTGTGTGCTGCGTGTGTGATTGCGTGTTGCCTGTAATCAGTGTGTCGGTGTGTGGTGTGTGTTGCCTGGCGATGTTGATTGTAGGATTCGTGTGGCCTTCCTGCGTGTGCTTGCCCTTGCCATAAAACGTCACCCAACCCTGTCCTGCTTCAGTGGTTGAACACATTAGGTAACCTGAGTAGTGGCTCGAAGTGGTAATGCTAGTGGTGTCGGCGTATGTTTTGGGTGTTGCCTGCGTGCTGACTGTGGTCGGTTAGTGCGGCGTGCTGTGATAGATGTGGCATTGCTCGTGTGCTGTGGTGTGGCTACTGCACCCTGTCCTACATTGGGTCATTACTGTCAGATCTTGAAAGGGGAGGCCGTCTGGGGATATGTGTGTGATGCGGTATGTCTGTGTTGTTTCGCAAATGCGACGTTGTGGAGTGACGTGGTTTTGATGTTGTGCGTGGAAATCGTTTTCTGGAGCTGATGAGGAGGAGAGAGAATGTTGTGAGTGGTTGTGTTTTGTCCTGAGTGTATTGTGTGGGGTTGTTGCCTGCTGGGATGTGTGGCGTTCTGCGTGTGCATGGGAAGGGAGGCAGGCGGGGGCAGTGTGCTACTTGTGGCTCTTGCCTTGAGGGAGGGAGAGAGGGATAGAGAGGAGAATGTCTGTTTGCCCTCTGGTCCGGTCCTACTAGTAGTGTTGTGCGTGTGTGTGGCTTGCGTGTGGTGTGCTGTATATGCAGTGGTGTGTTTGTGCGTGTTAGAGGACGACGGAGGTGGGTGGCATGGTAACAATGTGTGTTGCCTGCCAGTAGTTCTTGCACTGCGTATGGCGCTGGCTGTGGCGGTTCCTGCGTGCGAGGTGTGTGGTGTGTGCCTGCCTGCATGTTTCTTTGGGCGTGTTTCTGCCTTAGCAAGTCGTTGGTGTGTCGTGTGCCTAGCATGTGTGTGGATTGTCCTGTCCTGTGGATGTGGGCAATGGCTTGTGTGTTGTGGTGTGGTGTGTGCCTGTACTGTGTGCGTTGTGGCGCTGGGTGTGGCGTGTGTGTGGTGTGTGCTTCCTTTACCAGGCACGTGGCTGAAAAGGCACCATGCCTTCTTGTGCCTGCTGTTCGTGTGGCTGTATGCTGCCTTCTGGGCCAGCATGCCCCTGGTAGGGTGGGGGAGCTACGCACCTGAACCCTTTGGCACTTCCTGCACCCTGGACTGGTGGCTGGCGCAGGCGTCAGTCTCTGGGCAGAGCTTCGTCATGGCCATCCTCTTCTTCTGCCTCGTCTTCCCCGCTGGCATCATTGTCTTCTCCTACGTCATGATCATCTACAAGGTGAAATCCTCTGCCAAAGAGATCTCCCACTTTGACACCCGCAACACCAACAGCCACAACCTGGAGATCAAGCTGACCAAGGTACGTCACCGCTAGATCTATCAATGTGTTGTCAAGGCTGGACCGCACACCAGTCAACCAACGCACACTAACAGACAACACACTCACAGACCAACACACACTAACAGACAACACACTCACAGACCAACACA
Source organism: Plecoglossus altivelis (assembly GCA_036571765.1). Lineage (NCBI taxonomy): Eukaryota > Metazoa > Chordata > Actinopteri > Osmeriformes > Plecoglossidae > Plecoglossus > Plecoglossus altivelis. The sequence continues at coordinate 2,257,379 of BROE01000004.1, forward strand.
CACAAACACACTTACAGACCAACACACACAAACACACACGCACACACACACACACACACTCACACACACACACACACACACACTCACACACACACACTCACAGACCAACACACACAGTAGTGAAGCAGCATATAAAGAGGCTGCAGCTGTTCATCTCCTCCAGGTGGCGATGCTGATATGTGCTGGTTTTCTGATTGCGTGGATTCCTTACGCCGTCGTGTCAGTGGTGTCAGCGTTCGGAGAGCCGGACAGTGTCCCCATCTCTGTGTCTGTGATCCCCACCCTGCTCGCCAAGTCGTCTGCCATGTACAACCCCATCATCTACCAGGTCATCCACCTGAAGAACTCCTGTGCCAAGTCGTCCTGCATGATGGCGCTGAGGAAACGCCGCCACTTCAGAAAGTCTCGGTACAGATTCTGTTACCATGCCGACCTTGTGAACACCCCTGACTGTCACCTGTGTCTGTGCTGTGTCTGTGCTGTGTCTGTGCTGTGTCTGTACTGATCCTGCTGTGTCTGTGCTGTGTCTGTGCTGTGTCTGTAGATCCTGGCTTTGGCTTCTGAAGCTTACAGTTAATGTTGTTTGTTGGTTTGAAATATATTAACACATTTTGCACACAATTTCTTTTTCTCTCTCTAACTAAATGTTTTTGTCACTGTCTCTCTGTCTTTTTCTCTCCACTTTCTATCTCCCCCCTTCTCTCTCTCTCTATCTCTATCTCTTTTGTTCTCTCTCTCTCTATCTCTCTCTCTCGATCTCTATCTCTTTCTCTCTTGTTCTCTCTCTTTCTCTCTTTCTCTCTCTCTCTTTCTCGCTCTCTCTGTCTTTCTCTCTCTATCTCTCTCTCTCTATCTCTTTCTCTCTCTCTCCATCTCTCTCTCTCTCTTTCTCTCTCTCTCTCTTTGTCTCTCTCTCTTTCTCTCTCTCTCTTTCTCTTTCTCTCTCTCTCTCTATATATATCTCTCTCTATCTCTCTCTCGCTCTATCTTTCTCTATCTCTCTCTATCTCTATCTCTCTCTCTCTCCAGGTTCTACACTATCTCTGGCTCACTAAAAGAGCCATGTGCCAACGAAGCTCAGATTGAGATGTGACCATGACAACCTTGAGATTCACAGAAGACTGATCCCTCCTCTGTAAAACACACACTGGCTCCTCCTCCCTAACCGCTGGCTATCCAACCCTCTTCGTCTGTCCAATCACAGCTGCTCTCCCAGAAATGACTCCTCCTCCCTGTGTTCGTGTCCCTATGATTGACCTTTGACCCTGCCAATCTCCCCCCAGGCCTGTGTGGTAGGGTATGGTCACAGTGCTGTTTTTGTCCAAAATGTAGCATCTCAAAACCTTCAAATGGGCACAATAGATTAAGATTGTTTTGGTGTTGGACCAACTACAAACGTTTTATCTTATTAGATGTTATTCCATGTTACATGTAGTGATGCTGTCCAGCAATGTTACTACTCACTGTCAGTTCAGCTCTAGTAATACTTGATGCTGAAAGTTTGTTCAAGCTGTGCACCTATACACACCAAGCAACAGTACCGCACATTTGTGAACTTGACAAATTCCGCACAGAGAACTCTACGATTTACTTAAAGAGAGAATCTATACTACCCTTCCTGCTTACGTCAAGCAAGCCTGAACAACACTTGAAAACTGAGATCAAAACACTGAGTTTGCAGAAGAAGCTGTCACATTCTTCACAGATGCACAAGCTGCAGGTCCACTGTCTTTTCCACAAACATGTAAGAGGGACCAGCTGTAACACGCAGCCCAGCCATAGCTGCTACAGTGGTTAGAAACCCCCTGAGCTAGCTAGGCTAATTAGTAGCAAGAAAGGCTAGCTCGGAGCCAGCTAGGCTAGCTAGGCTAATTAGTAGCAAGAAAGGCTAGCTCGGAGCCAGCTAGGCTAGCTAGGCTAACTGTCCGCGAGCCGGCTAACTAGGCTAATTAGCTGTGATCTAGGCTAGGCTAACTAGCGGTGGCATAGCTAGGCAAACAACCAGAGCTAGGCTAGTTGGCAAGCTATGCTAACTCGGAGCGAGAGCTCTGAGGAACAGCACAGACATACTTTTCATGCAGCCTCTATTTTGTATGCACTGATGTCAGTCCAATACCTCTTTTGATGTAAAGCAAAAAAGGCAGTCCCGGAAGTTTCAATTGAATTTCTGCTGTTGAGGTTTTTAGAGCAATGATTTAGGATACACAGGGTGGTGAGAGGAAGGAGAGGAAGAGTTTCCTATATTTACCAAAGATGAGCAGTTCAGGGTCGGTAGGAGAGGTTAACTCGGGCTTGTTCCTGAGTCATGCTAAGTTTTTAAATCTGAAGTAACAGATCCCTCAGGGCAATCTATTGTTATGAGAGACAGACACATCTTCAGACAATTAGACTGAAGATGTGCTGTCTCTCTGACAAGAACCATCAGAGTGTGTCCAGACATAATCACAGAATGTCCAGACATAATCACAGGATGTCCAAACATAATCACAGGATGTCCAAACATAATCACAGGATGTCCAAACATAATCACAGAATCTCCAGACATAATCACATGATGTCCAGATAGAATCACAGAATGTCCAAACGTAATCACAGAATGTCCAGACAGAATCACAGGATGTACAGACAGAAACACAGGATGTACAGACAGAATCACAGGATGTCCAGACACCATCACCAGTATGCAAGATGATATCCATTGCAACCAAAATCTTGAACATCAGACGTAAGAAGCCTCTTTGAACCCTTTTGGACGCCAAAAATCTAACACAAACCTCCAAACCAGATCCTACGATAAGATCATACCTATCAGATTGACTACAAGGATATCGTTCCTGTAGGCTGCTAAAGACGAAGGCAGATGATTCGGTGAAATTAACCAACCAGAACTGTCACACTGAGAAATCCTGTTGTTAAAATAGCTGCTGAGGAGGCTGAGGTACAAGGAACCTGACCACCAGCTGTGACAGGAAATGGCCCGTAGCAGCACAAGAGCCTGTCCACTCTTGCTGTCAGATCTGGGTCTTTTTAGTTTGGTTTACGCTAACTGCTGTTAGTGTTTCACCTAGCTGATGTGATGGTTTAGTTTAGTATCTTTTTATGTTTTTGTCTTTTTAAAAAGATTTGAAAGATGTCAGAAAACACTGTCATATTGATATCAGCTTTGCCGCCAACTGTGCATTTCACAGACAAGTAACATGATTCTGTTACTCACACGTCTCCTTAGCGCACTCACCAAAAAAAAAGAAACATGATTGCCCTTAAATCTATAAAGAACTCAGGTATGGTGAATGAGCTGCTCTGTTTGTCTCATCCACCCGGTGATGTTGATGAGGCGTCCAAAAAAATAATATTTGTTTTCGGAAAAAAAAAGATCTTTCTGAATGTGAACACTGGAGGTTTGTGAGGAACGGCTGGTGGATTTCACCTTAAAGCTGAACAAGCTTCAAGAAGCCAAGAGGTAGAAGCTCAAACAAGAAAATCTCAGCTTGATTTCTTCTGAGATGTGTCCTGTTTGTGGAGTAGTGCGACTGCAGGACCTGGGAACTGAACGGTAGTGCTTATATTGAACAATTCAGGACATGGACTTGTTAGCTGCCTTGAGTTACTCTCACCTGAACCTGGTCTCTGTGGACCTGGGCTCAGGTGAGAGTAACTGATACAGACACCGGCTTGTATGTTCTGAAGGTTTGAGTCTCAGGAAAGACAGCGATATTCAATGATTATATTTTTCTCACTGAAGACATGGAGAAGCGATGATTTTGTGTTTTCATCATGATTAATATACTCAAGAGAAGGATGTCTGTTGTTCTGGTCTGCGTCCAGAAGTCCTTCCTGTTGTCAGTTACACATCATGTCACTCTTCACCACATATCACAACAGACATATCGCAGTTCTGTATTTAGATCAATTCTGAAACGACTTCCTCTATTGTAGATTTGTGTGAAATCCTTCATGTTATTAACTGAGTGTGTTCTAGGTGTGTTCTAGGTGTGTGTTTGTGTCCATCTGGCTCTCCTGCTACAGAGCTTCTCTCTTCTGTGATGTTCCAGGGATCAGAGCTGCCCTCAATCTGCTCAGAAAAACTGACAGCGCTCCTTAAACTTTGCAAAACAAACTTTTGTTCAGTAAAGTCTTTCGTATCACATACAAATAAAGAAGCTGAAATGCATATATATCGTTGTTACTTACAGTCGTGTCTGTGTTTTAGTGCATCCGCTTCTCATCATTATAATGCTAAATGTAATTAATTAACTGATGCTTTCATCACAATGATGTGCAGTACAGTGTCGCGGTGAAACTACAACCATTTGATCAAAAGCTTTTACAAATAAACTGGACCCTAACCCTAACTCTAATCCAAACCTAAACCTAGCCCTAACCTAAACCTAACTTAACCTTAACCCAACCTAACCCTGAACGTAACCTCACCTAACCATAACCTAAACCTAACCCTAACCTGAACCTAACCTCACCTAACCCTAACCTTAAACCAAACCTAACCTAAACTTAGCCCTAACCTAACCCTCACCTAAACCTAAACCTAACCTAAAACCTAACCTAAACCTAGCCCTAACCTTAACCTGACCTCACATAACCCTAACATAACCCTAACCTTAACCTCACCTAACCTCACCTAACCCTAACCTTAACCTGACCTCACATAACCTAACCTTAACCTCACCTAACGCTAACCTAAACCTAGCCCTTGCCCAGTCACCTGCCGTAATGGATGATGAGGACCTCCCCTTCCTGACGGGATGGAAAACACCATCACAAAAGTAAATGGTCTTTCATACAACATCCGTCATGTAGGAGTCATGGTGCGTATACAGTGCATGTATACAGGGCTGGGATCTGAGCCAGTCCTTCAAACTGAGTTTTCATGAAGCACGTTCCAGTGACGTGAGCTTTTTAAGTAATGAAGTTAGTGCACTGTATGGCTAACTGGGCGTACGTGCTTTTCACCTTGAACAGACTGAATGTTACTGGTTCAGTAAGTCATGTGTACAAGTAAGTCATGAATGCTTGTGTTTGTACTCTGGCAGTGCACAGCAAGGAGCCATAGTGGTTTACCCATAGGCCATAATCAAATAGACAATATTATCAATAGAGGTACTTGTGGTAGCTAAGACAGAACGTTTAAAGTTCAGTAGAAGAACTACAAAATGAAATGTTGTTTTGACCGTCGTTTAACAGCCCTTTAAATGTCATTCATCTCTGACCCAGAGTCTCATGAGCAATGATAGAGTTACTGTGAATGTACACTGGACCATTTAGTGGTATTAGTCATATGAAAATGCCTTCACCACTACTCTACTGTTCTGGTCAGGGGTTCAGCTTGGATCAGATTGAGGAATTTTCAGTGGGACTGCTCTATTTGTTAGTGTCTACTGCCATCTGCTGGTGAACTGGCTCCACCCCTCCATTTCCACCCCTCCTCCTCCTCTCCATCTTTTTACTTTCATACTCCTTCTCCCTCCCTTCCTCTCCGACTCTCCTCTTCCATAACCCTCCATCCTTTCTACTTCCGTTACAGGAAGAGGAAGAGACAGACAGGCAGAGAGGGAGAAATAGACAAGCAGACAGAGCTGGAGAGATCGACAGGAAGACAGAGAGGGAGAGATCGACAGGAAGACAGAGAGGGAGAGATTAACAGGCAGACAGAGAGGGATGGATGGATGGATGGGCAAAAAATGAGAGGGATGGATAGATAGATGGTCAGACGTCTTGAGGTTGGATGAATGGCAAGCTAAGGTAATCAATATAATCAGGGTCTTCCATTGATATAGACTTCCTTGAGAGGCGACAGGACAGAATTCAGTGGGGGAGGGGGAGGGGATAGATTTAACGTGCATGTGTGTTAGCAAGAGACCCAACATGGTGAAAACACACACCAGGAGGAAAGAATATCCTGTCCTCAGTGACAGCTTCCCTTTCTCTCTTTCCTTGTATTCCTTTCTCTTGTCTCTCCTCCATCTCTCTTCTTCTCCCTCTCTCCGCTTCCTCCCTGCCCTCTCTTCAATTCAAATAGACTATTCTCATTATCTGATGGGATTTATAATGAGGACAGATGAGATTTCATGTAATGTAATTAATTCTGAATCAGACATGGGATTGTCGTTTCTCCCTGCACGGCAGGATGTGCAGGAAGATGAACAACCCTGGGGTTGGTTTGATGCTGACAGACAACAGGGGAGAGGGGGTGAAATGTCACCTGATCTAAAACCACAAAGGAACCTCAAATATTTATACTGTGTTATCGGATCATCAGCACAATGTGTATCACCATGATCCCCATAACAATTAAACTGGAATCCCATCAGTGTGAGACTGGAGATGAATCAACAGAGCTTTTGAACAGCTTCTCTCCAGGTTTGTACTGCTGGACTCTGAGCAGGGGGATAGACAAGGTAAACAGCAAACACCATGGACAGCAGCCCTCAGAAACACCCTGGACAGCAGCCCTCAGAAACACTCTGGACAGCAGCCCTCAGAAACACTCTGGACATCAGCCCTCAGAAACACTCTGGACAGCAGCCCTCAGAAACACACTGGACAGCAGATCTCAGCCCTCAGAAACACACTGGACAGCAGATCTCAGCCCTCAGAAACACTCTGGACAGCAGATCTCAGAAACACCCTGGACAGCAGCCCTCAGAAACACTCTGGACAGCAGCCCTCAGAAACACCCTGGACAGCAGCCCTCAGAAACACACTGGACAGCAGCCCTCAGAAAACCCTGGACAGCAGCCCTCAGAAACACTCTGGACAGCAGCCCTCAGAAACACACTGGACAGCAGATCTCAGCCCTCAGAAACACCCTGGACAGCAGATCTCAGCCCTCAGAAACACACTGGACAGCAGCCCTCAGAAACACACTGGACAGCAGCCATCAGAAACACCCTGGACAGCAGCCCTCAGAAACACCCTGGACAGCAGCCCTCAGAAACACCCTGGACAGCAGCTCTCAGCCCTCAGAAACACTCTGGACAGCAGCCCTCAGAAACACCCCAGAGACAGAACATTATGCAGAGCTGCCTGCTGAAGCCAGTCTGAGTGCTTTAGGAAAAAAAACAAATTAGAATTAAGAACCCCCCCAATAATTTATCTCCCTGGGCTTGTTTATTATTTTGTTATGGATTTAATTAACTTTAGTAAAACTGCTTAAATAATGAGATACAGAGGAGTTTCATTTACAAAGTTTTTATTTTAATGAAAATCATAGTTGTCTTCATATAAAAATCAGCATACTATTTATATCTTTCAACATAGCAGGCAGTAGAAAACAGTTTACATTGAAAATATTTAACAGCATTCAAAGCATACTCCTAATACACTCAGATCAAACAGAAACATTCCCTTACGTTATGGACTCTGCATACGCGTCTATTTTTGGCTGGTCAGGATATTAGCTCAGCTCCTCCTCACTTTGATTTAAAACAGACTTCATCATAAGAAGCTCCTTGATAAGTTAAAAACTTCAGTTGTGTTGGCAGAGCTGTGCCTGATCCCCAGACCACATAGCTGCAGATCCAAGCCCAGGAGCAGATCACATCGTCTGGCATTTATGTCTGGGCCCTCTTGCTTTGTGGAAGACAGTTTGATGCAGTGACCCACTGCAGTTTGAATGGAAGCAGAAACATGGTTTTGGAGTCCTGTTCCTGAACGCCAACATTTACTAAAGATTTTTGACCACTACTGAAAAAACTGGTTATGAAACATATACGCACACTGCACACTGCAAAATGGGACAAGAGACTGTGTGTATATCTAAGGTTGAGAGTGATTTACTGAATCACTGCTGTGATCGTTTTTGCAGCCATCCCAGAGGCCAACATGATCTATCCTGATGCATCCATGATCTATCCTGATGCATCCATGATCTATCCTGATGCATCCATGATCTATCCTGATGCATCCATGATCTATTCTGGTGCATCCATGATCTATCCTGGTGCAGACATGATCTATCCTGGAACAGACATGAACTATCCTGGAGCAGACATGATCTGGAGAAAGAGGATCTGAAGAGGAGGTGGAGGGGGAGAGAGTGGAAAGAGGAAATGAGGAAGTAGGGAAAGTAGGCAATGAGGTGCGTGTGCGAGGGAAGTGAGAAGGTAAGACTGCAAAAGGAGGAGAAAGGACAAGGGACAGAGAGAGAGAGAGGGCAGATAGAGAGAGGGCAGAGAGAGAGGGCAGAGAGAGAGGGCAGAGAAGAGAGAGAGCAGAGAGAAAGGGAAGAGAGAGGAGAGAGGGGCAGAGAGAGAGGGAGCAGAGAGAGAGGAAGAGAGAGAGAGAGAGGGCAAGAGAGAGAGAGAGGCAGAGAGAGAGGCAGAGGAACGAGGCAGAGAGGAGAGGCAGAAGAGAGAGGGCAAGAGAAGGGCAGAGGAGAGAGCGCAGAGAGAGAGGGAAGAGAGAGAGAGAGAGGCAGAGAGAGAGGAGGGCAGGAGAGAGGGAGGGCAGAGAGAGGAGGCAGAGAGAGAGAGCAGAGAGAGAGGAGGGCAAGAGAGAGAGGGCGGCAGCGAGGAGGGGAGGGCAGAGAGAGAGAGGAACAGAGAGAGAGAGAGAGAAGAGAGGATGGCGCCTCAAGTGAGAGAGGAGGGAGATAGAGAGGGAAGAGAGAGGAAGGCAAGATGAGAGGAGCAAGAGAGAGAGGAGCAACGAGAGGAGAGAGAAAGGAGGGGCAAGAGAGAGAGGGAGGGGGCAGAGGAGAAGAGGTCAGAGGAGGGGCAGAGAGAGAGGGGGGCAGAAGAGAGAGGAGGGGGGGCAGAGAGAGTGAGGCAGAGAGAGAGGGAGGGGGGCAGAGAGAGAGGAGGGCAGAGAGAGAGGAGGGGGGCAGCGAGAGAGAGAGAGGCAGACGAGAGGGAGGGCAGAGAGAGCACACGCGAGGGGGCAGAGAGTAGAGGAGGGGGCGCAGAAGAGAGCGAGACAGAGAGACGAGAGACAGAGAGAGAAAGAGCACGAGAGAGAGGGAGCTCAGTTGGGGGGGGGAAAAGACAAATAGAAAAAAAAAGGGGCGGGGGAAGCGGCGCAGCAGGAGAGAGAGGGCAGAGAGAGGCAGGGCGGCGCAGAAGAGAGAGACGGCGAGCGGGGGCACTGAGAGAGAACGGAGGCAAGAGAGAGGGCCACAGAGAGAGAGAGGAGCCAAGGGCACAGATCCAGCGAGGCGCCAGAGACGCCACGCGCAGACGACGGGCATCAGAGAGAGGAGGCGGGCAGAGAGAGAGGGCAGAGAGAGGGAGGGCAGAGAGAGAGGGAGGGGGCAGAGAGAGAGGGATCACTGCAGTTAAGTTATGTAACTTTGTTGAAGCATTCTGCCTTCAGCAGCATGGGAGTTTTCACTGAATGAAGTACCTGTCCAGCTGTCCCTGCTGATAACTCCATGAAGGGCGGGGGGACGACAAGAAAAACAGGTAGAACAGGAAGGAGAGACATGACATGAATAAACTACAGCAGAATCTTGACAGGATTAAGACAAGGTAGAGCCAAAAATAGCATTTGGTGTAGAAGAGTATCACAAGAAACACACACATAAATGCCTTCCTCTGCCAACAGCTCAGCCCTGTCACTGCAGTTACAGGATTATAAGAAGCCTTGGGCTTACAGGTCCTCAAATGTTCTGAAGCATCATAACACAAACTGTATCTGCACTCTCTCCTGCTCTCAGAGGAACCAAGACTATCACAACCTGCCAGCCAATAGAAACCAATGATGGCAAAGCTCAAACCATGTTCTTTCATCTTCATCTACTTCCTCCAGGACGGACTGCATCAGAAACAGGTACTGGTGTCCTAATGCAGCCTAAAGGGTATAGGGAGAATTTACAGTCAACCCCCCTACCCAGACCCCCTACCTAGACCCCCCTACCCCGACCCCCTACCCAGACCCCCTACCTAGACCCCCCTACCCCGACCCCCTACCTAGACCCCCCTACCCAGACCCCCTACCTAGATTTCCTCTAGACTACCCAGACCCCCTATCTAGACTTCCTCTAGACTACCCAGACTAGGATTGTCTCTGTCCTTCAGACAAGCAGCTACAGTACTCCTTAAATCTGTTCATTCAAATGAGGGCTTACTCCAGTCATCCAAATCTGTTGACACTTCCCTGCAGACTAGAAGGGAGAGTGAGAAAGTGTGTACATGTAAGGAAATGGAAGATAAAGAGGGATGGACAGAGAGTGGGAGGGTGGGGGGAGGTAGGGATATTTCAGTGAAGCTGCCAACCATCAAACCAATTCTGTGACTAATCCAGTTCATCCACTGAGCAGTTCTGCTGACCAGAACCTGCCTGACCACCAGAGAGGAACAGCCTGTCTGATCACCAGAGAGGAGCAGCATGTCTGTCTGACCACCAGAGAGGAGCAGCCTGTCTGTCTGATCACCAGAGAGGAGCAGGGCTCAGAACCTGCCTGACCACCAGAGAGGAGCAGGCTGTCTGACCACCAGAGAGGAGCAGGCTGTCTGACCACCAGAGAGGAGCAGGGCTCAGAACCTGCCTGATCACCAGAGAGGAGCAGCCTGTCTGATCACCAGAGAGGAGCAGCCTGTCTGTCTGATCACCAGAGAGGAGCAGGCTGTCTGATCACCAGAGAGGAGCAGGCTGTCTGATCACCAGAGAGGAGCAGGCTGTCTGTCTGACCACCAGAGAGGAGCAGGCTGTCTGATCACCAGAGAGGAGCAGGCTGTCTGATCACCAGAGAGGAGCAGGCTGCCTGATCACCAGAGAGGAGCAGCCTGTCTGCCTGATCACCAGAGAGGAGCAGCCTGTCTGACCACCAGAGAGGAGCAGGCTGTCTGATCACCAGAGAGGAGCAGGCTGTCTGATCACCAGAGAGGAACAGGGCTCAGAACCTACCTGACTGTTCTTATCAGTGAAACAATGAAACGAAAGACACACATGACAAGAGTTATCATCAACAGGACTGAGCACATAGAAATCAAGCTTGTGTGGTTTGGTCTATTGGTAGTCTGAGACTGATTTTGGAATCTGAGAATCTTTTTGGATCAGTTGCCATGGCGTTGTTAAGCTCAGAACTGCATAATCTTATTGCGGTACGGTGACGTGACAATCCTCGTCATGGAAACATGATGTTAGTGTGCTGGTGTCTGACCTCAGACAAGACCTGCTGTTAGCTGCTGGTGCACCTCTCTCTCTCACACACACGCACACACGCACACACACGCACGCACGCACGCACGCACACACACACACACACATGCACACAGCTTCTGTCCGGTTTGGGGTCAGGGTCAAGGTTAATTCATACATTTTTGTGTCACTTCTAACACAAACATTCATTCCAAATTCTGTCAGCTCTTATTCTAAAATCCACAAATGGAGCACAATATTGTTCTTTCTTCATCAGAAAATGTTAACAGCCTTTGATATTGAAGCTTTTGAAGTATTGGACACCAAGCACAAGCAACAGGGAGGCCTACAGTTGAGTCTATACTTGACTACAGACTTTGCCTTGCTTGAAAATGACCATCACAGTGCCAGCACAGGAAGAACACCAATAGCAACAGGAAGTTGCAGTGTTCATCCTGGAGTGTGTTAATAGACCCATTACTAACCCATGCTCTGTCGGTCACCAGGATACACACAACAAGCCTCAACACATTCTGGAGAGATACATACATCATCCTACATAAAGGTTCAATCTCATCCCAGATTACTAACATGAGATGTATGGTGAGTACAAACTAACATGTTGTTCAGAAGTGAGTCTTCATGAAGCTTCTGGTTGGACTGTACAGGTGAGCTTTCTAACAACATTAACACCACAGTGTGCAAGAAGAAGAACTGGACTGTTAACATCCACAGGTAAGTACTGGCCTACAGTACTGGGTCCAACTTTTTATTCTTTATTGCTTTTTTATAAGAAAAGAAAATTGCATACAAAAATCTTTATACTTTCTATATTTTGTTTTCTTAGAAAATATATAAAAGGAGTTAATGTACAATTATTTAACATTTCAGAATATCACCCTCTGGCTTATGCCTTAGTTTTGAACAAACACAGTTGGAGTTACAGAGTCTGAAACAGCTTGAATACGATGCAGCAAAGTAAACACTTCACACACAAATCAAAGACATGCATACAGAGCCATACGGAGCCATACAGTGCCATGCGTACAGAACGGCATTTTGGGAATTAAAATTATTTCAGTTTTGCATTTCTTTACCGTTACATACAAAAGAAAGATCATGCCTTCACGCTGCAGTACATGGCATGGCCTTTACAGGATGCGGTCACACAAACAAAGAAGTGTTCGATGATAGCTAACCTGCTCATTATCCAAGTTTGATTTGTGGGGCTTCACTTTTGGTAAGTTTAACGCATGATTATGATCTAAATGTTTCATTATATGGGAAGGGAATGTAGTAGAAGATTTCATCAATCTTTTCAGCTCCGCAAATAAACACAATGTTCCATCCTAGTCCTGATCACACACCTGTCTGTGTCTAATCCTGATCACACACCTGTCTGTGTCTAGTTCTGATCACACACCTGTCTGTGTCTAGTCCTGATCACACACCTGTCTGTGTCTAATCCTGATCACACACCTGTCTGTGTCTAATCCTGATCACACACCTGTCTGTGTCTAGTTCTGATCACACACCTGTCTGTGTCTAATCCTAATCACACACCTGTCTGTGTCTAGTCCTGTTCAGACACACCTGTCTGTGTCTAGTTCTGATCACACACCTGTCTGTGTCTAGTTCTGTTCAGACACACCTGTCTGTGCCTAATCCTGATCACACAACTGTCTGTGTCTAGTTCTGATCACACACCTGTCTGTGTCTAATCCTAATCACACACCTGTCTGTGTCTAGTTCTGATCACACACCTGTCTGTGTCTAGTCCTGATCACACACCTGTCTGTGTCTAGTTCTGATCACACACCTGTCTGTGTCTAATCCTAATCACACACTTGTCTGTGTCTAGTCCTGTTCAGACACACCTGTCTGTGTCTAGTTCTGATCACACACCTGTCTGTGTCTAGTTCTGATCACACACCTGTCTGTGTCTAGTTCTGATCACACACCTGTCTGTGTCTAGTCCTGATCACACACCTGTCTGTGTCTAGTTCTGATCACACACCTGTCTGTGTCTAGTCCTGATCGGACGTCACATTACACACCTCTGAAACATCTGTTGCCTTCAAGAGGAGCCAAACAGGAGAGAATGATGGATCCCATTTCAATGAAAAAAAATACCCACAGAAATAATGACCTATCGACTTTTACTTCCTTCAGGACATGACAGAGACCTCCGGAACAGGAAGGGAATAGCTGGAGGTGACCTGGGATAGCTATCTGGGCTTATCTGACCTGTATGTGAGTGTTTGTGGGGAAGAATGTATGCATGTGTTTGTGTGTGTGTGTGCGTGTGTGTGTGTGTGCGTGTGTGTTTGAGTGTGTGTGTGTTTGAGTGTGTGTTGGCCTTAACACAGATGTTATCGGGTGAGCTGAGAGCATCAGAGAAGGAGCTGGGGACTCTCAGGTCTGGAGGAAGGGAAGGAGGATGTCGTTTGTCGATCAATAGACAGCTAGTGGTGTTTCTCAATGTGTCTGCATTCAATGCTTTCAAATCGTGTCTTGTGTAAATGCTAAAAATGCAATGCATTATCGCGTATGGGAAATACGAAGCACAATGTTTATAGATTTACTATTTAGTCATGATCAGTTCATATTTACTGAGCCTCTGACCCAAACCTGGTTTAAGACGACTAAAGAAACAACAGGCCCTTTCATCAGTGTCCCTCACATGGTCTGGTGCAGCAGCACGTTCAGGACCTCCATCTTGGTGCTTCCTGCATCTTGCTTCCTACGCCACACTTCCTGTGTCACACTTCCTGTGTCACCATTCCTGTGTCACACTTTCTACATCACACTTCCTGCATCACCCTTTCTGCGTCACGCTTCCTGCATCTCGCTTCCTGTGTCACACTTCCTGTGTCACACTTCCTGTGTCAGCCTTCCTGTGTCACACTTCCTGCATCACCCTTTCTGCATCACGCTTCCTGCATAACGCTTTCTGCATCACGCATCCTGTGTCACATTTCCAGCAACACACTTCCTGTGTCACGCTTCCTGTGTCACGCTTCCTATGTCAGGCTTCCTGCATCACCTTTCCTGTGTCACACTTCCTGTGTAATGCTTCCTGTGTCACACTTCCTGCGACACACTTCCTGCGTCACACTTCCTATGTCACACTTCCTGTGTGACGCTTCCTGTGTGACGCTTCCTGTGTCACGCTTCCTGTGTCACACTTCCTGTGTGACGCTTCCTGTGTCACACTTCCTGTGTAATGCTTCCTGTGTAATGCTTCCTGTGTCATGCCAAAACCATGTTAGCTCTAATAGTCTGTGACACCAGACCTAATATATGCGAAACATGCACCCTGTCACAGCTACAGTTGCATTCGCTGGCAACAGAAAACAGAAGTGAAAAGTGAAACAAAGCAGTTGAATATAGATACCCCACTGAGGTCATCTGGGTCAATCCCCACCACATGGTTTACTGTGCAAGATCATTACCCATAATGGACACAGTGTACACCATCTGCCCTGTGAAGAGTGCTTCATGCTGCTGGTACCTTTACAGACTGTGTAGCATTTCAATGCAGTCCCTGGGTCTGACAGCGCACAAGCAGGAAGTAACTTTGGTTCCGTACGGATGCTTGGGACCCAATCAGAACCAGAATGTTTCCCTGGAGGTTTGAGTGATCTGGCCACGCCCCCCCTGCAGACAAGGTTCATGAGGTGTTCAGCTGTTTGCTTTGGTGCGTGAAGCATGTGTTGCAGGTACATGTTCTCTCACAGGAAGGGACAAATGAAGCTGGTCGCAGTCAGGACAGGAAGCTGGTCACAGTCAAGACAGGAAGCTTGTCTCAGTCAGGACAGGAAGCTGGTCTCAGTCAGGACAGGAAGCTGGTCTCAGTCAGGACCGGAAGCTGGTCTCAGTCTGGACAGGAAGCTGGTCTCAGTCAGGACAGGAAGCTGGTCTCAGTCAGGACCGGAAGCTGGTCTCAGTCAGGACAGGAAGCTGGTCTCAGTCAAGACAGGAAGCTGGTCTCAGTCAGGACAGGAAGCTGGTCTCAGTCAGGACAGGAAGCTGGTCTCAGTCTAGACAGGAAGCTGGTCTCAGTCAGGACAGGAAGCTGGTCTCAGTCAAGACAGGAAGCTGTTCTCAGTCAGGACAGGAAGCTGGTCTCAGTCTGGACAGGAAGCTGGTCTCAGTCTGGACAGGAAGCTGGTCTCAGTCAGGACAGGAAGCTGTTCTCAGTCTGGACAGGAAGCTGGTCTCAGTCAGGACAGGAAGCTGGTCAGTCTGGACAGGAAGCTGGTCAGTCTGGACAGGAAGCTGGGGTGCTGATTAACAGACTAAGGTGCTTGCAAGTCGACACAGCCTCCCAATACAGACATTTCTATCAGATGTGGTCTCTTCATCGTCATGTGATAAGATGAAAGTTTAACACGATAACAACAGACAACATGATTAGGACCGTTGAGGACAACGATATAGGAGGTTGTCCATTCACTTTCTCTAGCAGACACAGAGGATTACAGGAGCTCAAAATATATTTGCTCATTTGCTAATTATTCAACGGTGCTAGTATAGATTTGTCAGTGCCTCGTGTCCAGACTGTGTGTTTACGGTGTCGGGACGAGTGGTGGTTTCTATGGTAACGCGCCTCTGTCCAGGCTGGAGGGCGGACCAATGGAGCGGCTCTCTACTCTAACCAGCATGGCTGCTATTGGCCGGGACATCTGGAGTGCCCGCCCTCCGGGAGCCGGGTCATCTCTGACACGTCCGTAGGCGGAGCCTCTTCGTCCCACTACTGACGCTCATCGCTCACCTTGACCAATGATCACTCAGACATTCGTCACATGATCAGGGTTCTCCCTGACTTCGATGCACTCTACCTCCTCCCTCTCCCGCTCCCTCTCCTTCCTCTTCGCCCTCTTCTTCTTCTTGTGTCTCTTCTTAGACGGCGGGAAGAAGGTGAGGAACACGGGGAGGATGATGAAACAGTGCAGGACGGTGCAGCCAGCCGTCAGGAGTGAGCACTTGAACAGCGTGTAGCTCAGGTTGGAAGGCACAAACACAAGCGGCATCATCCCAATCACAAAACAAGACGCGTTTTGCAAAATGGCCGCCCCATGCTCCTCCAGCGAGATCTTGATGCACTGCGTCCGGGTGTGTTCGTTAGCTAGGACGAACGTGTACAGGTGAGGCGCACAGTGATCCATGGCAAAGTTGAGAGTATAAATAAGGCACAGGATGGAGATGCTGTCCATATCTACATTCCAGAGTGTCATCAGTCCTAGCACACCGAGCTCCACCGATGTCACGGTCAGGATCAGCCAGAAGTTCCCCAGGGGGCTGACCACCAGGAAGATGGTGAGAACGAGGATGGTGAGCACACTGAAGCTGGAGGTGAGGATGGGCGAGATGACGGAGGAGCTGTAGCGATCCATGAACACGAAGGTGGGGTTGAACACTATGAACTTGATGCTGTTGATGAGCGACAGTGGGCGGAGTCTCTCCAGTAACTCCACCACCTCCTCGCGCGTCTTCTCCGTGGTCCGCGCCACCAGGTACATCCTGGACGCGATGATGTCATACTCGTCCCCGTTCTTGGAGAAGATGATGTCCTCCGTGAAGTGCTGGTACTCCGGGCTCCGCAGGAATGAGCCTTTGAGGATGGAGATGAAATCGCTTTTGGTGGAGGCGCTTACGTTCACCACCTTCAGGTAGTGGAAGTAGTTGTCGATCCAGGAGATCTTGTTGAAGCCATGTCCCAGTGTTCTCAGGTGGTCCTGCACTGTGGAGTTCCAGTACTCGATCGGCTCGTAGATGTAGAAGCCGATCACAGGGCTGTAGTTGCTGAAGTATTTCTGCTGCGTCATGGCGTAGGAGACGCTGGGAGAGTTACTGGCTAGCAGGTTGACCACGTTGGACCCGTCGCTGATCTGCAGACAGCCCATGAAGGAGAAGGAAGCGTAGATCAGGTAGAGGATCACTACGAAGGGCTTCACGTACGTGTTGGTGATCCACTCGGTGTAGTGCTCCCTCAGGAAGTGCTGGATGAAGTGGTTCTGGTAGGGGGCGCTGTCGTGGTGCGTGGACAGGTCGTGTCCGTCGCTCATCATGGTCTTGAACCAGGTGGGCTGGCGGTCCAGGTATTCCACAGATGGGATCTTGCAGCAGAACACACTGTGGTAGCGGTTCTGTTCCAGCTGGCCTGCGAACACCAGACATGACCCGTAGAAGGAGAACACGTAGAAGTAGTTAATCAGGACGGCCATGCACATGCTCTGGCAGAATATCTTCACAGACTCGATGTTAGTGAAGGGGCTGGCGCCCATGCCGAAGGTGATGATGTAGAGCGAGCTGGTCATGGTGTAGCACACCATGACGTCAGCGAAGGCGTCTGCCACTCGCTCTTTGAACGGGAGGGTTTCCCGTGTACGTCTCCACCCCGCCAGCAGCTCAAACACACCTTTGGTCCCGTGACCTGAAATGACAAAGGAGAGACAACACTTCAGGCTTTTTGAAAAAATCTTTCTGTACATTTAGTATTTGCTGTCACATAGTGACATTATCGAAATATCCCATGCTTTTTCACTATTTTATAGTGCAATATAATATAGTATTTATTGTAAGTTTATATATAGTAATAATACATTGATTTAGGATGAGGTATCATCCAATTGAACATGCGGGGGCGTGACCTTAGAACCTCTTGGTCAGCAGTCAAAAATGGCTGACCTACTCCGAATATACACAATGAATTATTTATTATTATAAATTATTCATTTATAACATGACGGAACTTCTTTTTTTCAGACTTTTAAACAATCAACATACAAACTGGTCACATAGAGAATTTTTGATCAGAAGTGCACAGTTATAGCATGATTTTAGTGCAAGGGTCTGTACCAGCACAGTACAAAGGAATAAGACGGTGTTTTACTACGTTTAAGTGATGTGACGTTGGGCTTGTTGGAGTGCAGCAGCGCTAAAACATCTGTGAGAATCTCACCAGTCTCTAGGTAGGAGGCAGGACATTCAACAAGGGAAATGTTTTTCAAACCTCGACGGGCAGGGCACAATGACATCACTCAGACGCCACACAGTCACAGTCACACACAAACAAGCCCACTCATTTTCCTGTGTTTGAGTGAAGTTGTGTATTTCTGGCACAGGGGTATGTTTTGGCTTTCAAACATTTGAATAAATGTATCACTCATCCATGTCATGCAGAATGTCTGTGGGCGTGCGGTTGCTGATCCCCTCCCCTCCACCTCCCCCCTTCACTCTCCTCCTCCTCTCTCTCTTTTTTCTCTTTCTCTCTCCTGCTCTTCCCTCTCCTGCTTCTCCTGTTCTTCCCCATCCCCGTCCTCCTCCACCTCCCCTCACCTCCTCCTCGTGTTTAAACTGGCCCCTCCTACAACCTCCCCCTTCTCCACTCCCTCTTAAACTGTCATGGCTGCCCGCCGCGCCGCTCTCCCCCCCGATCACCAGCACTCAATAATTCTCTCGTTTGACACAAGGGAAAAAAGTTAATTAACTATAAAGGATTACGCCAATATAATGAGTCAGGTAGACTGGCCTTGCCTGCTTTCAGTCCTATTGAGTCCCGCTACAAGTCAATTAGTTAGTGTCAGTTGGTTTAGATGGTGTGGAGTGGGAGACAAATGCAACAATGCGCATCAGTTTACCTGTGTAAGCAGACAGGGATGACATGATGATGATGATGATGGTATTTCCCTGCCCCATGTATTCGAGGTTGCAAAATGTAAAATGGCTTGGCGTGATTGGAGAAGCCTGGAGATCCATTAAAGTGATTGATGAGACACAGGTGGAGAGATGATATTAGTATCAGGCCCATCTGCTCTTTTCCCCCAGGGCAAACAGACCAGGCCTGGTCTGATGTCACGCATTTATAAATCTAAATGATCTCAGACCAGCTAGAGTACGATGCTGGCATTTCTGGACGTTTAATTTTTTTTCTGTAATTGATCGTGTAATCAATCCAATCGATTGGCTTATCTTCCTGAACAGACAGGATTACATTATATACACAGCTCAACAAAAGGTTTTTGGAGCCAGAAACCTCCACAGGCACAGATAAACGCGAAGCTGTACTGAGCAGAGCCCAGACCCAGACCTAACCCTTACCCTAACCAGGCTTAAATAACAATAAAACTGACCACAACATGACAGTTTAGCCTGTGCTTCAGATTGCCCACAATGAAGCCCAATATAGCTTAGCCTAGCATAGCTTAGCCTAGCCTAGCGTAGCACTGCAGTACATCAGTACACTGATTCATTCACATAAACATTAGAAAAATCCTAATACTAACTCTCTGTTCACTAGGGGCCCCTATGTTCACTAGGGGCCCCTCTGTTCACAGACATACGCACACAAGCACAGACACACACACACAAGCACAGACACATGCACTAAAGTACAGACACACACACACAAGCACAGACACGTACACATGCACACTCAGTTTTTCTACAGGAGAGCCTTCATGAGGAACAGGTATTTATGACCCTACAAGAGTCCAAGATCCATATATTACAAAAGTGCTACAAAGGGAATTGGAAAATGTATAAAAACAAATGGAACAGAAAGAGATTGAACAAGGGAGGTGGAGGGAGGAGAGTGAGAGAGAAGGAGGAGGAAGAGAGAGCGAGGGAGGGGATGGAGAGAGAGGGAGAGAGGGAGGGGAGGGGGAGAGAGACGGGGAGGGAGCAAGAGGGAGGGAGGGAAAGAGAGAGAGAGGGAGGGATAGAGAGAGGGAGACAGAGGAAGAGGGAGGGAGTAATGACACTGGTTCCCCACAGAACTGGAGAGGTGGGAGAAGAATGAGCTGATTTACACGTGGTCTGTCTGAAGGAAAAATATATATTCTGTATTTAACTTAAGGAATCCAACCACCTCCAAAGCAGGCCAACAAGCAAACAGACTCTGATAGTCACCTATCTAACCCTGATAGTCACCTCTCTAACCCTGATAGACACCTCTCTAACCCTGACTCTGATGGTCACCTCTCTAACCCTGACTCTGATAGTCACCTCTCTAACCCTGACTCTGATAGTCACCTCTCTATCCCTGATAGTCACCTCTCTAACCCTGATAGTCACCTCTCTAACCATGATAGTCACCTCTCTAACCCTGATAGACACCTCTCTAACCCTGATAGACACCTCTCTAACCCTGACTCTGATAGTCACCTCTCTAACCCTGACTCTAATAGTCACCACTCTAACCCTGATAGTCACCTCTCTAACCCTGATAGTCACCTCTCTAACCCTGACTCTGATAGTCACCTCTCTAACCCTGATAGACACCTCTCTAACCCTGACTCTGAGAGTCACCTCTCAAACCCTGACTCTGATAGTCACTGCTCTAACCCTGACCCTGATAGTCACCTCTTTAAGCCTGATAGTCACCTCTTTAAGCCTGATAGTCACCTCTTTAAGCCTGATAGTCACCTCTCTAACCCTGATAGACACCTCTCTAACCCTGATAGTCACCTCTCTAACCCTGATAGTCACCTCTCTAACCCTGATAGTCACCTCTCTAACCCTGATAGTCACCTCTCTAACCCTGACCCTGATAGTCACTGCTCTAACCCTAACCATCTCTGTACAAAACAAGCACGCATAATCGTACTCCAACTCTGTGTTGCTGCCATCTTGTCCAACAGCTCCTACCACTCAACCTATCAGGACTCCAGAATCACGTCCCTTTAAATCAAGAATGCTGACATGCCCGTAAGTTTGATTAACATCCCAATGTTGGTTCCAGTACGCAGCTACTGTCACTGTGCTGCAGCTACACTGCTCTACTGTAGGATATTGTACATCACAAAACACTTTGTGCACATTTGAATTTCCATTCTTTTGAGACTTTTCACAATCAATACCTCAGATGTTTTTCCCCACACACAGACACACCTGTAGTATTTTCTTCTAACATGGAAAGAGCCCATGCTGGCTTGTGATGGAGATATTACCATGGCTTCAGATTGATACATTTGCTCATTTGCATGTGGAAGGATTCTATTCTAAGGATTCTACATTACTGAATATTAAGGGCTGTTCTGATTGGAAGAACAGCACTGAACAGTAAGGGCTGTTCTGATTGGAAGAACACTACTGAACATTAAGGGCTGTTCTGATTGGAAGAACAGCACTGAACATTAAGGGCTGTTCTGATTGGAAGAACACTCCTGAACAGTTAGGGCTGTTCTGATTGGAAGAACACTCCTGAACATTAAGGGCTGTTCTGTTGACAATCTGGAAACTCAGGAGAGAATATTCTCTTGTGTTCATTTGTTTTGCACTGATAGGCTTGTGTGTTTGTTGGGCATGTGTGTGTTTGTCTGAGTGCATGTGTGTGTACATGTGTTTGTTGGGTATGCATGTGTGTGTTTGTCTGAGTGCATGTGTGCGTGTGCGTGTATATATATATACAGTATGTGTGTTGGGCAATGTGTGTTTGTATGTCCCTTTACCATCCAGTCATCAGAGTGTGTTAACACTGACTAAGCTTGGCTCTTATCAATCTCCCTCTTCACACCACGCCACTGAACACACAGTTCATGAATACAGAGAAAAGCTGGACAGCTTGAGAGGAAATCTGCTCACAAGCAGCGTTTTATAGAGCCACTCGAGGAAGGGAGGGCTGTCGTGGGCTGTTCCCTTCAATCTGCATCCAGGAGCAATTTACTGGATGCAGTGTTGCAATAAAGTTATACCAACCGTGCTGCTAGATAGTTCCCATCCAGGATCTCCTGATTGAGGAAGTGTGAGGCAGTAATGTTCTCACATCACACTGTAACTACCACAGTCACTAACTAACTAACTAACTAACTAACTAACTAACTAACTAGCTAGCTAACTAAATAACTAACTAAATAACTAACTAACTGACTAACTAACCTACAGAGTGTGAGGCAGTAATGTTCTCACATCAGGACCACAGTTACTAACTAACTAACTAACTAACCTACAGAGTGTGAGGCAGTAATGTTCTCACATCACACTGTCAGGACCACAGTTACTAACTAACTAACTAGCTAACTAACTAACTAACTAACTAACTAACTAACTAACTAACTAACTACCTAACCTACAGAGTGGATCTAAACCTGCAACCTCTTGATCTACAGTCAGATGCTCTAAAACCATCAAGATGCCACCAACATGGCCGCCATCCTTGCATTGTGGACTAGTGAGCTAAACAAGACAAGCGCTAAAAATAGATGCAGGCAGGAGCAGAGCTGTCGATCCTATTGGTGGGTCCATTAAAGATGGATTACCCTCAACCAGCCATCTTCCAGAACTGTCTTTCTTCCAAGTAAATATGATTGTTTACTTTCCCACAAGACTGACTGACTAGCTCCAGTCAGAACGGCTCAGCCACATGGCTGCTCCACATATTTATTATCTCACCAGCGCAAAACCACATCAACCCCCTATGGGTTAGAGAAAACGAACAACAGCCAATTACACAAAGGCAGACTAGATTAAGGGTAGATGCAGAATCCGATACTTTTGTTAGTGACAGTTAGACACACAACACCTGCAGAGCAGGTAGCCCCCACTAGGGTGCGCTGTCTCTGAAAACACAACACTGACAGCTACTCTGAAAACACAGCACTGACAGCTACTCTGTCTCTGGAAACACAACACTGACAGCTACTCTGAAAACACAACACTGACAGCTACTCTGTCTTTGGAAACACAACACTAACAGCTACTCTGGAAACACAACACTAACAGCTACTCTGGAAACACAGCACTGACAGCTACACTGAAAACACAAAACTAACAGCTACTCTGGAAACACAACACTGACAGCTACTCTGTCTGTTGGAAACACAACACTGACAGCTACTCTGTCTATTGGAAACACAACACTGACAGCTACTCTGGAAACACAACACTGACAGCTACTCTGGAAACACAGCACTGACAGCTACTCTGTCTATTGGAAACACAACACTGACAGCTACTCTGGAAACACAACACTGACAGCAACACTGTCTCTGAAAACACAACACTGACAGCTACTCTGGAAACACAACACTGACAGCTACTCTGAAAACACAACACTGACAGCTACTCTGAAAACACAACACTGACAGCTACTCTGAAAACACAACACTGACAGCTACTCTGGAAACACAACACTGACAGCAACACTCTCTCTGGAAACACAACACTAACAGCTACTCTGGAAACACAACACTGACAGCAACACTCTCTCTGGAAACACAACACTGACAGCTACTCTGGAAACACAACACTGACAGCTACTCTGAAATCACAACACTGACAGCAACTCTGGAAACACAACACTGACAGCAACACTGTCTCTGGAAACACAACACTGACAGCTACTCTGGAAACACAACACTGACAGCAACTCTGGAAACACAACACTGACAGCAACACTGTCTCTGGAAACACAACACTGACAGCTACTCTGAAAACACAACACTGACAGCTACTCTGGAAACACAACACTGACAGCAACTTCTTTCTGTGCCGCAATGTTTGATGACCTGCTTCCCTTGGGACAAAGCAGCGAGCCAGATGATCTGGGATCTTCCTTCCTCCCTCTTCCTCACACACCAGGACACCTCTCCCTCCTCCCTTTTCCTCACACAACAGAACACCTCTCCCTCCTCCCTCTTCCTCACACACCAGAACACTTTTCACTCCTCCCTCTTCCTCACACACCACATCACCTCTCCCTCTTTCCTTTTCCTCACACACCAGGACACCTCTCCCTCCTCCCTTTTCCTCACACACCAGGACACCTCTCCCTCCTCCCTCTTCCCTCTTCCTCACACACCAGAACACCTCTCCCTCCTCCCTCTTCCTCACACAACAGAACACCTCTCCCTCCACCCTCTTCCTCACACACCAGAACACTTTTCACTCCTCCCTCTTCCTCACACACCACATCACCTCTCCCTCTTTCCTTTTCCTCACACACCAGAACACCTCTCCCTCCTTCCTCTTCCTCACACACCACATCACCTCTCCCTCTTTCCTTTTCCTCACACACCAGAACACCTCTCCCTCCTTCCTCCTCCCTCTTCCTCACACACCACATCACCTCTCCCTGTGTGTTCTATACATAGATCAAAGAGACTGAGCTAGAGAGTGTGTTGGTGAGCAAGTGAGCAGAGCTTAAAGTATGTGTATGTATGCGTGTGTGTGTTTCTCCTGATTGAGGAGGCATGCTCCCCTGAAGCGTGTGACCATAAAGATGCTTGTCTGCATGAGCTGGCTCCCAATACCATGCTGGACACGACGGTGATGGTGGTGGGGCTCTATGTGTGTGTGTAGAGGATAAATCTGTGTGTCTGCATGTGTATGTCACTCTGATGAGTCTGTGTGTGTGTGTCAGTCCAGTGTGTGTGTCAGTCTGTGTGTGTGTGTCAGTCCGGTGTGTGTCAGTCTGTGTGTGTGTGTCAGTCTGGTGTGTGTGTCAGTCTGTGTGTGTGTGTCAGTCCGGTGTGTGTGTCAGTCTGTGTGTGTGTGTCAGTCCGGTGTGTGTCAGTCTGTGTGTGTGTGTCAGTCCACTGTGTGTGTCAGTTCGATGTGTGTCAGTCCAGTGTGTGTGTCAGTCTGTGTGTGTGTGTGTCAGTCTGTGTGTGTGTCTGGATGTGTGTGTGTGTGTGTGTGTGTCTATCCAGTGTGTGTATGTGTGTGTGTGTGTGTGTGTCAGTCTAGTGAGTCAGTGTAGCTCCTGTCCTCAGTCTGAGATCAGGCTAGCAGTGATGATCAGTACAGACTACCTGAACAACTCATGCTACACACACACCCCAACACACACAGATAGATAGACACACAGACACACCCCAACACACACACAGACACACCTTCTACACACACACGCACGCACACAACCTCTACACACACACACACACACACTCTAAACACACACAGACACTCTCTTTATCCAATAGCCTACCTCACCCTCACTTTGTTTAGCCAACTAAAACACACTGTCACTGTCGCTCTTACAGTAATCAATAAAGTTGGATAGATTTGACCTCTAACCATTTCCTGCCAGCTGTGAAATAAGTCCAGACTTCTCGTTAGGAGAAGTGAACCATTGAATGTTTTTACATCCTAGGAAGAAAAACTGCAGAAATGGAATAATTTGGATCCCAATAATCCAGGGCTGTATGGCTTTAGTAGATAGAGCAAGTAACTACTGCTTAAGACGCTGCAGGTTGAAAGTCTATTGAATATACATTATTAATATCTAAAACTGTGTTTCATGAATACAGTCCAGGTAACAGAGCCATAATGACCATGCAGCTGTAGTAACTATCATGTAGCTGTTCTCTCCTTCACCAACCTCCCATCACTGCATACGTGTGTGTGTTTACAACCAGCCATGCCAACTGTCATCATTTTTCTTACTTTACGGTATGAAATCAATGCCAAAACCATTAGAGAAATGAACAATTTCTGTACATCAGACTGCAGTTCCCAAACAGCAATGTTCCTGAAGGCATACATCTCTTACATTTAAAATTTTTAATTCATTTAGCAGAATAGATTTTATAAAAAAGTGACAGTACAAACAATTAGCTTAACAATTATAGGAGATAGAGAAATAGAGAGACAGAGAGAGAAACAAAGAGAGAGATTCAGAGAGAGAGAGAGATACAGAGAGAGAGAGAGAGAGAGAGAGAGAGAGAGAGATACAGAGAGATACAGAGAGAGAGAGAGGGAGAGAGAGAGACAGAGACAGAGAGAGAAACAAAGAGAGAGATTCAGAGAGAGAGAGAGATACAGAGAGAGAGAGAGAGAGAGAGAGAGAGATACAGAGACAGTAGAGAAGTAGGAAGTAGTACAGAGCATGTATGTTTCATGAGCCCTGGCTCCTATCCCAGATCTCAGCCTGTTTTTCTACATTTATTATCCAGCGTCCACCAGGACTCACTGACAAGCTCCTAGCTTAATTAACACACTCAGATGGCATGCTTGACTGACATATGTGGAGGAGAGAGGGAGGTAGAGGAAATGGGGGAAGGGTGGAGGAGGGGGGAAGGGTGGGGGAGAGAGGGAGGTGTAGGGGAGGGGGAAGGGTGTAGGAGCGGGGAAGGGTGGAGGAGAGAGGGAGGTGTAGGGGAGGGGGAGGGTTGGAGGAGGGGGGAAGGGTGGAGGAGAGAGGGAGGTGTAGGGGAGGGGTGTAGGAGGGGGGTTAAGGAGGTCTGTGTCCAGGTCTTCCAGTAGGCTTGTGGGCCTGTCAGACTATACTGTACTGTTTACTACTGTATGTACCATGCTAGTGCACTGAGAGAGTCTGTGCTTTAACACTCTAGGGATGACACAGCTGCAGTCCGCCAGGCCCTGTCACATGTACTTACCCTCTCAATGTCTTCTCTCCTTCAAGCTTCCTTCTCTAAAAGTCTCCTTCTCTCTCACCTTCTGCTTACGACCCCCTCCATTTTTGTCTTCTTTTTACAGTGACATTTCTCCTGGGGTTCTCTCTCTCTTCCTCTCCCGCCACCCCCTCTCCTCCTCCTCCCTCTCCTCTACCCCTCTCTCCTCCTCCTCCCTCTCCTCCCCCCCTCTATCCCCCTTCTCCCTCTCCTCTACCCCTCTCTCCTCCTCCTCCTTCTCCTCTACCCCTCTCTGCTTCTCCTCCCTCTCCTCTCCCCCCTCATCCTCCTCCTCTACCCCTCTCCCCTCATCCTTCTCCTCCACCCCTCATCCTTCTCCCCGTCCCTCTCCTCTACCCCTCTCCCCTCCTCCTCCTCCTCCTCCTCTACCCCTCTCTCCTTATCCTCCCAGGAGAGCTTGGATGTTGGGTCAGCAGGACTCTACAGCCTTCTGTTCCTGGTTCTTACTTAAGCTTCATGCACGTCACACGGACTGTAACACAGACCTCCAGGGACCCAGTCACCTTGTGAGTGTGTGCGTGAGTGTGAGTGTGTGTGTGTTTGTGAGAGAGTGTTTGTGAGAGTGTGTTTGTGAGTGTGTGTGTGTGTGTCTGTGAGTGTGTGTTTGTGAGAGCGTGCATGCATGTCTGTGAGAGTGTGTCTGTGAGAGTGTGTGTTTGTGAGAGAGTGCTTGTCTGTGAGTGTGTGTTTTTGAGAGTGTGTTTGTGAGAGTGTGTGTGTATTTGTGTTTGTGAGAGTTTGTCTGTGAGTGTGTGTTTGTGAGAGTGTGTGTGTATTTGTGTTTGTGAGAGTTTGTCTGTGAGTGTGTGTTTGTGAGTGTGTGTTTGTGAGAGTGTGTCTGTGAGAGTGTTTGTGAGAGTGTGTTTGTGAGAGTGTGTGTGTCTGTGTGATTGTGCGTGTGTGTGCCCTCCAGGGACCCAGTCACCTTCTGTCCCCTCAGACACGATAAGCAGAGGAGGCAACATACTGTAAAAACAGCTGAAGGACAGTAAATACCAGCAGGCAGACGTTCCTGTCCCACATACACACACAGCAACACACAC
The DNA here is from genome assembly GCA_036571765.1 of Plecoglossus altivelis. Lineage (NCBI taxonomy): Eukaryota > Metazoa > Chordata > Actinopteri > Osmeriformes > Plecoglossidae > Plecoglossus > Plecoglossus altivelis. The sequence continues at coordinate 2,284,896 of BROE01000004.1, forward strand.
ACACAGCAACACACGCACACACACATACACACACTGAAACTCAGGCTAAAGAGCTCTGAATAATAGAGGAACACACACACACACACACACAGAAACACACACACAGAAACACACACAGCAACACACACACACAGCAAAACACACACACACAACACACAGACACACACACGGCAGCACACAGACACACACACGGCAGCACACACACACACAGACACATCAGCAAACAAACACAAACAAGAGACACACACACTGCGGCAGAACCACTGTAACCATAACATGAGACTCTGCTGGTCAGCCAGGGAGGGGAAACCACACAGGGATCCCTCTAATCCCTCCTGCTATCATCCTCCACATGGAAAACCCTGATAACACAGGAACAATGCAGACAGACAGACAGACATCCCTCCACGGCCCCCCTCCAGGGCCCCCCTCCTCCCTCCACGGCCCCCCTCATCCCTCCACAGCCCCCCTCCTCGGCCCCCCTCATCCCTCCACCGCCCCCCTCATCCCTCCACAGCCCCCCTCCCCCTCCTCGTTCCACAACCCCCCTCCTCCCTCCACGGCCCCCCTCCAGGGCCCCCCTCATCCCTCCACAGCCCCCCTCCTCGTTCCACAGCCCCCTCCTCCCAAATGGGCACAATTGCCCTAGAGGGGCGTCGAGGTAAGAAACAAACTGAATAAATTTCCTATTTGGAAACCCAAGGAAGAGGAGTTCCTTCAAAAAGCCTGCAAATATCTAACTTGAGGCGAACTAGCCCCTCAAATCCAGCAGTCTCTAGTCAGAGGATAAATGGACAAGGATTGTTTATGAAGACTGACATTTTATTTTTAACAAGAGTCGGCAGAAAAGAACAAAAGAGGGGGGGAAAAAAGGGAGGACGCCAGAGAAGAGAAAACAAAAAAAAACAAAAGATTCACTTTCTGTCAATCAGCCGCTCTTCCTGCTATATCGCAGCTCCACAACCGTGGGGAGAAAATGATAACGAGGCAGGAGGGGTGCGGGGTATCGAATGGGCATAGACAACGAGAACAGGAAACACTCCCCTTCACCCACGGCCGCCCTCAGTAACCCGCTCTCCAGGTGCCGCTTTGCTCCGATCCTGCCATCTCGACGCCTATCTCCAGCGTAGTACCTCCTGATGGTTCAATGCCGAACGGATCCTATACGTCAGGATCTCCGTAATGGCTGAGCAGGTTCATCTCCACAGCCCTCCTGCCTCACCGTTCCACAACCCGCTCCTCGCACGGCCTCTACACAGGCCCCTCATCCTCACGGCGCCTCAGGGCCTCATCCTCCTAAGCCCGCACTTTCGTTCACAGGCCCCATCCCTCTCACGGCCCTCTCTTCAGGGCCCTCCTCATAGCCTCCACAGCCCCTTCCTTCAAGCCCCCCTCCTCACTCCAAGCGCCCCTCTCCTTCCACTTAGCACCCGTCTTCCCTCCAGGGGTCCCCTGCCCTCCCAGCCCCCCTCCTCCCTTCACAGCCCCGCATAGCCTTCCTACGATGGCCCCCGCTCACTTCACTCCACAGAGATGCTATCTGCGCCATTCAAGCCCCCTCTTCCCTCCAACAGCACCCTCACTCTCTCCACGGCCCCCCGCATCCTCACGGGCCTTGCCTCATCTCCTCTCCAGCCCCAACTTCGCCCTGATTCACAGGCCTCCCGGATTCTGCATAGGGCCCATGTCTTTCCTCACCCCTCTCTTCCACTCACCCATAGCAAAGAAGGGCACCCCCAACAAGGTGGAGTTGAACTTCCCGTCGGAGATGAAGAAGATCCCAGCAGCGGTGACGTTGGCGATGCAGATGGTGAGCACTCCCAGCAGGCCTAGGAAGGGCTTCCCCCGCAGGCAGTCTCTCATGGAGCTGGAGATGGTGGCAGACAGCAGTACCAGCACCAAACTGACCAGCACCTCCCCCTGGGCCAGGGCCCCCGTCTGCTGGAAGTCCCTCCACAGGCTGAAGGAGCTGAGAGCCTGGAGGTGCATCTCCTCGTTGGGGCCCAGGAGACGCTGGATGAGGGCGCAGAACTCCTTCTCCCAGCGCTCAGCAATAGTGTCTTGCACGGCAGGGCCATGGTTGCGGAGGTAGTAGGAGATCTGAGCTGCACGGGCCAACTTCACCTGCTGCTCCCGGCTTCCAGGGGAGAAGGAGATGCCGCCCAGCTGGTGTCCAATGAAGGTGACACGGCCGTCCTGTCGGACAGAGGCATCATCACACAGAGCCAGTCACACACACACAGCTCCGCTGTCATGATATAACTCAACATTCACTTAAACTTTGTTTCTAAAATAGTTGGTAAATATTTTATAACACAGTATCTGAGACTCTTTTATTTTATTCATTATGAAAACCTGCTGCAGTAAAACCCTAAATCCCTTCAGAATGTTTGCATCATAAACCAGAGACAGAACACCAGAAAAGAACAAGATGACACAAAACATTCCTGACATCTCTGAGCCAGACCTCCACACACAGCAGAGCACCCTGTCAAACCCATCCAGGACTGTTTTCACTCAGGCATATTCTGGGTGTCCTGTCCCATCCTGAGCTGCAGAGAGATGAGGGGGGGAGGCTAGTATTACTGCCCCAGGAAGGTGACTGATACTTGGATATGAGAGATGGGACACAGGACACGCCTCCAGAGACGGCCCTCATAGACAAGTGGGCAAACAACCAATGGGTAAGTAACGCTGCGCTAACAAGGCATCACCTGTACCTATTGGCTCGCAGCATGCAGTTTCACTTTAAACTGACCAATCACAGAACTCTGATCATGTGTTTGTCATGGTGACAGCCAATTGAAAATCAAGCATTTTCTGTGGCAAATTGTAGTGTTTCTTTAACACCAGGAGTGTTCATGGAGATGAACCAGCAGTATGTAAACACTCAAGAATAAAATGGTGCTAAGTGAGCACTTTGAAGTACTGTGTGGTGTTTCACACAACACCTATGATACAAACAGCATAGCCCTCCAAACACATGAAACATTGACCTACTAGGGGTTTGGCACAGTTTAGGATAGCACACCACAGTGCTTGGGGCCTAAAACTAGACAGAGGAGCATGATGAAGACATTCAGACTGGCATCAGAGAAGCACTAGTCTGTGCAGGCACAACCCTAACCCAGACTGCAGTGGAGAGAAACCAGGTCACTTTGAAACTTCAAACACTTCACTTTTAGGAATAACAAAGGTTTGTGTCAGAGCTACATGGGGGAGAGAGAGGGAGGGAGAGGGGGAGGGAGGGAGA
>BROE01000004.1:2296707-2317164 GCA_036571765.1 Plecoglossus altivelis
TCATCATGTGAGTCATGTGATCAGCTAGCTACACTACCAGAAAAGACACCTGCCCCACATCTTTAGTGATGCCCACTGCAATCAATTGGATTTTCAATGGCATCGCTTGCGCTTACAATCCCTTACAATTCTAGCTCAACAGCTACAACCCCAGCCCCATTCCCATCCTGTCATATTTCCCAGCACAAGCCTTTGTCACTGAACGACCTGGTTGCCACACACTGACGTTGTTATGTACAGGAACCTGTGTATATCTTATCTCCTCCCAAGTAGGAGCTAGTGTGAGTCAGCCTGTTGGTGGGCTTCCTGGTTAACCCTTCAGCACCTCTGTAGGTCAGTAACCCTCACCCCAAACATAGCTGCCTGGCTGCAGGAGTTATGATCAGTGTGTTTTATTATGGAGTGCTTATTAACACCCTTCCTGTCACACATGCCCCCCCCCTTCCTCCCCATCTCACACCTTCCTTTCCTTCTCTGCCTCAGATAACAGGTCCTCCCCTCTCCGCCTTCTCCTCCTCTCCTCTCCCTTTCCCTCCCTCCCACTTTCTTTCTTCTCCTCCCTCCCTCCTCCTCACCAAACGCTCCTCACTTTCTCTCCTCTCCTCCCCCCCAACCCCCCCCCACCCCCTCTCCCTCTCCCCCTTTCCCTCCCTCCCTTCTTAAGATAACCCACCTGTGATAATAATTAATTTTCAGTTGTTACTTCTAACACACATGAGACGTGTGAATGGAGGAGAGAGCTATCTATCACTCCCTGGCTGTGTGGAGGCGGAGTGTGTGTGTAGGGATTAAACAGTTGAGGATAAATAATTTGCACATACACATCCATGTATACATGTGCCCGCTCACTTTTGTACATTCAGTACAAAAACAATCATACAAAGAAAGGAAAAATCCAAATTGATGGAAACTTTCCATGAATGGAAACTACATTGTGATCTGATTAGCCAAGCCTGAGCAGGGCTGTGAGTGGATGGGGAATTAATTATCTTTGATCTGTCTAATGAAGTTGGTTCTCATGCGGTGTAAAATGGCCCAGACTCTTTGAGAGGAGAGTAATGTGTCTGTTTCCATGCTGTCTGTTTCTGTTAGAGGAGAATAGTTCCCACTGTTTTACCGATGTGATACTCTTTCAAAACACACACAGAGATACATTAACCTAAACGTTATTCTACAACTCTCACTCTTCGTCTCCATCTCAGGCTTGTCCCTGTCATAGACACGACTGTGAGGTGTCCTTATGGCTGGTCTCCATGGCAGCATGGGTGGGGGACAACTGCTTTACAGGCCCACCAGGATGGAATGCAGAGAGAGATAGAATGTTCTGGAGGTTCCAGATGCCACTGCAGTCTCCCAGGTCAGAGTTAGCAGATGCTTGGCAGCAGGTTTGTTCCACTTGCTGCAGTATGAAGGTATGTGGTGCTGATTTCATCTTGTACTTATGGCTGCTGTGTGATTGCATGGTACACACTCTCACCCTCTTGTGTCCTGTCTCTCTGTCTTGTCTCTCTCACACACACACACACACATACATGCACACACACATACACACTCACACACATACACACACACACATACACACACACACATACACACACACATGCACACATGCGCATACACTAAGCTCGCACACACACATACGCAAGCACACACACATACGCATACGCACAGCTCTTTCTTCAGGGGTGTGTGTGTGCGTATATGTGTGTGTGCATATGTGTGTGTGTATGTGTGTGTGTATGTGAGTGTGTGTGTATGTGTGTGTGCGTATGTGTGTGTGTGTGTATGTGTGTGTGTGTGTGAGTGTGTGTGACAGTGTGCAGCCAGCGTCGTGCCCTAGTGGTTTTTAATGGTGTCGGAGCTCTGGGACAGAGACTGTGAACGGGCTCAATCCCACAAAGCATTCATTAGCAAACCTCCTTGGTTTGCCCACAGCTAGTGCCTGTGTCTCTGTGTAATCCAGCTAGTGCATGTGTCTCTGTGTAATCCAGATAGTACCTGTGTCTCTGTGTAATCCAGCTAGTGCATGTGTCTCTGTAATCCAGCTAGTGCCTGTGTCTCTGTAATCCAGCTAGTGCCTGTGTCTCTGTGTAATCCAGCTAGTGCATGTGTCTCTGTGTAATCCAGCTAGTGCCTGTGTCTCTGTGTAATCCAGCTAGTGCTTGTGTCTCTGTGTAATCCAGATAGTGCCTGTGTAATCCAGATAGTGCCTGTGTCTCTGAGAGGCTGAGAGAGAGGCTGAGAGAGAGGCTGAGAGAGGCCAAGAGAGGCTGAAAGAGAGGCCGAGAGAGAGGCCAAGAGAGAGGCCAAGAGAGGCTGAAAGAGAGGCCGAGAGAGAGGTCTTCACACCCCATCCCCTACCTGCTCAGGAAGCTTCACACAGCAGCAGGAGCTGACAGACTTCCAGGAGCCAGGCTGGGATGGTTCAGACAGCCTCATTACGAGAACCTGCAGCGAGACACGGCTGCATCAGACAGCAAAGATCTGAAGGCTGCAGAGGGTGTAATGAAAGATTGAGTAGGAGTCGAAAATGTGCTGGCTTTTGTTCCCATTAACCTAATTGGAGAGGAGAGAGAAGAACGAGAGAGAGGGGAGTAGAGGGGAAGGGAGGAGAGGTAGAGAGAGAAGAGGAGAGGTAGAAAGAGGAGAAGGGAGGAGAGGGGAAGGGAGGAGAGGAAAGAGAGGAGAGCTAGAGAGAGGAGAAGGGAGGAGAGGGAAAGGGAGGAGAGGAAAGAGAAACATTAGGGGGAGGGGAGGAGAGTGGATGATGGTGCAGTAGTGGGTAGCAGACCAGAACAGTGGTAATGATGAACATTGCTGTAGTTTAGTTATTGATCATGACCTCTAAACTAAGGAACCTCGAAAGCTGTATTTGTAAAGAGCTCCTGAATGAAGGAGCACACCAACACACAGGGTGGCCATGAGTGGAATCCTGCCAGCTAGACTTACGAAGGGGAATCATAACGGGCAGAGTTGCCATGTGATGACCAGCGGTTGGTCACACCAAGTAAGTAGGGAAAAAAACTCTAACCTAGTGTGGCTTTGAGCTGCGCATTAGGAGGGCATCTAGACTGCCTTGCTTCATGGTAGCTCTTTAGACTAGGTTAGCCAGGAAATGAAATAAGTTATTCTATGTCAATTATACATTTTGACAAGGCCACCAAATACAAGTTAAAACTGGTTTGAAAATGTTAGAAGTAGAAATGATAGACATTTGTATAAAACATTAAAGGAGTGAAAGTATAAAGTTGTAAAGTACTGACACCAAAACAAATCTACTGAAGTAGTGTGATCTCTGTGCAGGAGTCTGTCTCTAGTGATAGAACAAGCCTGGTCCAGCAGCACATACAGGATGCAGGAGTCTGTCTCTAGTGATGGGAGAAGCCTGCTCCAGCAGCACATACAGGATGCAGGAGTCTGTCTCTAGTGATAGAACAAGCCTGGTCCAGCAGCACATACAGGATGCAGGAGTCTGTCTCTAGTGATAGAACAAGCCTGCTCCAGCAGCACATACAGGAACGTGATTTACAGACTCCACCACGGATTCTGTATCGATATTCAATCTATCCATCCCAGTATCCCTACCTCCCTTGCTCAGCTTCTCCAGTAAAATGCCACCAAGTGAAACTCAATTATTGGTATATTTGTCCAATATTTCAAGACTGACAATACTTCAGTTGAAAGTGCCCTTTCAGGGCAAAAGTCTGTTTCATCAGTGAGGATGTGTTCTGAGGTGTTTCAATGAGGATGTGTTCTGAGGTGTTTCAATGAGGATGTGTTCTGAGGTGTTTCAGTGAGAATGTGTTCTGAAGTGTTTCAGTAAGGATGTGTTCTCAGGTGTTTCATCAGTGAGGATGTGTTCTCAGGTGTTTCAGTGAGGATGTGTTCTGAGGTGTTTCATCAGTGAGGATGTGTTCTGAGGTGTTTCAGTGAGGATGTGTCCTGAGGTGTTTCAGTGAGGATGTGTTTTGAGGTGTTTCAGTGAGGATGTGTCCTGAGGTGTTTCAGTGAGTATGTGTTCTCAGGTGTTTCAGTAAGGATGTGTTCTCAGGTGTTTCATCAGTGAGGATGTGTCCCGAGGTGTTTCAGTGAGGATGTGTCCTGAGGTGTTTCAGTGAGATGTGTTCTGAGGTGTTTCAGTGAGGATGTGTTCTGAGGTGTTTCAGTGAGGATGTGTTCTGAGGTGTTTCATCAGTGAGGATGTGTTCTGAAGTGTTTCATCAGTGAGGATGTGTTCTGAGGTGTTTCAGTGAGGATGTGTTCTGAGGTGTTTCAGTAAGGATGTGTTCTCAGGTGTTTCATCAGTGAGGATGTGTCCCGAGGTGTTTCAGTGAGGATGTGTTCTGAGGTGTTTCAGTGAGGATGTGTTCTGAGGTGTTTCAGTGAGGATGTGTCCTGAGGTGTTTTAGTGAGGATGTGTTCTGAGGTGTTTCAGTGAGGATGTGTTCTGAAGTGTTTCAGTGAGGATGTGTCCTGAGGTGTTTCAGTGAGGATGTGTCCTGAGGTGTTTCAGTGAGATGTGTTCTGAGGTGTTTCAGTGAGGATGTGTTCTGAAGTGTTTCATCAGTGAGGATGTGTTCTGAAGTGTTTCATCAGTGAGGATGTGTTCTGAGGTGTTTCAGTGAGGATGTGTTCTGAGGTGTTTCAGTGAGGATGTGTTCTGAGGTGTTTCAGTGAGGATGTGTTCTCAGGTGTTTCAGTGAGGATGTGTCAAAGGTATTACCACCAGTTCAGACAGGAAGGGTTATGACTGAGAGACTGGGTTATGTCCTTCCTCCCTCCATCCCTCCATTCCTCCATTACTCCCTCCTCCATTCCTCATCCCTCCATCCCTCCATTCCTCCATTACTCCCTCCTCCATTCCTCTTTCCATCCCTCCATTCCTCCATTACTCCCTCCTCCATTCCTCATCCCTCCATCCCTCTATTCCTCCATTCCTCCTTCCTCCATTCCTCATCCCTCCCTCCCTTTCTCCCGCCATTCCTCCTCTCTCTCTGCTCGCTCTCCTCCTCCCGTCCTCATGTCATCTCTATCCTCACCCCTTTCTCCTCTCTGTCGCTCTCCTCTCTCCACCTCTCTTTCTCCCACACAGTCCAGCCCCTCCTCCTGATGAATCTATAAATAACTTCTGGAGAGTTTCCCCTCATTCCTTTCCTGCTTCTGCTTTAAACCCTCAGACACACACACACACACACACACACAATACACACACACACAGCATATACAACACATACACACACACACACACACAATACACATACACACGTACACACACAACAAACACACACATACACACACATACATACACACACATACACACACACATAGTACACGCACACACACACACACACACACGATAACATACACACACACATCACACACATACATACAACACACACACACACATTGCATACACACACACATACATACACTACATACACACACACACATGCTCTCTTTTCCTTCTCTCTTTCTCTCTATCAAGCACACACACACACACATACACATACACATAACGCATACACAGTAACACATCCTACACACACATCACACATACACACAGCACACAACAAACACAGCACACACTCATACACTTACACACACATAGGCCATGGTGGACCAACGGTCTATGCTTGATCATGTGGAGAATGGGATTCAAAGGTTTCAAGAGTGACTAGGGTTATCTTGGTTACCTTGGTTACCAGGTGGAGTGGATGGTCAGCAGATGAAAGGTGATGTGTAGCCATCTCTATCTGTTGACCTCAGGCTGGGGACCATCAACACACCAGTCATGTCTCTCTCTTTCATTTGTCTCTCTCCTCCTGTCTCTCCCTCTGTCCTGTCTCTCCCCATCCTGTCTCTCTGCTTTCCTGCCTCTTCTGTCTCTTGTCTCTCCTCCTGTCTCTTCTCTTCCTGTGCTCTCTCGCTTTCCTGTCTTCTCTCCCTCCTGTCTCTCTCCTTTCTGTCTCTCTCTTCCTGTTCTCTCATTCCTGTCTCTCCCATCCTGTCTCCTGCTTCCTGTCTGGATTACTGGGTGGCCAGACATCTGTATTGTTAAAATAACAATCTGCTGACTGCAGGCAGTTTCATCAAAGTGTGAAATGAATCACGTGTGTTTAAACAAAAGCAACATGATGAACTAGTGACCAAGAATAAAGAGCTAAAGAGGAGGTGAGGAGCAACACCCAGTGTGTTAATAAGGAGTGATGTTTGGTGCTGAGATGTCTAGACTGTCCCTGCAGACGGACACAGTTGCTCTGGTTTCGATGTCTGGGTCGGACATTATTAGATGCTGGCCTTGTTTCTTAATCCTCCACAGGCTGCAGAATTCTCACCAAGGCTGCTCCATCCACACACTGATGACTGAGCAAGGTGACATCTCTCTGACTCACTACACAACCACACACTGATCACACACACACACACTGATCAAAGTGAGGATGTGTCCCGAGGTGTTTCAGTGAGGATGTGTTCTGAGGTGTTTCAGTGAGGATGTGTTCTGAGGTGTTTCAGTGAGGATGTGTTCTGAGGTGTTTCATCAGTGAGGATGTGTTCTGAAGTGTTTCATCAGTGAGGATGTGTTCTGAGGTGTTTCAGTGAGGATGTGTTCTGAAGTATTTCAGTGAGAATGTGTTCTGAAGTGTTTCATCAGTGAGGATGTGTTCTGGGGTGTTTCAGTAAGGATGTGTTCTGAAGTGTTTCAGTAAGGATGTGTTCTGAGGTGTTTCAGTGAGGATGTGTCCTGAGGTGTTTTTCAGTGAGATGTGTTCTGAGGTGTTTCAGTGAGGATGTGTTCTGAGGTGTTTCAATGAGGATGTGTTCTGAGGTGTTTCAGTGAGGATGTGTTTTGAGGTGTTTCAGTGAGGATGTGTTTTGAGGTGTTTCAGTGAGGATGTGTTCTGAAGTGTTTCATCAGTGAGGATGTGTTCTGAAGTGTTTCATCAGTGAGGATGTGTTCTGAGGTGTTTCAGTGAGGATGTGTTCTGAGGTGTTTCAGTGAGGATGTGTTCTGAGGTGTTTCAGTGAGGATGTGTTCTCAGGTGTTTCAGTGAGGATGTGTCAAAGGTATTACCACCAGTTCAGACAGGAAGGGTTATGACTGAGAGACTGGGTTATGTCCTTCCTCCCTCCATCCTCCATTTCGCTCATTACTCCTCCTCCATTCCTCATCCTTCCATCCCCTTATTCCTCCATCTCCATCCCTCCATTCCCCATCCCTCCATTCTCCATACTCCTCCTCATTCCATCCCTCATCCCTCCATTCCTCCATTCCTCCTTCCTCCATTCCTATTCTCCTCCCTTTCTTCCTTCCGGCCATTCCCTCTCTCTCTCTCCTCTCTCTCCTCCCTCCTCAGTCATCTATCTCTCCCTTTCTCCTCTCTGTCGCTCTCCTCTCTCCACCTCTCGGTTCTCAGCAGTCCAGCCCCTCCTCCTGATGAATCTATAAATAACTTCTGGAGAGTTTCCCCTCATTCCTTTCCTGCTTCTGCTTTAAACCCCTGCAGACACACACACACACACGACACACACATCACACCACCCATATACACACATAACACACACACACACACACACATACACATACAACACGCTACACACACACACACACACCACATACACACACATAAACATAAACACACATAACAGCACACACATGTACACGCACAACACACACACACACACATACATACACACACACACACACATACATACACACACACACACACACATGCATACACACACATACATACACACATACACACACACGCACACACATACACACATACCTACACACACACACACGCACACACACATACACATACACATACACACATACACATACACACATACCTACACACACACACACATACACACACACACACAAACACACACACACACATACACTTACACACACATAGGCCATGGTGGACCAACGGTCTATGCTTGATCATGTGGAGAATGGGATTCAAAGGTTTCAAGAGTGACTAGGGTTATCTTGGTTACCTTGGTTACCAGGTGGAGTGGATGGTCAGCAGATGAAAGGTGATGTGTAGCCATCTCTATCTGTTGACCTCAGGCTGGGGACCATCAACACACCAGTCATGTCTCTCTCTTTCATGTCTCTCTCCTTCCTGTCTCTCTCCTTCCTGTCTCTCCCTCCTGTCTCTCTCTTTCCTGTCTCTCCCTACTGTCTCTCTCCCTCCTGTCTCTCTCTTTCCTGTCTCTCCCTCCTGTCTCTCTCCCTCCTGTCTCTCTCTTTCCTGTCTCTCTCCTTCCTGTCTCTCCCTCCTGTCTCTCTCCCTCCTGTCTCTCTCTTTCCTGTCTCTCTCCTTCCTGTCTCTCTCCCTCCTGTCTCCCTCCTTCCTGTCTGGATCACTGGGTGGCCAGACATCTGTATTGTTAAAATAACAATCTGCTGACTGCAGGCAGTTTCATCAAAGTGTGAAATGAATCACGTGTGTTTAAACAAAAGCAACATGATGAACTAGTGACCAAGAATAAAGAGCTAAAGAGGAGGTGAGGAGCAACACCCAGTGTGTTAATAAGGAGTGATGTTTGGTGCTGAGATGTCTAGACTGTCCCTGCAGACGGACACAGTTGCTCTGGTTTCGATGTCTGGGTCGGACATTATTAGATGCTGGCCTTGTTTCTTAATCCTCCACAGGCTGCAGAATTCTCACCAAGGCTGCTCCATCCACACACTGATGACTGAGCAAGGTGACATCTCTCTGACTCACTACACACACACACACACACTGATCACACACACACACACACACACACACACACACACACTGATCACACACACTCACTACACACACTGATCACACACTCTCACTACACACACTGATCACACACACTCACTACACACACTGATCACACACACTCACTACACACACTGATGATTGAGCAAGGTGACATCTCTTGCATTCTGTCTCTAACTCTCTGCACACACACACACAAACAAACACTCACACACACAAACAAACACTCACACTCAAACACTCTGATCACACACTCCCCACACACACACACACTCAACACACACACACACCACATACACACACACTCACTACACACACACACACACACACTCACTACATACACACACTCACTCACTACATACACACAAACACTCACTACACACACACACTCACCACACACACACTCACTACGCACACAATCACCACACACACACAATCACCACACACACACACACACACACTCACTACACACACACTCACTACACACACTCTCTCATGGGAAAGGACTTGAGTCCTGCAGCTTTGTCACTCAGATCATTGTAACCATGGCGTCACCTGGATACAATGTTAATCCCCCATAGCAGCAGGGCATGGGGATCTCTGTTGGAGGCAGCAATGATGCCCAATACCAGAGAGGGACAGTGTGTGTAGGAGTGTGTGTGTCTACTGTGAGTGTGTGTGTCTACTGTGAGTGTGTGTTTGAGTGTGTGTGTGATTGTGTGTGTCTACTGTGCGTGTGTGAATGCGTGTGTCTACTGTGAGTGTGTGTGTGTATGAGTGTGTGTGTGTGATTGTGTGTTTCTAATGTGAGCGTGTGAGTGTGTGTGTGACTGGATGTGTCTAGTGTAAGTGTGGGCAGGCATGTGTGAGTGTATGTGTGTAGGAGTGTGTAAGTGTGTGTCTAATGTAAGTGTGTGTGTGTGACTGTGTGTGTCTGTGTGTGTCTAATGTCAGTGTGAGTGTATGTGTGTAGGAGTGTGTGAGTGTATGTGTGTAGGAGTGTATGAGTGTGTGTCTAATGCGAGTGTGTATGTGTGTGTGTGACTGTGTGTGTCTAATGTGAGTGTATGTGTGAGTGTATGTGTGTAGGAGTGTGTGTGTGTGTGAGTGTGTCTAATGTGAGTGTGTGTGTGGGAGTGCGCAAGAGTCTTACGAATGTGTTACAGAAAGATCAAAAGGAAACAGTAATTATAACAGTCATGAGAGAGAGACGGAGAGAGAGAGAGAGCGAGAGAGAGAGGGAGAGAGAGAGATAGTTGGAGAGAAAGGTGGAGAGAGAGGGAGAGAGGTGTAAAGAAAGGGAGAGAGAGAGAGGTGGAGAGAAAGTGATTGAAAATATATAATTGAAGGAAAAGGCTAAGCAAGAGAGAGAGAGAGAGAGAATTCCACCTTTGCTGTGTGATTTATGCAAATGTTCAACAATTCCTGTCACAGAAAACTTGGTCCTTCCACAAAACTCTGGGAACAGGCAAACGTAGACCAAGAGCAGGCAATCAGCTAACAGCTCTCGTTATCACCCCCCCAGGGAGTAAAAGCAGTTATTATCTGTGTGAAGGGGAGCAGGTGAGCCTGGCGTGTGGCTGCCCTGCCTGCACTCTAGCCTTCTGTAGCCCCCCTGCAATGGATGGGGTCACAGAGCAAGTGAGATGAACTGGAGGAGAATCTAAAGATGGACTGAAAAGCATTAGAGAAAGGCTGAATCAGTACGATGAGGGTGTGGAGAGAAGATGGCATCCCCCTCACACACACACACACACACACACACACACACACACACACACACACGCGTGCGCACACACACACACACGCACGCACACTCACACACACACACGCACACACACGTACGCACACACACGTACGCACACACACGCATGCACGCACGCACGCACACGCACACACACTCACACACACACACACGCACACACACACACACGCACACTCACACTCACTCACTCACTCACTCACACCCCTGCATGTCTCTCCTCTCCTGTCAAGTGAAGGTTTTCCCTTCTTACAGCCTCCATATGTCAGCAGGTCGAGAGAAAGAAACCTTGAGGAAAGTACTCAGTCATCCCAGACTGTTCCTTCATCTGTTCCCTCTCCTCTCCCTCCTCTGTTCCCTCTCCTCTCCCTCCTCTGTTCCCTCTCCTCTCCCTCCTCTGTTCCCTCTCCTCTCCCTCCTCTGTTTCCTCTCCTCTCCCTCCTCTGTTCCCTCTCTCTCCTCTGTTCCCTCTCCTCTCCCTCCTCTGTTCCCTCTCCTCTCCCTCCCCTGTTCCCTCTCCTCTCCCTCCTCTGTTCCCTCTCCTCTCCCTCCTCTGTTCCCTCTCCTCTCCCTCCCCTGTTCCTTCTAGTCTCCTTGCTACAACTGCACCTTGACCCCAGGGTGGTATTCATTCATACTCTCACTCTCTCTGTCTGACAGCCCATTCTACCTCTCCATTGCCAAACCATCAGGCTGACATGATGAAGTGATGGTGGAATGAGAACATGTCATCTGTAAATGACGTCAGACGGCAGTGTGTGTCCTCTTCTGCTGAAGGACAGACGAGAGGGAAAGACGTGATGTGTTATTGTGTAAATGTCCCTGTGTGTGTGTGTGCGTGTGCATGTGTGCGTGTGTATGCTTGTGTGTGCATGTGTGCATGTGTGTGTGTGTGTGTGTGTGTGTGTGTGTGTGCATGTGTGTGTGTGCATGTGTGTGTGTGTGTGTATTGACAGAGAGAAGTGTCCCCTCATTCACAGGCCTGTTCCTCTCTGGTGAGCTGTGAAGTGCAGCAATTTATTTCTACTATGAATTGATGGCTTGTGAATGGGCAATAGATGGCCCTGTGTTAAGATACATGGATTTGTGTGTGTGTGTGCGAGAGAGAGAGCAAGAGAGAGTCTGTTTTTGTGTTTGTGTGCGAGAAATTGTTTCCAGCTAACCTTGGGATCTCCTTCCTTTTTCTGCAGTGACATCACAGATCTCCTTCCTTTTTCTGCGGTGACATCACAGATCTCTTTCCTGTTTCTGCTGTGACATCACAGATCTCCTTCCTGTTTCTGCTGTGACATCACAGAGACCAGAAACCTCTTCCGTGTTGACATGCAAGTGGGATATACTGATTACTGAAGAGTATGAGAGAGCAAAACAATACCGTTCTCAGTGTATAAGAAGCTTCCGGCATGACACAGGTGACCTCTAGACCAGCAAAGATAGTATTTCTTTCTGCCAGTCTGTATGATATGACATTGAGAGAGATAGAGGATTTTGGGTTTTCCACGAGGATTATAGATGATGGATATATAATATAGACAGGGGCCTGTGTGCGTCTGAGGCCTGCTGAAACCAATTATATTTTTGAGACAAAAATCTCCCCCACGGAGCGCAGTGCTTCATCAAGTAAGAGCCAGTCCTGCCTTTTCACGCCCTCTCTACCCTCCCCCTCCCTCTTACCCTCCCCCCCTCTCCCTCTCTAACTCTCCCCTCTCCTCACACTAATTTCCCTCTCCCTCTCTCCCCTCCCTCCTCTCCCCATCTCTCTTCTCCTTCCTCCCCTCCCCCTTCTCCTCTCTACCCTCTCCTCCTCTCCCCTCTCACCCTCTCCTCTCTCCCCTACCTGTCCCCCTCTCTCCTTCCATTCCCTCTCACAGTCCCCACTTCCTCCCCCCCTTCCTCTCTACCATCTCCTCCTCTCTTTCCTCAACCTCTCTCTCCCTGTAAATGACTGTTCTGTGTTTCAACATCCATTTGCGCAATTCTATTTCTGCCTCTACTCTTGATGCATGGCTGTGTTCAGCTTCTGGTCTGCTCCTCTCTGTGTGACTGTCTGTCTCTGGAGGAGGAGGAGGAGGAGGTCTCTGTGTGACTGTCTGTCTCTGGAGGAGAAGGAGGTCTCTGTGTGACTGTCTGTCTCCGGAGGAGGAGGAGGTCTCGGTGTGACTGTCTGTCTTTGGAGGAGGAGGAGGAGAAGGTCTCTGTGTGACCGGCAAGGAGGTCTCTGTGTGACTGTCTGTCTCTGGAGGAGGAGGAGGAGGTCTCTGTGTGACTGTCTGTCTCTGGAGGAGAAGGAGGTCTCTGTGTGACTGTCTGTCTCCAGAGGAAGAGGAGGAGGAGGTGTCTGTGTGACTGTCTGTCTCTGGAGAAGGAGGTCTCTGTGTGACTGTCTGTCTCCGGAGGAGGAGGAGGTCTCTGTGTGACTGTCTGTCTCTGGAGGAGGAGGTCTCTGTGTGACCGGCAAGGAGGTCTCTGTGTGACTGTCTGTCTCTGGAGGAGGAGGAGGAGGAGGTCTCTGTGTGACTGTCTGTCTCTGAAGGAGGAGGAGGAGGTCTCTGTTTGACCGGCAAGGAGGTCTCTGTGTAACTGTCTGTCTCTGGAGGAGGAGGAGGTCTCTGTGTGACTGTCTGTCTCTGGAGGAGGAGAAGGAGGAGGTCTCTATGACTGTCCGTCTCTGAAGGAGGAGGAGGAGGTCTCTGTGTGACTGTCTGTCTCCGGAGGAGGAGGAGGTCTCTGTTTGTGACCTGTCTGTCTCTGGAGGAGGAGGTCTCTGTGTGACCGGCAAGGAGGTCTCTGTGTGACTGATATGACTCTGGGAGGAGGAGGAGGAGGAGATTCTCGTGTGTGACTGTCTGTCTCTGAAGGAGGAGGAGGAAAGGTCTCTTGTTTGAACCACGCAAGACGAAAGGTGTCTGTGTAAAGCTGTTCTGTCTCCGTGGACCGGAGAGGGTAGTCTCTGCTGTGACTGTCTGTCTACTTGGAGGAGGAGATAGGAGGAGGAGATAGAGGAGATAGAGGAGAGAGAGAAGGAGGAGAGGAGGAGGTATCTCTGGGTGTGACTGTCTGTCTCCGGAGGAGGAGGAGGAGGTCTCTGTGTGACTGGCAAGGAGGTCTCTGTGTGACTGTCCGTCTGGCATGGAAAAAGACCCTTGTGGTAAAACTAAACCGTTTTAGAGTCAAATCTGTTTTCAAGTCACTAGCTTCATCAACACTACATGTAGTGACCTTATATCTGTGTGAAAATGAATGTCATCACATCAGGTGTTTAGTGGTCGTAAACCCTGAAGGAATGGGAGTGGTATACGGTCTCATTCACACACTTTCATTTATGACTCATCGCTGTTCCAGTTAGAGAGGGAGAAAAAGAGAGAGCAGGAGGGAGAGCAGGGGAGAGGCTGCAGTAGGGAGAGCAGGGGAGAGAGCAGGGGAGAGAGCAGGGGAGAGAGCAGGGGAGAGAGTAGGGGAGAGAGCAGGGGAGAGAGCAGGGGAGAGAGCAGGGGAGAGAGCAGGGGAGAGAGCAGGGGAGAGGCTGCAGTAGGGAGGTGTGTCCATCATCCACTTAGCTGCAGCTTCCACCACTCTTCTGTCCCTGAAACATTGTGTGTCCTGTCCCTCCCTCTCTCTTTCCCCCCTCTATCTCCTTTCCTGCAATATGGCATTTCTCTCTCTCTCCCTCTCCCTCTCTCACTCTCGGGATGCGCTGGGGGTCTCTCTCTGTCTCGTGCAGCACAACACATCTCTCTCTCTCCTCTCCACAACTCCGCTCACCCCCCTCTCGCTCCAACCTGTCTCTCCCCTCTTTCTCAGTCTCTCTCCCCCCCACCCTCACCCCATCACTCTCTCTCTCTCTCTCATCCATCTCCTTCTCCTCATCTGTCTCCTCTTGCTCTACTCTCCATCTGGCGTCCGTCTCTTCGTCTCTCTGTCCGTCTCTCACACACACACTCTCATCTCTCTCTTCTCTCATCTTCTCTCTTCTCTCTTCCACTGTCTCTCACCTGTCTCTCCTCCGCCCTGTCTTCCCTCTCTCTCTCTTTCCCTTCTCTCTCCTTCTCCCCTCTCCCTCTCCTCTTTACTCTCCCTTCCTCCCTCTGGTCCTCTCTCTTCTCTCTCTCTCCTCGTTAAACAAGTGATTGTTTGCCATCTGCCGTCTCTCATTACAGCTTGTTCATGCAGACTTCTTGCAAGCTCTGCCAAGTCAAGGACTAAATTACAGAGAAACTTTTCTGATTATCAACATATCTTACTGATTAAGTCTTCCGTCCCTCCCTCTCCCTCCTTCCACCCTCCTAAACTAGACTAGGCTACAGGACTCCCTCCTTACAGACCATATTACATGACTCCCTCCTGTCAAACCAGATTACATGACTCCTGTCAGACCAGGTTACATGACTCCTGTCAAACCAGATTACATGACTCCCTCCTGTCAAACCAGATTACATGACTCCTGTCAAACCAGATTACATGACTCCTGTCAGACCAAGTTACATGACTCCTGTCAAACCAGATTATATGACTCCTGTCAAACCAGATTACATGACTCCTGTCACACCAGATTACATGACTCCTGTCAGACCAGATTACATGACTCCTGTCAAACCAGATTACATGACTCCTGTCAAACCAGATTACATGACTCCTGTCAGACCAGATTACATGACTCCTGTCAGACCAGATTACATGACTCCTGCCTGTCAGACCAGATTACATGACTCCTGTCTGCCAAGGCGTTTCTTGTGTAAAACGTATCTTAAAAGGAAGGTTTCAGAGATTAGCTGAGTCAAAGCAAAATACAGATTTGCACTGGTGAGTGCCTCTTACTATAAATGTATTGAGTCTTAATCCTAATCTGTAAATACCACTGTGGTCTATAAATACCACTGTAGTCTGTAAATACCACTGTGGTCTATAAATACCACTGTAGTCTATAAATACCACTGTGGTCTATCAAAGGCATCAATAATGAAGAAGAGGATTAGAATTCATCATCAGTCTCTCTTATGCATCATATTTTTAGTTTAAAAAAGAATGATCTGGAACATCTCACATCTGAATTCCAAAATAAATTTAGAATAATAAGTTAAGAATATGAATTCACTTCCGACCAGAACAGTTTTCCATAACTGTGATCACTTTTGAAGGCTGTCGGAGATTAGCTGTTAAGAGGTGAATTTATTCTCTCAGTGTTACATGAACGTATTTGCTGTGCAAATTCAGAAGTCTCATGTTCAAATCTGTGCTTTGGTTTACAGTGTCTGCCAAATGGACACTTTACTGTGAACACCTTGCTGTATGTGCGTGGATTGTGTTTGTGAATTGTGTGATATTTGTGTGTGTGCAGTGAGTGTGTGCGGTGAGTGTGTGAGTGTGCGGTGAGTGTGTGAGTGTGCGGTGAGTGTGTGTGGGGTGAGTGTGAGAATGAGTGTGTGTGTGTGTGAGTGTGTGTGTGTGTGTGAGTGTGGTGAGTGAGTGTGTGTGTGTGTGTGGTGAGTGTGAGTGTGTGTGTGTGAGTGCAGTGAGTGTGTGTGTGTGTGTGCGTGTGTGCAGTGAGTGTGTGTGTGTGTGTGTGTTCCTCCTGCAGTCTCTCCAGGCTTAATGAAGGCTGTCTCCCAGCTCCCTGGCATCCTGCTGCTTTTCTCTGCTGTAATACAGTAACACACAGGTGAGGCTGCTGTAATACAGTAACACACAGGTGAGGCTGCTGTAATACAGTAACACACAGGTGCATCTGCTGTAATACAGTAACACACAGGTGGATCTGAGGCTGCTGCACATACTGCTGTTTAGGACCTGCCTGTCTATTTGCCTGTCTATCTATCTGCCTGCCTGCCTGCCTGCCTGCCTGTCTATCTGCCTGTCTATCTCTCTGCCTGTCTGTCTGCCTGTCTATCTCTTCCTACCTGGCTGTTATGCGTCTCCTCCTCCTCTCTGACTATTCTGTGTCTCCTCCTCCTTCTCCTTCCAGGCTGTTCTGTGTCTCCTCCTTCTCCTTCCTGGCTGTTCTGCGTCTCCTTCTCCTTCCTGGCTGTTCTGCGTCTCCTTCTCCTTCCTGGCTGTTCTGTGTCTCCTTCTCCTTCCTGGCTGTTCTGCGTCTCCTTCTCCTTCCTGGCTGTTCTGCGTCTCCTTCCTGGCTGTTCTGTGTCTCCTTCTCCTTCCTGGCTGTTCTGTGTCTCCTTCTCCTTCCTGGCTGTTCTGTGTCTCCTTCCTGGCTGTTCTGTGTCTCCTTCTCCTTCCTGGCTGTTCTGTGTCTCCTTCTCCTTCCTGGCTGTTCTGCGTCTCCTTCTCCTTCCTGGCTGTTCTGTGTCTCCTCCTCTTCCCTAACTGTTCTGTGTCTCCTCCTCCTTCTCCTTCCTGGCTGTTCTGCGTCTCCTCCTTCTCCTTCCTGGCTGTTCTGCGTCTCCTTCTCCTTCTCCTTCCTGGCTGTTCTGCGTCTCCTCCTCTTCCCTGGGGGTTTTCATAGTAAATGCTCGCTACGTATTGTGTTGTGAGTGTTGTGAATCAGTTGTGAGTTGCCCGTGGCAACAGAGTTCCAAGCAATTACATTAGCACACGTTAGCATTAAACGCAGTGTGTGTTCTCCAAGATTGAAGAGAGCCATTTAGTTGTTATCTTCAGAATGAGATAATAAAACTGTTGCATGTAGTGAGCCTGTACATGATCAACACAGCTCATGTTGTCCTCATCAGCACATCACCAATCAGACATGACCGCAGGACTTAAGCAGAAAAGACAACCGATGTTTTAGCCTAGGAGTTTTTACCTTAATGCCTAAAACCAATCATGCCTCTCTCCCTGGATCACCATTGCTATTTAATTGAGATAAATTAAACAGTTTTGGCTGCAAGATCCCTGGCCACCAGTTCTGATGTATCCTTGATAGACACAATTGAACAATATTCCAACAAGATGGAACAGATGAATGACATAAAGATGTTTTCCTCATGTGGTATCTCAGGGGATACTACATAGGCTGAGCCTTCACCCCTGTGGCTGTGTGTTCTGCTTATCTATACGTTCTGTTCTGCATCTGTCTTCATCATCTGCAAGAGGAACAGTTGAATTATCTGCCAGAGGAGGGCTTTGTCGAACAGCTCCAAGCCACATTAAGACCACACCTGAAGACAGATACCACACCTGCAGACAGAGATCATACAGCTGTTTTGATGTGTAAAGGATTTAATATAGCTGCTATAATTTGTCTATCTTTGTTTATATCTATGTGATATAATGAGGCGAAAACCAGTTTCAAGGGGAGTTTTCTTGCTTTAGCGTGAACTGTGTGTAGCTGTATAGAGAGCGTGTTTGTATGTATATAGAGTGTGTGTGTGTGTGTGTGTGTGTGTGTGTGTGTGTATAGAGAGTTTTTAGATCACCATCGCACACCTCAGCAAAACCTGGATCAATCTGTCCTCTGGTTTGATCAGTCAGCAGAGGCAATGAGGAGGAGGGGGGGATGGGAGCACTGAGTATGACAGAAGAGGGGGGAGAGGAGAGGAGGAGTGGGGGGAGAGGAGAGAAGGGGTGGGGGGAGAGGAGAGATATGGGTGGGAGGAGAGGAGAGGAGAGGAGAGGAGAGGAGGGGTGGGGTGCTTGGAGGGAGGGAGAGGAGAGGAGAGGAGGGGTGGGGGGAGAGAAGAGGGGGGTTGGGTGGAGGGAGGGAGGGAGGGAGGGAGGGAGGGAGGGAAAGGAGAGGTGGTCATAGAAGACCAACAGCCCTGAAACAGGAAGTGCCATAGACAGGAAGTTACAGAGACAGGAAGTTACAGAGACAGGAAGTCACAGAGACAGGAAGTTGCAGAGACAGGAAGTTACAGCGACAGGAAGTCACAATTAATTAGCTGTGCTGAACAGACAGAGACCTGAGTCACAACACATACGTCTCTGATCAATCCTGCTCCCCTCTCTTCCTCTCTCTCGTTCTCACTCTCGCTTCTGTTTCAGGAATAGGAGCTTTCATTCCATTGTTGTTCTTTCATGTTGTGGCTGTTATTTTTACCTACACTCTCCTGACCGTGAAGGAGAGATGCTGGATGGAGCAGGGAGATGCTGGATGGAGCAGGGAGATGCTGGATGGAGCAGGAAAGAGCTGGATGGAGCAGGGAGATGCTGAATGGAGCAGGGAGATGCTGGATGGAGCAGAGAGATCCTGGATGGAGCAGAGAGATGCTGGATGGAGCAGAGAGATGCTGGATGGAGCAGAGAGATGCTGGATGGAGCAGGGAGATGCTGGATGGAGCAGAGAGATGCTGGATGGAGCAGGGAGATGCTGGATGGAGCAGGGAGATGCTGGATGGAGCAGGAAAGAGCTGGATGGAGCAGAGAGATGCTGGATGGAGTAGGGAGATGCTGGATGGAGCAGGGAGATGCTGGATGGAGCAGGGAGATGCTGGATGGAGCAGGGAGATGCTGGATGGAGCAGAGAGATGCTGGATGGAGCAGGGAGATGCTGGATGGAGCAGAGAGATGCTGGATGGAGCAGAGAGATGCTGGATGGAGCAGGGAGATGCTGGATGGAGCAGGCATAGACTGAGATGAGCTGAACAGGTAATACCATTTACTAGCTTAAGCCAGTAGAAGGAGACATGAAGAGGAGGAGGATGATGATGGGAGGGAAGAGGAGGAGGAGGATGAGGAGGAAGAGGAGGAGGAAGAGGAGGAGGAAGGCAGCTTGTGCAAGCTGCATAGTGAATAATTGATCATGTACATAAAGCTAGGTAGGGGAGGACGGGCTGGGGGGAAGGTTGGGGAAGATGATGAATACTCTTCCATGTGTTGCACGTCAGTCAGAGCATAATGTGTTCCACAGCCCCCATTGCTGCTCTCACTTCTCCTCTTTTTCCTCCTCTCCCTCCCTCCCTCCCTCCCTCCTTCCACCTCCTCTCTCTCCCTCCCTACCATTGTTCTCCTTCTACTCTCCCTCCTCCTCTCGGCGTTCCTCCCTCCCTTCCTTCCACCCTCCTCTCTCTCCCTCCCTCCATTGCGCTCTCCTACTCTCCCTCCTCTCCTCCTTCCACCTCCTCTCTCTCCCTCCCTCCCATTGCTCTCCTACTCTCCTCCCTCCTTCTACTCCCTCTCCTTTCCCTCCCTCCTCCATGCTCTCCTTCTACTCTCCTTCCTCTCTCCCCTCCCTCCCTTCCCTCCCTCTCCTCCTTTCACCTCCTCTCTCCACCTTCCCTCCCATTGCTCCTCTATCATCTCATCTCCTCCTCTCTCCCTCCCTTTTTTTCTCCTCCTTCTCTTCCTCCCCCCCCCCTTTTCAACACACAAAGCAACTCAGAAGTGAATGAGGCTTTTTTAATATCAATCTGTGGATAAAACTGTCAGTCTGCAATAAGTGCGACTGTTTAAAAATGTATTGCACTATCAGCCTCAGGGGAGTGTAGATGTGAGTGTGTGAGAGAGGGAGAGGGAGAGAGAGAGAGAGAGAGCAGTGGATGGGAGGGACTCTGCTGAGATGCAATATAGAGGGCTGGAGCAGAGTATGTTTGAACAAGAGATGACCTAATGTTGCGAGACGGTAGTGACA
The DNA here is from genome assembly GCA_036571765.1 of Plecoglossus altivelis. Lineage (NCBI taxonomy): Eukaryota > Metazoa > Chordata > Actinopteri > Osmeriformes > Plecoglossidae > Plecoglossus > Plecoglossus altivelis. The sequence goes on from BROE01000004.1 coordinate 2,316,755, forward strand.
TCGGTGGATCTGTGTGCAAGCATGAGAGTGACATGCCGGGAGGGGGCAAAAGCTTATGGATTTTTTAGAGGGTCAGGAGAGCGGGAGAGAGAGGATGGGAGGAATAGCAGGAAGAGAGAGAGAGACGAGGAGGGGGATATGGGTGATGGGTAGAGAGCCGAGGAGAGGAGGGAGAGGGATGTGTGCTGTAGGGGGGAGTAGAGGGAGGAGGAGGGTAGTGATACTTGTGCAATGTCAGTTTGATGGGTAGATGATAGTGTGTAGTTCCTTAGTGCGTATCTGGGAGGGTGATTTGGTGTGCTGGTGTGATGAGGGTGTGGATATGTAGAGTGCGAAGGATGTATATTGTAGGCGGAGATGTGTACCCGTGTATGTGTGCGTTTCTGGGTGTATGTGTGGGTATGTGAGTG
>BROE01000004.1:2317244-2328900 GCA_036571765.1 Plecoglossus altivelis
AAGAGAGAGAGAGAGAGAGAGAGAGAGAGAGAGGGAGAGAGAGAGAGAGAGAGAGAGTGTATGTGTGTGAGTGTGTATGTGTGTCTGTGTGGGTGGGTCGATGTGTGTGTGAGTGGACCCTAGTTTCGCATTCAACATACATTATTAAATCTGTCCTTTCAAATTGAAAATTGGGTGCCTAGGTACAGTCTGGGTGTGTGGACAGCCATTACAGAGAGACAGAAAGAGAGGAGAGAGGAGACAGTCAGAGGGAGAAAAAGAGAGAGACAGAGGAGAACATAGAAAGGGAGAGACTGTGTTCACTGGAGAGAGAGACAAACAAACTGTTGAAGTAATTCGTTTTTCAGTGTTTGCGTTGGAGGAAGGTGTCGTCTGTGATAGACATGCTTACTCACCTGAATGCAATACTGTATTGCGGCAGATCTACAGAGAGGACTAATCTATGTTCAGGTTTTGTTGATCCCTGGAGAGACTCGCACATGATGGATCACTTCAATGATCACTTCAGACCAACGATCATTCTTTGTGAAACAGCCTGTACGATCACATCAACAGCCTGTACGATCACATCAACAGCCTGTACGATCACATATGCATCAAACACATACTGATGAACTGAGCCCATCAACACACACACACACACACACACATACACACACACACACATACACACACACTCACACACACACTCACACACACACCCTTTTGACTAAACTCAGCATTTCTTCAGTGCCTTAACTCACTGTCCTTCACTCTGCCTGCACCCACCCCTCACCCCTGTGATGGACCAATCACAACAAGGCTGCTGGAACCAGTGAGCCAATAGGAAGCTGCGAACAGCCCACACTTCCTTCTTGAGAGGACTTTAAGCATATCTGTAAGTGCTGGGAGCCAGAGACGCCCTCGGTTGGAAGAGTTGACCCCCTCACGGTCTGAGTATAAAACAAAGTGCACCAGACCGTAAAGACCACAGTGAGAAGACATCATCTAAATGGTTCTGGACCCCACAGTTATTACTATACCACTTCAAAAACCTTCCATGAAACTAGCTTTCTAAAAAGGGTTTGTAACCAGATTTGGAAAGCGGGTTTTGGAACGCACACAGGCACGTTTCTGTAGACTTCCACTGTAAAGCTTCCATTGTAGAATAAGTTATCATGTGTGACACTGTGTTTGTGTACACGTGCGAACAGCATGTGTGAGTGTGTGTTTGTTTTGTACTGTGTGTGTGTGTGTGTGTGTGTGTGTGTGTGAGTGTGTGTGTGTGTGTGTGAGTGTGTGTGTGTGTGTGTGNCAGGGCTGGAGGGGGGGGCAGGGCTGGAGGGGGGGCAGGGCTGGTCTGGATGGGGGGGGGCAGGGCTGGAGGGGAAGTGAAAGAGTTGATCCTGCTTTCTGTCCTCTCCTCCTCTCCTCCTCTCCTCCTCTCCTCCTGCCTCTGGCTCTGTTTCAGTGTGCTGAGAGGAGAGAAGAAGAAAGAAAGTAATATATGATGTTGTTACCTTAAACCACAGTTTTATCCAAACATGAATCAAAACATGATTACCATTCAGACGGGCTTGTGAGAGTAACAACAGTCTTGAGATGTTTTTTAGTTGTTTCAGCAACATTGTAATGTGGGTTCTCTGCAGTTTGAAAGACCCATTACTGTTATGTACAGTCATAGAAAGACATACGGCTTGTCACAAACATGGTCCTGATTCTCAGAGTACTGACCGGCACATCACAGAGTACTGACAGGCACATCACAGTGTACTGACCGGCACATCACAACATAACAGCACAGTTCTGGTATTCACAACAAACACACCACTATCCCAATAAGAGTGTCAAATATTCCCTCAGCCACATGAGTTTAAATCACGATCACCAGTATAGCCATACTGTAAATCACTACTGTGTGTGTACACGTGTGTGTCTGTCTGTGTGCACGTGTGTGTCTGTCCGTGTACACGTTTGTGTCTGTCTGTGTACACGTGTGTGTCTGTCTGTGTACACGTGTGTGTCTGTGTGTGTGCACGTGTGTGTCTGTCTGTGTGCACGTGTGTGTCTGTCCGTGTGCACGTGTGTGTCTGTCTGTGTGCACGTGTGTGTCTGTGTGTGTACACGTGTGTGTCTGTCTGTGTGCACGTGTGTGTCTGTGTGTGTACATGTTTGTGTCTGTCTGTGTGCACGTATGTGTCTGTGTGTGTACACGTTTGTGTCTGTCTGTGTGCACGTGTGTGTCTGTGTGTGTACACGTGTGTGTCTGTCTGTGTACACGTGTGTGTCTGTGTGTGTACACGTGTGTGTCTGTGTGTGTACACGTGTGTGTAAGGATACATAACTTCCCCTCTTTATCATGATCTTAATCTGTCTGTGATATATTGTTCCTGTTTGAGGCAGACCTGAGGCGCTCCAGAAGCTGGACTTGATTTCATACACTTTTCATTTCCTGTTTCATGGTGTCTCTGTGTAGGAGACACTGCGCTCCTCTCAGCTCTACCATCAGCAGTGCTGTGATTAAAACAACTCTCTCTCTCTATGGACAACCAATAATGAGGCCAGACTAAAAAACGGAAGGGAAAAGGAGAGATGGAAAGGGAAGAGAATGAATAAATGAGATACAGAGAGAGAAAAAAGAGAGAGAACCGGTAAAATAAAGAGGTTGAAATCAAAGAGAGGGGGATAGTAAGGAGAAAGGAGAAAAGAGAGAAAGAAAAATGTCTGGTTTCCATAATGCAGCAACATTTCCATGAAAGAAGCTTTCCTCTAAAGTAGGGTAATAGCTTTCAGTACCGCTCTTTCAAAACAAACAGGACCATGACAATGGCACAAATAAAACAACTCCTTTTTCTCTTAGTCAGTTTGTGTGTCAGTCCTTTCATTAATTCTGTCACTAGTTTAATTTGCAACTTGTAACTCTTAATGAGCATATTTTGTTCATGTTGGCTTGTTTGCACGTTAGCTTTCTGATTCAGAAAATCATCACCAGAGGTTTAAGAGGTGGACAAGGAACACAGAAAGTACACATGACAAACAGTGAAGGTGAAGACAGAGAAATACGAGGAGAAGAGAAGACAGAGAGATGTGGAGAGTAGAGGAGAAGACAGAGAGGTTAATGGGCTGGCAACAACAAAGCGTATTAGACCCTGTTTTGAGCTGGCATCTCTAACAACTGTTCCTGTACCCTGTTGTTCAGTATTGATTAGATGTGCGTTTCCTTCAAGGTGAACTCCTGGAAGCGGAGAGATCTCTGTGAGGACAATGTAGCCCACGGCATCGCTGTGCCTGGCTAACAGTTCAGGTTCTAGAGGGGCCCTGCTGTTGTGATTTACAGAATGCTGACTTGACTGCCTATTAAAGTTGAATTAAATAGCTGGGTCTTCATAGTGAATGGCAGACAAAACTCTTAGCTAAATGATGAGAGGGATGGGAAAAGTGCTGATCCAGCATGCTGTGTCTTTAAGATAGTTGGATGGTGGCTGGCAGGATGTGAACATGCAGCTACAATGGCATGTCACTACAACTACACACTGTTCTGCATCACCTACACACTGTTCTACATCATCTCCACACTGTTCTACATCATCTCCACACTGTTCTACATCTCCTACACACTGTTCTGCATCACCTCCACACTGTTCTACATCTCCTCTATGCTGTTCTACATCACCTCCACACTGTGCTGCATCACCTTCACACTGTTCTACATCACTGTTCTACATCACCTACACACTGTTCTACATCACTGTTCTACATCACCTCCACTCTGTTCTGCATCATCTCCAAACTGTTCTACATCACCTCCACACTGTTCTGCATCACCTCCACACTGTTCTACATCACCTCCACACTGTTCTGCATCACCTCCACACTGTTCTACATCACCTCCACACTGTTCTACATCACTGTTCTACATCACCTCCACACTGTTCTACATCACCTCCACACTGTTCTACATCTCCTACACACTGTTCTACATCTCCTACACACTGTTCTGCATCTCCTCCACACTGTTCTACATCACCTCCACACTGTTCTACATCACCTACACACTGTTCTACATCACCTCCATACTGTTCTGCATCACCTCCACACTGTTCTACATCACCTCCACACTGTTCTACATCACTGTTCTACATCACCTCCACACTGTTCTGCATCACCTCCACGCTGTTCTGCATCACCTCCACACTGTTCTACATCACTGTTCTACATCACCTCCACACTGTTCTGCATCACCTCCACTCGGTTCTACATCACCTCCACACTGTTCTACATCACCTCCACACTGTTCTACATCTCCTACACACTGTTCTACATCTCCTACACACTGTTCTGCATCTCCTCCACACTGTTCTGCATCACCTCCACACTGTTCTACATCACTGTTCTGCATCACTGTTCTGCATCACTGTTCTGCATCACTGTTCTGCATCACCTCCACACTGTTCTGCATCACCTCCACACTGTTCTACATCACCTCCACACTGTTCTACATCACCTCCACTATGTTCTACAACACTGTTCTACATCACCTCCACACTGTTCTGCATCACCTCCACACTGTTCTGCATCACCTCCACTCTGTTCTGCATCACCTCCACTCTGTTCTGCATCTCCTCCACTCTGTTCTACATCACCTCCACTATGTTCTACATCGCTGTTCTGCATCACCTCCACACTGTTCTACATCACTGTTCTACATCACTGTTCTACATCACTGTTCTGCATCACTGTTCTGCATCACTGTTCTACATCACTGTTCTACATCACTGTTCTACATCACCTCCATGCTGTTCTGCATCACACTTCCTTCATGTTACTGTGACTTTGCAGCAGACCACTGCACACTTGGTTGGACGGCACACCAACCAATCACCAAACCGCACCGTGGCTCCACCAATCACTCGACTCCCCAGGCAGTCTCTCTCATGGTGCATGTTTATTACAGACTGCCAAGAACTGAGAAGCACGTTTATCATTAATAAAGTCTGCAGGTTTGAGATTCCTTTATGAAACATACTCGCTCATACGCGTTTGTGGGTTCGTTTGATTGGGTTCAGATGTTAGCAATCAGGATCATTCAGCTTTTTAGTCAGGCTCATGACACAAGACCCAATGAGGTGACAAAGATCGCCATCTGGTGGTCAATATGTAGACAGCAACATTATAACGCCTTGCCTCAAATGGAAGAATATTCATAGCTGGAGAGAGATGTGTGTGTGTGTGTGTGTGTGTGTGTGTGTGTGTGTGTGTGTGTGTGTAGTTGAGCAGCCCCATAGATCCATGACAAAGTACAAGTTACAGAGACTGTATGATGAATAGTCTCTTCCTCTCCCCTCCTACTTGACTGAAGGATGTGTGTGCTTAAGCTCAGGTGTGTGTTGTGTGGAATCTTGTCCTTCACTCCTTTCCTTTCACTGTCATGGATGAGACAGAGGAAGTTAGTAATGTCAGCATGACTGAGAACAGAGCCGTCCCTGATGGAGAAGATTGTCCGCGTCTAAAACGATTCCTGGCGAATGAGCTGCGTGTCTATAGTGTCGTTTAGTATTAGTCTCTAATTTGACTGAACAAGTGTAGTTAGCACTTAAACCTTTACCAGTTTTTTTAAATGGACCTGTGTACTTTTGCCATCTCTGTAGTTATATAATCTGATGTTGTAAACAACACAATACAACATTTGTACACACTTTATTCTCAGTCATATATAAAAAACACAGGATGACAAAAAGGAGAAATGATTTAACTATAAATTCCAGTGTGATCATGGCTTCTCAGTCCAGGGTTGAAGCCTGTGGTCAGAAGATGACATCACAAGATGACATCACAGCCCTGCAGGAACCTCTTCTGCATGTCAGGAGCAGCCGTCCAATGATCTAGACTCTTCACCTCCATCACCTCCATCTCCCTGTTCTCCACCCTTCGCTTTCCTGCATAGGGCTTACTGCAGAAACAACACACACACATTAACAAAAACACACACTAATACACACACTAATACACAGGCACACTAATACACACACACTAATACACAGGCACACTAATACACACACTAATACATACAACTAATACACAGGGACACTAATACACACACTCATACACACAAACTAATACACAGGCACACTAATACACACACTAATACACACAAACTAATACACACACTAATACACACACACACTAATACACAGGCACACTAATACACACACACTAATAAATGCAGGCACACTAATACACAGGCACACTAATACACATGCACTAATAAACACACACACTTATACACAGGCACACTAATACACATACACACTAATACACAGGCACACTAATACACACACACACTAATACACAGGCACACTAATACACACACACTAACAAACACATGCACAGTTAGACTGCTCAGACAACAGCACCCTCTGGAAGTAAAACTGGTAGTACATGTCTTCAACACATCCTGTTGAGTTTGAGTTTGACTGTATCCCTAAGTGATTAAGGTTAGGAATAGGGTTGGGGTGAGGTGGGGGGGGCTAGGACTAGGACTAAGGTTAGTAGAGGGGTTAGGGTTGGGAGTTGCATTAGACAAACAGAAAGTGGGCTCACTGAAACAGCGGGATCCTGTAGGTGGAGGCCATCTTGCGGAAGTGTGGGCTGTACTCTGGAGTCAGGTAGGGTCTAGAACCAGGAACAGGCTCCCAGGATACCCTGACTACAACCAGGGACACAGGGTTAGAATACTGGGGGCAGGGTAGAATACTGGGGGCAGGGTTAGAATACTGGGGGCAGGGTAGAATACTGGGGGCAGGGTTAGAATACTGGGGGCACTGTCATCTACAGGACCATTTATAGCCTCTGATTGGATTGTCCTTTGGTAAAAAATGCTTTGAAGACATTTGTTTTGTCTGAACTTTGGTTTAGTTGGTCTGAAATAGTTTTTATGTTGTCTGTGAACTTGAATCATACATGGGATCGTGGAGGGGAGATTCAATTTTCTCTGAGTTCAATCAGTTACACATATAATCTAAATGTTTGTGTGTGTTTGTGTGTTTGTGTGTATGTTAAAGATAGTAGCATGTTATGTTTGACCCCTAAGACAACAGAAGGGTTTAAAAAACAAAGTTTCCATCACTTTGGATAAGAGCATCTACTAGATGAGTAAAACACTCAGCACCTTGTTTCTTCCTGCCCAGACAGTCTTCTAGAGTCCTCTCCATAGAAAGATGATGGGCAAAGGGGAAGCAGCGCTTCCCAACATGGTAGGACCTGGCTTGGCCTGCACTGGGATAGAAGGACCACTCCAAGCGAGACTCCATGTTGGCTTCTAAACACACAGGTTGGTTATCAGATCATTCTTAGGGACTTTGGTTCAGATGCCAGTGAGAATGGGAGAATGCAGGTTGTGTTTAGTGTGTGTTTGATTATGTGGTGTGTTGTGTTACATAACATGATTAATGTAGCTCAGTGGTTAGAGCATTTGAAGACAGATCAAGAGGTTGCAGGTTTAAAACCTTCTCTGTCACTTTGGTTGTTATGGCTGTCAGTGGCAGCCATCTTGCCACTCACCTATGAAGGTCCTCATCTCTTGCAGGTCTGTCTCTGATGGGGTGCAGGTCTGTCTCTGATGGGGTGCAGGTCTGTCTCTGATGGGGTGCAGGTCTGTCTCGGATGGGGTGCAGGGGTGTCTCTGGTGTGTCACTGTAGTCAGGAGAGGGCAGCTAAACACCACCTCTAGACAAGGTTACACCTGGAGGTACAGGTCAGACAAGGTTACACCTGGAGGTACAGGTCAGGCAAGGTTACACCTGGAGGTACAGGTTGAACAAGGTCACACCTGGAGGTACAGGTTGAACAAGGTCACACCTGGAGGTACAGGTTGAACAAGGTCACACCTGGAGGTACAGGTCAGACAAGGTTACACCTGGAGGTACAGGTCAGGCAAGGTTACACCTGGAGGTACAGGTCAGACAAGGTTACAGCTGGAGGTACAGGTTGAACAAGGTCTCACCTGGAGGTACAGGTCAGGCAAGGTTACACCTGGAGGTACAGGTTGAACAAGGTTACACCTGGAGGTACAGGTCAGGCAAGGTTACACCTGGAGGTACAGGTCAGGCAAGGTTACACCTGGAGGTACAGGTTGAACAAGGTTACACCTAGAGGTACAGGTCAGACAAGGTTACACCTGGAGGTACAGGTTGAACAAGGTCTCACCTGGAGGTACAGGTCAGACAAGGTTACAGCTGGAGGTACAGGTTGAACAAGGTCTCACCTGGAGGTACAGGTCAGGCAAGGTTACACCTGGAGGTACAGGTCAGACAAGGTTACAGCTGGAGGTACAGGTTGAACAAGGTCACACCTAGAGGTACAGGTCAGACAAGGTTACACCTGGAGGTACAGGTTGAACAAGGTCTCACCTGGAGGTACAGGTCAGACAAGGTCACACCTGGAGGTACAGGTTGAACAAGGTTACACCTGGAGGTACAGATCAGACAAGGTTACACCTGGAGGTACAGGTCAGACAAGGTTACACCTGGAGGTACAGGTCAGGCAAGGTTACACCTGGAGGTACAGGTTGAACAAGGTTACACCTGGAGGTACAGGTCAGACAAGGTTACAGCTGGAGGTACAGGTTGAACAAGGTTACACCTGGAGGTACAGGTTGAACAAGGTTACACCTGGAGGTACAGGTTGAACAAGGTTACACCTGGAGGTACAGGTCAGACAAGGTTACACCTGGAGGTACAGGTTGAACAAGGTTACACCTGGAGGTACAGGTCAGGCAAGGTCACACCTGGAGGTACAGGTTGAACAAGGTTACACCTGGAGGTACAGGTCAGGCAAGGTTACACCTGGAGGTACAGGTTGAACAAGGTCACACCTGGAGGTACAGGTCAGGCAAGGTTACACCTGGAGGTACAGGTCAGACAAGGTTACACCTGGAGGTACAGGTTGAACAAGGTTACACCTGGAGGTACAGGTTGAACAAGGTCACACCTGGAGGTACAGGTCAGACAAGGTTACACCTGGAGGTACAGGTTGAACAAGGTCACACCTGGAGGTACAGGTTGAACAAGGTTACACCTGGAGGTACAGGTTGAACAAGGTTACACCTGGAGGTACAGGTTGAACAACTCATTGTAGAAACCTATTAGGTGGTTTTGTTCACTGTGTTACTTTACACTGTATCCAGTAGCTGAGATGTGGTTACTTTACACTGTCTGGTAGCTGAGACGTGGTTACTTTACACTGTCTGTTAGGTGAGATGATACTTTACACTGTGTCTGGTAGCTGAGATGTGGTTACTTTACACTGTCTGGTATCTGAGATTTTACTTCACACTCTGTCTGATAGCTGAGATGATACTTTACACTGTGCCTTGTAGCTGAGATGTGGTTACTTGACAATGTGTCTGGTAGCTAGTGGCAACTGTGGCTGGTGGCTAGTAAATGTAACTGCTGTTTAGGCTTTTGTTCATGTCCAGTATGTGCATATACCCTAACAGTGTGTTTAACATTACTCCTCAACATCAAGTGGATTTCCTTGAATTAATACCTAATGTCCTCGTTTATTTCAGAAGAGTCAGATACTTACCATGTACATTTTAAATCACACCATCACTGGATACAATCCTGGAGGAAGTATAGTTGAGGGCTCATGTCTAAGTGGGTCTCTGCCTGCCTGTGTGACACAGTCTGACACTGACAAGGCAGCCGATGACTCATGGCCACTGTGCTGTCATAATTCTAGAACCGTGACAACTGCTTACAGTACAGTGACAGTTCAAGAGCGTCACTGTGACAGGACAGTTCGTGAGGGCCAGTCTAATATAGAATAACAGTGTTCCGCATTAAGAAGGACACATGCCGTGTTACATGTTATGTCTAGCAAATCTTACTTTTGGGCCAATTATGTTTGCTTATTAATAAACAAAAAATCCCGTTGCGCTTAAAGGGTTAAGTGTAAAATATAATTGTAATGTTCCTGAACCGCTTTGCGCGCATGCGGCCGGTAACCGGTCTGCCCTCTATGAGAACAGTCGTTGATAAATTATTCAGTCAGCTGTAACGAAAGCGCGGAAAGGCCTTTTGCCTTCAAGCACGACCTAATTTAATATTTCATACATAAATATAACAATCCGCAAATATTATATTTACGTAAAAGAGATACCTCCTCTCTGTCGAATGTCTGTCCGTCCGTCTTTCGTAAAAGCAATGAACAGTTGGATAGACGAGCTATGTAACTGACTAGGTCTGTAGGCACTAGACTCATCCGTTGCTAAGAGAGGCTTGTAAACTTTACGGGCGTGAGAGCAGCGACAGAGTTGGTGGAGAAACTCAAAAGGTCCGAACTACAATAGCCAATTGTGACTGTGCGCCCAGGGTGTTGGCATGGCAGCCTACAGAATATTGCACAGCCACAAGATGGCGCTTAAAGACCAGGGAAATCTGAATCCCTGCCAGTGAGGCTCATCTTACTTCACCTTATGTAAACCGCAGTGAAGGTAAATCATATATTTGTTAGTGTTTCGAATCACGTAGCCTACATTTTTTCTCTGGTAATATTCCCCAAGTTTTATTATACTGCCACACTCGCCTCAAACAGGTCCGCTATTAAGCAAGGACCAACAATATTCAAGTCCTGCTTGTTGATGGCATACCGCTGCAATCTGACATTCCCACTGGACAGAAATCAGTGTAGCTTGTAAATTACAAAACGATTCGTAGCTTCATAGTCAAAAGAGAGACTGCAATCTCTGTTTGACGGTTTCAACGTAGCCTACAGTGTGTTCCTTTAAATCCACCTGTTCTAGCGCCACTGCATGCGCCTTCGGGTTGGCGGAGCTATGGGTTAAATGTGGTTTGAAGACATCGTTTATTACGCTCAGCACCGGGAGTGTAACGGAGAGCTCTTCTTTTAATTTAATCACATGGCTCCGGTGTTTTTAGCCACTGAATGGATTACTGCCTCAGCTCGTCTGAGAATATAAACGTTTTCCACCCTGGTGCGTTTGCGCGCAATCTGGTTGTCATGAAATCAGTTACACTTAATCGCTGAAATGACCACTTTCTCTGTGCTGACCTACTTGGCTTTTCTACTGTAAGTTCCGCGTCGTTCTTTATTATGATACGGTCTGAAATCCAGTGAGCGGCAACACGTTTGACTTCAAAGTCAGACCGAGGACGCGCTTTCCGTTGGAGACATTCGGCAACTATTTGTTGCAAACATTCAGGACAAGGTGATGTTGCCGTTACCGTATCGGACCCCCACGGCACCCTAACCGTCTTTTTCTCAGTTTTTAATAAGTCGTCTGAGTCGTCCTTGAGAGATCATCCACGTGTGTTTCAATTATGTTCACTTTCGCTGCCTTCTGCTACATGCTCTCTCTGGTCCTCTGCGCGTCTCTCATCTTTTTCGCAATATGGCATGTAAGTGGCATTTATTATCATACCTCCAATGTATATTAAGATTTTGTTTTCAGAATAATTTGAGATTTGAATCCTATCGATAAGGTGATATCATCGGTTATTCAGTAAGCCTATATTTCCACCCTCTGTGTCCAGTACTAGCAAGCTAATTATTAAGCTATCAAAAACCAGACAGCCAGTCCACATGTACCTGCCCCATCCCTCCTCTCCCTGCCCCGTTCCTCCTCTCCCTGCCCCATCCCTCCTCTCCCTGCCCC
>BROE01000004.1:2340320-2352751 GCA_036571765.1 Plecoglossus altivelis
TCACTATACTGCATGACTCCAGAAGGTTAACATCTTCTCCCACTCTTACTGCTCACTATACTGCATGACTCCAGAAGGTTAACATCTTCTCCCACTCTTACTGATCACTATACTGCATGACTCCAGAAGGTTAAAATCTTCTCCCACTCTTACTGCTCACTATACTGCATGACTCCAGAAGGTTAACATCTTCTCCCACTCTTACTGCTCACTATACTGCATGACTCCATAAGGTTAACATCTTCTCCCACTCTTACTGCTCACTATACTGCATGACTCCAGAAGGTTAACATCTTCTCCCCCTCTTACTGCTCACTATACTGCATGACTCCAGAAGGTTAAAATCTTCTCCCACTCTTACTGATCACTATACTGCATGACTCCAGAAGGTTAACATCTTCTCCCACTCTTACTGCTCACTATACTGCATGACTCCAGAAGGTTAACATCTTCTCCCACTCTTACTGATCACTATACTGCATGACTCCAGAAGGTTAACATCTTCTCCCACTCTTACTGCTCACTATACTGCATGACTCCAGAAGGTTAACAGATAATCAGTACATGAAAGATTCTGATACGTCTGTGCTTTCAGACCAGTGCATCTGCAGTGGGTCGTCTCTGAATAAACAGTTTTCTCTCTTGGCGTGTCACGTCCTGTGACTCCAGTTCTCTTCTTCCTTCTGTGTGTATCTCATTTCCTGTTCAGCCAGCGCTCTGCTTGTCAAGCACTTTTTCGCTGAGTAACATTTCAAAGCAAACTCAGCCTAATTGGTTGCTAATGAGAAGTGTTGAAACGGAGACAGCAGGCAGGCAGGCAGGCAAAGCAAGCAGGAGGCAGGCTGGCAGGCAAGCAGGCAGGCAGGCAGGCAGGGCAAGCAAGCAGGCAGGCAGGCTTGGCGGCCAAAAGCAGGAGGCAGGCAAGCAGGCAGGCAGGCTGTCAGGCAGGCAGGGCATGGGCGGGCAAGTCAGGCAGGCAGGCAAGCAGGCAGGCAGGCGGGCAGGCAGGCAGGCAGGCTGGCTGGCTGGCTGGCTGCAGGCAAGCAGGCAGGGCAGGAGGCAGGCAGCAGCAGGCAGACTGCAGTCTGGCAGTCGGCAGGCAGCAGGCAGGCAGGCAGGCTGGCTGGGTGGCTGGATAACTGGCTGACTGGATAACTAGCTGGCTGGCTGACTGACTGGCAGGCAGGCAGGCAGGCGCAGGCAGGCAGGCAGACTGGCAGTTTCTGGCAGGCAGGCAGGCACAGCAGGCAAGCAGGCAGCAGGCAGGCAGGCAGGCAGGCAGGCAGGCAGGCAGGCAGGGCTAGTTGCTGTTGGGAACCGGCGTGGCTGGCTGCCAGGCAGCAGCAATGCCGTGCATGCACGGCAGACATGCGGCGCAGGCTGGCTGGCAGGCACAGCAGGCAGGAGGGAGGCAGGCAGGCTGGCAGGCGGCAGGCAGGCAGGCAGGCAGGCACATTTTTCCTGCCAGTTAGTGTGTCTGAATGGGAAACAACAGTCTTAGCTGTAAACAGTGTAAGCCTTCAGTCTTACCTCAGATTACAGTATAAACTCCACCATGAATTATACATCTAATCTGCAATGTCTCCTGGTGGAAAGGAGGATTTAGATCACATATGTATGTTTATGGTCAATATTAATGCACCCTTGAAACAGCTGTGTCCCTCCTGTTAGAGAGACAGGTTAGAGAGACAGACAGGTTAGATAGACAGGTTAGATAGACAGGTTAGAGAGACAGACAGGTTAGAGAGACAGACAGGTTAGATAGACAGGTTAGATAGACAGGTTAGAGAGACAGACAGGTTAGAGAGACAGGTTAGAGAGACAGACAGGTTAGATAGACAGGTTAGAGAGACAGACAGGTTAGAGAGACAGACAGGTTAGAGAGACAGACAGGAGAGGAGAGGAAGAGGAGAGCAGAAAGGAGTGAAGGAATTGACAGTACAGGCCAACTACAAACCAAGTTGTTGTCTTGCAGTGGTGGTGTATCGTGTGTTTAGATTTCGGTTTGTGATGGTTCCTTTCTTCCCCGACCCCTGACCCCTGACCCCTGCACAGAGGGAGAGACTCAGGAACATCGAGAGGATCTGCAACCTGCTGCGAAAGGTGAGTACACGCCTGAGTACATCCTCGAACAGCCGTGCCTGCTAGTGTGTATGTGTGTGTGTGTGTTCATGTGTGTGTGTGTGTGTGTTCATGTGTGTGTGTGTGTGTTCATGTGTGTGTGTGTGTATGTGTGTGTGTGTGTATGTGTGTGTGCATGTGTGCATGCATGTATGTGCGCTCAGTCACACACACATACCTCTCTCTGGGGAACAGCTCACAGCTGTGACCCACTGTGGAGCAGAGGGACTAGAGGAGGTTGCTGTTGCTCTATATGTCGATGTAGATGTTGCTCCAGGTGTTGCTGTAGGTGTTGCTGTAGATGTTGCTCTATATGTCGATGTAGATGTTGCTCTAGGTGTTGCTGTAGGTGTTGCTCTAGGTGTTGCTGTAGGTGTTGCTCTAGGTGACGCTGTAGGTGACGCTGTAGGTGTTGCTCCTGGTGTCGCTCCTGGTGTCGCTCTGGGTGTTGCTCTAGGTGTTGCTCTAGGTGTTGCTCTAGGTGTTGATGTAGGTGTTGCTCTAGGTGTTGATGTAGGTGTTGCTCTAGGTGTTGCTCTAGGTGACGCTGTAGGTGTTGCTCTAGGTGTTGCTCTGGGTGTTGCTCTAGGTGACGCTGTAGGTGACGCTGTAGGTGTTGCTCTAGGTGTTGCTCTAGGTGTTGCTCTAGGTGACGCTGTAGGTGTTGCTCTAGGTGACGCTGTAGGTGTTGCTCTAGGTGTTGCTCTAGGTGTTGCTCTAGGTGTTGCTCTGGGTGTCGCTGTAGTTGCAGGGTTTGTGGGTTAGAAGCTCCAGAGCTTCTTCTTCTGTGTCACAGAAACACAGCTACTAACTAACCCTAACCAACAAGGATCATTAGTCTTCTTTTATTTTTGTCACACTTTCTCTTTCTTCTTCTCTCCTCTCTCTCTCTCCTCTCTCTCCTCTCTCCTCTCTCCTCTCTCTCCCTCTCTCCTCTCTCTCCTCTCTCTCCTCTCTCCTCTCTCTCTTAAATTCAATTCAATTTATGTATTCTCTCTTCTCTCTTCCCCCTCTCTTCTCTCTCTTCTCCCCTCTCTCTTCTCTCTTCCTCCCCCTCTCTTCTCTCTCTTCTCTTCTCTCTCTCTCTCTTTTTCCTATCTCCATTCTCTCTCTTCTCTCTATTCCATCCTGTTTCCTCTCTCTCCCTTGTTTCTCTCTTCTCTGTATTCTATCATCCCATCTCTTTCTTTTCTTCCTTTTCTCTTTCCGCTCTCTTCTCACCCTCTCGTCTCCACCTCAGTAGATACAGCCTGCAGTGTTGACTGTTCATTTACGCTGGAGTCTGTTTGCTGCCTCCCAAAATATCATGTTGAGCTTCACTCATCTGCTCTCTCTCTTTCACTTCTACAATCTCTCTCTTCACTTTCTTCTCTTCCTTATTCTTTCATTGCACGTGCTCTTTCGCTCCTCCTCCCTCTCTTCTTCTCTCTCTCCTTTTTTCTGTCTCTCTCACTCTTTTCCAGCTCCTCTTGCTTTGTTTGGAGCGAGATGAGAGAAACAGAATCTGGAATTCTTGTGCCAATGATTCAGCAGAGCCAATCAGAGTGTCTACGTTATGTTGAGTCATGGAGGATTCCATGCATCCCACAGTGCTCAACTTGGCTCCTCTCCTTTCTCCCCCTCTCCCCATTTCCTCTTCTCATGGATCCTCTCCTCCCTCCCTCCCCCTCTCCCCATCTCCTCTTCTCATGGATCCTCTCCTCCCTCCCTCCCCTTCTCCCCATTCCCCCTACTCATGTGGCAGGTTGGAAAGAGAGACTGACAGAGAGTGGATATATGCTGCCATCTTGTTATTGTCATGTAGCACTGTAAGAACGTGGGTATTAATCATTTGAATTATGCTCAATTTGCAGAACGACAAGGTCTTCTAGCTGTTTACTATTTCAGTTTTTGCCATATAACATTTGATCATTAGTGGCAGAGACGGGCTTCAAACCTGCATCATAGTGTACAGATCAGCCTACAGGTCAGTCTACAAGTCAGTCTACAGGTCAGTCTGTAGGTCAGTCAGCAGGTTGGTCTGCAGGTCGATCTGCAGTCTGGGTCAGTGTATGGGTCAGTCTACAGCTCAGTGTACAGCTAAGTGTACAGGTCAGTATACAGGTCAGTCTGCAGGTCAGTCTACAGTTCAGTATACAGGTCAGTCTGCAGTCTGGGTCAGTGTATGGGTCAGTCTACAGCTCAGTGTGCAGGTCAGTCTACAGTTCAGTATACAGGTCGGTCTGCAGTCTGGGTCAGTGTATGGGTCAGTCTACAGCTCAGTGTGCAGGTCAGTCTACAGGTCAGTGTGGGTAGCTTGGCTCTCCTCGTCTGCTGCTATAGGAACATGATGATGACATGTTGATGCTGCTATAGAAACTGTCAGATGACAGCCACCTTCACACTCTATTCAGGGAAAGTTTCATACTAACCTCTTCCTCCCAGGAACACCAGTCTGACTCATCCCTTTTAACAGGGAAAGAGAGAAAGTAGGTGAGAGACAGAGAGAGGGAGGGAGAGAGAGATAGAGACATAGAGAGAGGGAGAGAGAGAGAGAGAGAGAGAGGAGGGAGAGAGAGAAGAGAGAGAAGGGGAGAGAGAGGGAGAGAGAGATAGAGACAGACATAAAGAGAGGGAGAGAGAGAGAGAGAGAGAAAGAGACATAGAGAGAGAGAGAGAGAGAGAGAGAGATAGAGAGAGACATAGAGAGAGGGAGAGGAGGGAGAGAGATAGAGAGAGACATAGAGAGAGGGAGAGAGAGAGAGAGGAGGGAGAGAGAGGGAGAGAGGGAGAGACAGGAGGGAAAGAGACAGAAGAGAGACATAGAGAAGAGAGAGAGAGAGGGAGAGAGGGAGGGAGAACAACTGAGATGCAATGCAAGAGAGATGATAGAGAGGGAGAGGGTGAGATAAAGGGAGAGAGACAGAGAGAGAGGGAGAGGGTGAGATAAAGGGTGAGAGACAGAGAGAGGAAGAACAACAGAGCAAGAATGTGAGAGAGAGAGAAGAAAGACAGGGAGCGAGAGAGGGAGAGAGAGGGTGAGCAACAGAGAGAAAGGGGGAGAGTAAGAGAAGGATTGGAACAAGCCAACATCCACATACAAGCCTCTCTCTCTCCCCCCTCCTCTGTCTCTCTCTCTTCCCCTCCTCTCTCTCCCCCTCCTCTGTTTCTCTCTCTTTCCCCTCCTCTCTCTCTCTCCCCCCTCCTGTCTCTCTCTCTCCCCTCCTCTCCCTCCCTCCCTCCCTCTCTGGCATGTTTTACATCCCTCAATGTGAGTGTCAAGGTGAATCTCCTCCTCAGCCAATCAGGACAGGGTAGCAGGCTGTGTGGAACGCTCCCCTGTGGTTGCCGTGACGGCGGCTGTTTATTCTTCAAACGAGGAACTACTTTTGATGTTCTAGTACAAAGGTCTCCCTCCACCCATGCTGCCCCCCTCAC
This sequence comes from Plecoglossus altivelis, assembly GCA_036571765.1. NCBI lineage: Eukaryota > Metazoa > Chordata > Actinopteri > Osmeriformes > Plecoglossidae > Plecoglossus > Plecoglossus altivelis. Next base: position 2,345,859 of record BROE01000004.1, read on the forward strand.
CCACCCCCTCCCAACCACTCCCACCTCCTCATAAAAGTGACTGCTGAACAAATACATTAGTATGATCCTGCTGGTCTTCACATTCTGCTGTCAGAGATCATCCTGTGTTACTGCAGATGAGAGACAGGCTTCCTCACAGTGAACTCATCCACACTGTGCTACTGTGAACTCATCCACACTGTATTACAGTGAACTCATCCACACAGTATTACAGTGAACTCATCCACACAGTGCTACAGTGAACTCATCCACACAGTTCTACAGTGAACTCATCCACACAGTATTACAGTGAACTCATCCACACTGTGCTACAGTGAACTCATCCACACAGTGCTACAGTGAACTCATCCACACAGTGTTACTGTGAACTCATCCACACAGTACTACAGTGAACTCATCCACACAGTGCTACAGTGAACTCATCCACACAGTGCTACAGTGAACTCATCCACACAGTGCTACAGTGAACTCATCCACACAGTGCTACTGTGAACTCATCCACACAGTGTTACTGTGAACTCATCCACACAGTGCTACTGTGAACTCATCCACACAGTGCTACAGTGAACTCATCCACACTGTATTACAGTGGACTCATCCACACTGTGCTACAGTGAACTCATCCACACAGTGCTACAGTGAACTCATCCACACTGTATTACAGTGAACTCATCCACACAGTGCTACAGTGAACTCATCCACACAGTGCTACTGTGAACTCATCCACACAGTGCTACAGTGAACTCATCCACACAGTGCTACAGTGAACTCATCCACACAGTGCTACTGTGAACTCATCCACACAGTATTACAGTGAACTCATCCACACAGTGCTACTGTATACAAAACTGCAGTTGCTGTGGGAAGATGTCTATGGGACACGTTTTCAATGTTTCCTACAAGAACATTTAGACATACAGTATCGTTTCTACCTGAGACTCATGGCTTATCTGTTTATGTACAAACATACAGACATAAAACATGTAAAATACCTTTGTCTTCTTGCCTACCCGTCTCCCTAACTACCTGTCTCCCTGCCTACCTGTCTCCCTGCTTCCCCGATCCCTGCCTGCCTGCCCACCTGCCTGCCTGTCTACCTGCCTGCCTGCTTGTCTACCTGCCTGCCTGTCTACCTCCCATTCAGTCTTCAGTGTTTCCTTGTCACTGGTCACACTCTTTAACTAACCACGACCCTAACCAACCCTAGCTAACCTTATCTTTAACTAACCACAACCCTAACCAACCCTAGCTAACCTTATCTTTAACTAACCACACCCCTAACCAACCCTAGCTAACCTTATCTTTAACTAACCACACCCCTAACCAACCCTACCTAACCTTATCTTTAACTAACCACAATCTAACAGCCTCAGTCAGCCTGAACCCTGCGCCTGCAGAGGGCTTGACAGAGCTAGTGGTCTCATTTCCTCTCTGCTATTTCTAGTTTGGAGATGAGAGCCCATAATCAGCTGCAGACTGCAGTTCTGCTGGAGAGGTGCGCAGGCGGGGGGAGGTGAAGGGGGCGAGCTGACCCATTAGCCTGTCACATCAGGACTGGGAGAGGAGAGGGGAGCAGGGGAGAGGAGAGGAGGAGGAGAGAGGATAGGAGGAGAGGAGGAGAGAGGAGAGGAGGGGAGAGGAGAGGAGGAGAGAGGAGGGGAGGGGTGGCTAGGGGAGAGGAGAGGGGAGGGGAGGAGAGAGGAGAGGAGGGGAGGAGAGGGGAGCAGGGGAGAGGAGGGGAGAGGATTGCTATCTGCTTGTCCCTCTCATTGTTTCAGGACATTTGACAGCAGATCAATAAATTGCAGGTGTGCAGGTATGAATGGTACAGGTACAGTCAGATGTAACCTGAAAGAGGTCCCTATCCGGACTACCAAGCAGCAGCCTGTCTAAGTGTGTTTGGGCTGTTATCTCATCACAGCCACTATCGAGCCATTCAGCCGTGTCACATAAAGAAATAAAGAGGACTTTGATATTTGGGTGGTGTTGTTTTCAAGAGAGGTGTGTGATCTGAGGAGAGCTGATCTCTGGGGTTTAGATAACGGCCACCAAATCAAAGCAGATCCCTCTAGAGACCGGATGAAGACCTCGAGGAGGAGCGAGAATGTCAGTTCAGGTGCTGCTGATATTTCAGTCCTGATGAAGTGTTCCAGCTGTGTCCTTCACTACCGCTCCTCTCATCTACAAACTAAAGTTTGAACAAGTAAACGGCCGTGAATCTGTGCATTCTCTCTCTGAGGAATAAGTATCTTTTAAAGAGAAAATATGTATAATTATTTTGCCGCCGTTAATTACAGAGTTGCCGTGGTAACGAGGCGGACAGTAATTGGAGAGAGGGGTCGCTTTGATCTTCTCTGGTGGAGGAAACTTGCGGCTGCTGAAATGATCGCTACATTCCAGATTAGTAAGAAACGCAAATTACCGAGGCGGGGAACAATATGGCATACGTGATTGGATGCATGTTAGTCAGGGTTCATGTGATTGGATGAATGTTAACCAGGGTTCATGTGATTGGATGCATGTTAGTCAGGGTTCATGTGATTGGATGCATGTTAACCAGGGTTCATGTGATTGGATGCATGTTAACCAGGGTTCATGTGTGGAGAGACCAGCTGGATTCCTGGTTCCAACACTGAAACGCCTACAATGAGACAAAACTTGTTTTACAACTTTCCTCTTGAGACAGTTAGAGTTTTGTCTCTCTATAGTAAAGAATTTATTTAAGATAATTAAATACGCTTTTGCACAAGTAGCGGAAAGCCTGTAGATTATAGCTTGTTGCTTGGTAAGAGTTATCCATCCACATATTGTGCTGTTCTCGTGTTTCTGCACACTCGTTTGACGTGATCTTTCACATCATGAGAAAGTAGTGCTCAGTGCTGCACATAGAAAGGAAAAGTAACATAAATAGCTGGAGGATCGTATCATTAAAATAAAATAAAAGGCTGTAAGATGCGGTTTACTCATTAGTTTTGAATCGGCTGATTGTGTAATTAGCCCTGGAAGCTTTGTGATGTCTGCATTCACATAAAATATGATAAAACATCTTAAATTTAGTCATAAAATGAAAAACATAAAAGGCTAGTACGGTTCTATTACAGACTTACAGTAGACACAGAAAGCCTTCTCTTTAAAGATGGCGTCTTCGTTTATTACTATGGAAAGTGCTCAGGGTTGGAGTGAGGGAAATAAGAGCTTCAGACAGAACGCTTCATCTTTCCAGTTCCGGGTTCTCCAGTCTTGAACAGAACAGAAGCTCGCCTTGTCTCTTGGTCTCAGGCTTTTGTACACATGAAACTATCTGTACACGTCAAAGGCCACAACCTGTCACAAGTATGTGTGCTAAAGCTTTGCAGTAGAGTCAGAAACTGGGCTCACATTACTGTAAGAATGAGACACGTGATGTAAACTCATTCAGAATCGATGCTGTCGCTGTGTAGTTTTCTCTTTGCTTGGTTTTGAGCAGGGTATGTGTGATCACCTGTCTACACGCAGGCACACGTTGCCAAACAGAAATGATAGCCAACCTCATTGGAAAACCTACAATCAGCACTTTCGTGATCATTAAAAGAAAAAAGAGACTGTGACCTACATGCGGACTCAAATCCACAGCACAACACCGTGGCAGCAGAGAAAGGAAGCAAAGCCTGGCTGTAAGAACAGAGAAACTAAGACATCTTGAAAGGTTTAGGGCTCATGCTTGTGTGGGCTGTCTGTCAACACAGCTTCATCAGGAAGAGAAGCAGCTACGTGAACATATAGGTCCCTTGCTGTATGAATATCACAGCTGTTCTCCTGTTCGATGTACATGTGAAGTGAAGTGAAGTGACGTATTGTCAAGTATGGTTACCCATACTCGAAATTTTACCTCTGCATTTAACCCATCCAAGTGCACACACAGTAGTGAGTAGTGGGCACACACACAGTGAACATACACCCGGAGCAGTGGGCAGCTATTGCTCCAGCGCCCGGGGAGCAATTGGGGGTTCGGTCCCTTGCTCAAGGGCACCTCAGTCATGGTATCGAAGGCAGAGAGAGTGCTCCTGCTCCTGCTTGATGTACATGTGGTTCTCCAGTCTGTTCTCCTGCTCGATGTACATGTGGTTCTCCAGTCTGTTCTCCGGCTCGATGTACATGTGGTTCTCGTGTCTGTGTTACTGTTCGATGTACATGTGGTTCTCCAGTCTGTGTTACTGTGTATATCACTGCTGTTCTCCAGTCTGTGTTACTGTGTACACCTTTGGGATGAATTACAGCGTAGACTACAAGCCAGGCCTTCTCGTCCAACATTAGTGTCTGACCTTACAAATGCACTTCTTAAAAATGGTCATATATTCCCATAAACACCTTGTGGAAAGCCTTTCCACTGGAAGCAGAGGCTGTTACAGCTGCAGAGGGTGGGCTCATCATATTCTATTCTATGGTGTCAGTCTGTATGTCAGTATAGGATGCCACTCACGTTCCTATGCGTGAAGGCAGACGAGTGAATACTTTCAGCAATATAGTATATATAGCAATATAGTATATAAAGCAGTATAGTATATATAGCAATATAGTATATATAGCAATATATGTCCATTATGTAGACGCCTTTAGGGATTAATTCAAACACTTTATTCACGGTGAGAATGTGCTCTGTTAGATTGTCTTCTTTATAATCTCCTCACAGCCATGGTGCTGTGAACCAATAAGGCTGTTTCTGTGTGTGTGTGTGTGTGTGTGTGTTTGTGTTTGTGCCTGTGTGTGCATGTGTGCGTGTGTGTGTGTGTATGTGTGTGCGTGTGCCTGTGTGTGTGTGTGTGTGTGTGTGTGTGTGTGTGTGTGTGTGTATGTGCGTCATATGGTCCATGTCATCCTCTGTAGTGGAGTTGAACATGTGTGATCATTTTAGAGCTCCAGGGCGTCAGATGTGTTGGGAGGGCTCCTCAGGGCTTGTGCCCAGACACAGCTCTCTCTTCCTGGCCAAGCGCCCCCAGATGCGCCCCTCTCCAGCTGGACCCCACACTGCTCAGAGCACAGTTCAATACCACACTGAAGGTTTTTGAAAAAAGTTTGTTTTGTCATCAAACACAGCGGGACTAGCTTGTAGAGGGCTCTTCATGCTAACTCTGTCCCCACAGTTCAGTGTGTTACAGATGCAGGGAGGGCAGATGGAGGTGTGTGTTCTGAAAAGCTCGCTAGCTACTGCTCTGCACAGATACCCAGAATAAATATGCGTAATGTAAGAGTTAGCATGACTGTTTGCATTTTAATGAGCTTGTGTGAGCGTGTGCTTACGTGTAGGAATGTGGTTGTAGGTTATATTTAGTTATATGAGCGGCACATTCTTCATCACTTGTTGAAGAGTGAAACTGTGAAATGTTCTTAATGTTATTATGAAAGCATGCAGGCTATTACGAAGTGTGCAGGCATGCAGTGTGAATAATAGATGTGATAAGGAGTACGGCATGTCCTCTCCCAGGTGATGACCCTCTGCTACGCTACATGCATGACTGGTCCTGCTGTTGGAGGAACAGTAGGCAGAGCTCAGTAGACCTCCTGCTGGACTCTCTCTTCCACACCCTTGTTCTGTTTCTCTGCCTCCATCTCTCTGTGTTCTGCTCTTTCCCTCTAACCCTTCACATCTCCTCTCTGTCTGTCTCTCCCCATCTCTCACACACATTCTAACTTTGGTATGGAATTTGTTCTGTACCACTGACTTCACAATCACTATTGCTCAAAAAAATTTACTCTGAACCTAAAAGATCTGTCTTTCGTGTCTACGTTTCAGATGAAGCTAAAAGTGATACTGAACTGTGTTAAGGTAGAGAGATGAGGCCAGCTGTGGTAAGGTATCTAATCTCAAATGAAACCAGTATAGAGGGGGAGGGGTGTTTTAGAGGAACTCTGCAGTAAGGGAGAGGATCAGATTCCAGCTATTCGTATTCCTCTTCTAAGGAGCAGAAGGACAGGCCTTGTACAGTTCAGCTACAATATACATGTGGAATGTTAATCATGGATATGGTTGTTGATCCATTGATTGGCTTGTTGATGTTGCTGTTTACTCTGAACCAGCAACTGTGTAGAGTGGTCAGAGAGACCAGTGTGGTCAGAGACCAGTGTGGTCAAAGAGACCAGCATGGTCAGAGAGACCAGCATGGTCAGAGAGACCAGCATGGTCAGGGAGACCAGCGTGGTCAGAGAGACCAGCGTGGTCAGGGAGACCAGCGTGGTCAGGGAGACCAGCGTGGTCAAGGAGACTGTGACATTGTAGCGTTGCCTCTGTTTGAACTCTGCTCTCGTCTCACTCACCATCTCTGCTCTTCATGTGTTCCCTCGTTCCATTCTAAAACCCTCACATCTCTCGTTCCATTCTAGAACCTTCACATCTCTCGTTCCATTCTAAAACCCTCACATCTCTCGTTCCATTCTAGAACCCTCACATCTCTCGTTCCATTCTAGAACCCTCACATCTCACAGTTCCTGCAGCTGGCCTCATCAACCAGGCCCAAGACCCCCAACTGATCCTAGCTCACCTGTCAAACACACACCGTTCCTCTGAGTGCCTCCTCTGAGTCACAGCATACAACACTCATTAACTTGACATAGATCTAGATCTCTAATTTTATGTATTTTGTTTTTTTTGTATTTTGTTTTTAAAATGTGTTCTTATATTTAAGGACGGCACACACTCAAAGCGTCCCATGTGTTTACTGTATGCACCTACCCACCATGGTACATTCATTATTGTTTAAACCACTTAATCATTCAACTTGTTTCTGATTCTCGCTCCCTTCATCAATCCTTTGTCTTCTCTGCTTTTTTTCTGTCTGTCCTCTCCTCCCCCTCCCCTTCCCCTCACCCCCCCTCTCCCCCCTCTCCTCCCTCTCCTTCCCCTCTCCCCCTTCCCTCCC
>BROE01000004.1:2353316-2370103 GCA_036571765.1 Plecoglossus altivelis
CCCCTCTCCTTCCCCTAACCCCCCCTCTCCTCCTCTCTCCCCCCTCTCCCCCTAGCTGGTGCTACCAGAGTACTCCATCCATGGCTTGTTCTGCATCATGTTCCTGTGTGCTCAGGAATGGCTGACAGTAGGACTGAACGTCCCTCTTCTCTTCTACAACACCTGGAGGTAACTATCCACTCCGCTCACATCTCTCTGCTCGCAGCTCTGCCTGACAGCCTTATCTCTGTGATGTCATCTCGCAGGAAAATTACAACCTGCCTGTGTAGCAGAATGTCGATGTCAGCAACACGGTTTGTGAAGCTTTGCTGAAAACTTCACAGTTGCAGAGCTCATCACCTTGAACTCTTCAAAATCCTGAACTGGGATATTAGCCTGAGGAGTAAAGCGTGACTGGAGTCTAACGTACATCTCTCCAGAGAAACACATTCAGAGCACTGTTGTAGTTGTTTAGATGTGCCTCACTAGCAGAACTTAGTGATTCTTCAGCACAGAAGGTTCTGTTACTCTCTCTTTCTGGGACTGGAGATGGGAGGGGTGGTGGAGGTGGAGGAGGAGGAAGAGGAGGAAGAGGAGGAAGAGGAGGAAGAAGAAGAATCATAGTAAGAAAGCTTAGAACAGTTGGAAAGGCAGAGATGAGAGAGGATTGACAGAGTGGAGAGACAAGAGATCACAGTCTGGATTTGCTGATGTGTTTCAAGGCGTGTTACAGTAATAGACAGAAAAGGTTCGATTTGTTTACATTTGTCACATTCTTCTAAAGACGCCTCCTCACCTGTAAGTCTTTTCACCTGCAGAATCCTGTTCCCTTATTCTTCATCATCAACAACTCCACTCCTCAATATGCATTTTAATCTTTACCCAAACGAATCATGATAGTTTGTCAAGCACTAGCAAACTATGAGGAAATCATACGAACCATCATGTGTGTATCAACCCCACTTAACAAGTACACTATAGCATATGCAACAATACAGAAATATCAAAGCAACTCAATAACAATGTTTTGTATTTTGAAAAGGCGTTGAAGACTTGATATTTAAGTGGCTGCATGTACAACAACACATTTCACTGCATATTGTACCACGTATTATCATGTATGTGACACACTAAATAACATCATATCCACATAAAAAACTTCAGGGTACTCAAATTGGATCAACACAGTTCAGATCCATAAAATTCACGCTTCAGAAATTCAAACAGAACGCTGCTCAAATTCAAATGGTGAAATTCAGATCTCAACAATTTGAACCCAAAAAAATGAAAGCTACAACAATTCAAGCTAATGTAAATCGGATTGTGACATCCGGAACAGCAGGGATTGGTCAAGTTATTGAGCCTGAAAACAAATCATGTTCTTTCTCTGAGAAGGGACCTGCTGCAGACTCTCTCATCAAGGTGTAGCTGCAGGCAATCATACCTGCAGGCATGCAGACCAACCATCCAGTCGCAGTCTGGGATCTGAGGAGGTCTAGGCTGGGGGAATACCTTTCGGTATACCGGATGTTGCAACATTTTAATTTTCACCATTCAAATGTTCCTGAATTTTGTTCAATTTGAATTTCTAAAGCTTGATTTTCATTTATGTATTTAGTAACCTTAATCTCTGAACTTTTAATTTAAGGATCATATAATATTTTAAATATATTAGTGTTTCAAATTAAATACCAACAAATTTGGTGATGTTTACATTTCAAGATAAAGTATTTAGTGCCTTTTAAATTCGACATAATGTTTCTGTTTAGCTTCCATACATGAACCATGATGATGAACAGATGAACCAGAGCCCCCCTCCCCACAGACCAGTTTTCTGTGGGCACAGTCTGCTGTGGGCACAGTCTGCTCTGGGCACAGTCTGCTGTGGGCACAGTCTGCTCTGGGCACAGTCTACTCTGGGCACAGTCTGCTCTGGGCACAGTTTGCTGTGGGCACAGTCTACTGTGAGCACAGTCTGCTGTGGGCACAGTCTACCTTGGGCACAGTCTGCTGTGGGCACAGTTTGCTGTGGGCACAGTCTACCGTGGGCACAGTTTGCTGTGTGCACAGTCTGCCGTGGGCACAGTCTGCTGTGGGCACAGTCTGCTGTGGGCACAGTCTGCTCTGGGCACAGTCTGCTGTGGGCACAGTTTACTGTGAGCACAGTCTGCTGTGGGCACAGTCTACCTTGGGCACAGTCTGCTGTGGGCACAGTTTGCTGTGGGCACAGTCTGCCGTGGGCACAGTCTGCTGTGGGCACAGTTTGCTGTGGGCACAGTCTGCCGTGGGCACAGTTTGCTGTGGGCACAGTCTGCCGTGGGCACAGTCTGCTGTGGGCACAATCTGCTGTGGGCACAGTCTGCTGTGGGCACAGTCTACCGTGGGCACAGTTTGCTGTGGGCACAGTCTGCCGTGGGCACAGTCTGCTGTGGGCACAGTTTGCTGTGGGCACAGTTTGCCATGGGCACAGTTTGCTGTGGGCACAGTCTACCGTGGGCACAGTCTGCTGTAGGCACAGTTTGCCATGGGCACAGTTTGCTGTGGGGATGGACAGTATATAGCCTCATATATACTATGATCACAGCCTCTTCAGGGTCAGAAACTCCCTATGTTTCAGACTGCAACTGTAAACCATTCAACAGCCGGAATGTTGCCATCCAATGGTCTGCCTGCTCAACTCATCCTGCCATCTCTCTCATCCTCTCTCATCTATCCTCCATCCCCCCCTACATCCTGCCCCACCCCTCCACCCTGTGTGTACGGGTGGACTACCCTGGTGTGTGTGTGTCTCTTCGGTAGGTACTTTCATAGCCCAACAGACACCAAGGAGCTGCTGTATGATCCGGCCTCTGTCATGAATGGAGACACTCTGAGGTTCTGTCAGAAGGAAGCCTGGTGCAAGATGGCCTTCTTCATCCTCTCCTTCTTCTACTATCTCTACTGGTGAGCAATCTGTTCTTCTTCTTCTACTATCTCTACTGGTGAGCAATCTGTTTTTCTTCTTCTACTATCTCTACTGGTTAGCGATCTGTTCTTCTTCTTCTACTATCTCTACTGGTTAGCGATCTGTTCTTCTTCTTCTACTATCTCTACTGGTTAGCAATCTGTTCTTCTTCTTCTATCTCTGCACCTTCCCTATAACCCTTCAGTCCGTGGTTGTCCTGCTGGGAGTGGTCAGATTTAGAGTGATCACGTTGAGTGTGGTTCCTTCCTCCTACAGCGTGTACTGGACCTGACCTCGCACCATCACAGGCTGCAGTAGTGAGTCTCTGCGTTTGTTCATGTCTTGCTACTGACCTTTAACCCTAACTACTCTACCTCTCCTCCCTCACCTCCCTCACTACCTCCCCACCTCCCTCTACCCTCACTTCCCTCTCCACACTTACCTCCCTCTTCCCTCACTTGCCTCTCCCCTCACACCCAAGGAATGTATCTGAATGAACTCATTTGTGATTTGCTGAAGAAAATATAACTATGCACACAGCCCACAGCCCACTCACCCTCACACAGCCCACGCACCAGTCCCCCCCCCCGACACATTATGTTATGGTGACATAGGTCAAGGTGACAGTGAGGTAAGTGACAGTGAGGTAGATGACTGTGAGGTAGATGACAGTGAGGTAGATGACAGTGAGGTAGAGGACAGTGAGGTAGATGACTGTGAGGTAGGTGACTGTGAGGTAGAGGACAGTGAGGTAGAGGACAGTGAGGTAGATGACTGTGAGGTAGATGACAGACAGTGAGGTAGGTGACAGTGAGGTAGATGACAGTGAGGTAGATGACAGACAGTGAGGTAGGTGACTGTGAGGTAGATGACTGTGAGGTAGATGACTGTGAGGTAGATGACAGACAGTGAGGTAGGTGACAGTGAGGTAGGTGACTGTGAGGTAGATGACTGTGAGGTAGGTGACAGTGAGGTAGACGACAGACAGTGAGGTAGATGACAGGGAGGTAGATGACAGACAGTGAGGTAGACATCAGACAGTGAGACGTCTCAGGGCATACTGAAACCATAGCAACAGACAAATGTTTTGTTTAAAGTAGCAGTTCTGTAGCTTCACGACCCCAGGCTGTAAACAAAGACTTGGGTAAGACGGAGACACACCCAGATTGGACACACGGGTAGCTGTGGATGTTTGGGGGGAAAATCTTTCCCAGAATACAGATGCATGCACACACACACACACACACCACACACACACACCACACACACACACACACCACACACACACACACACACACACAGTGTGTGGATTCAGCCAGAGTTTGCATGGCTGAGTATGTTGCTCTTGGGCAGGTAGGTAGACGGGGTTTCCACCCTCAGTCCTCTAGATTGGCCATTAAACATGCATTGTAGTCTGAGATTAGAGCGTACAGACCTGCTACAGGACAAGTGTTAATTAAACATGACTCCAACAACCCTCTCCTGGTTTCAATAAATCATCTGATGTTCGGCCACATTAAAGGAGGCTTTGTGAGGTCATGCCTCGCTGCACATCTCATTCCAAACGTCGTTTTATCGGCCAGCATGAATAAATGAAACGTAACTTTTTACTGCGATTCTCGTCAAGTTTGAAGGACTTATTCTGTCGCTGGTGGACTGAAAACGCTCAGTTTTGATTCTCACTCAGAGCAGGACGTTAAACTAGACTTTTAATTGCAGTTTCAAACGAATTAACACAGAAATCAACACTGGCAGGGATCCAGCCTCAGAAACACTGACAGCTGCAAACGTCTATTGTTAGAAGCTCCAGAGCATCTTCTCGCTGCTCAGCACGAAGACAGAGCATCGCCTCTCTGCTCAGCAGGAAGTCCTGTGTGGACAGAGCGTCTCAACAGGAAGTCCTGTGTGGACAGAGCGTCTCAACAGGAAGTCCTGTGTGGATAGAGCGTCTCAACAGGAAGTCCTGTGTGGACAGAGCGTCTCAACAGGAAGTCCTGTGTGGATAGAGCGTCTCCTCTTTGCTTCAGTTCATCCTGGCTGGGTACATTATTTCTCTCCTCTCCTTCTTGTTAAAATAGAAGATAACTGACCTCTATTTCTCTTTTCTCCTAGTATGGTCTACTCCCTGGTCACCTCATAGCCATGATGTCCCCAGATGCAGCTCCTCTGGATAACAGACCTCCAGACGCAGCAGTGATCCGAACAGAGCCACACCAGAACCTTCCCATCCCAGCTGTGTTTTACCCATGAGGGGACGTCTGGTCTCACAGCATTGGGCAGGGTCATCAGATCCAGTCCCCTCCTCTCTCCATTGTTCATGTATGTAAAGACTACCAAGAGACTACTGTTTACAGTTCTTCAGGTCTGATCGACCATGTTACCTTCTACTACATCATCACTGCCTGGCCAATGTTTGTACTCCAGCACCCACAGTCCCTGGACCAAGCCTAGCCTAGCATGGCCTAGCCTAGCCTAGCCTAGCTTAGCCTATGTTAGCCTATTCTAGCCTAGCATAGCCTAGCTTAGCCTATGTTAGCCTATTCTAGCCTAGCCTAGTTTCTACAGACCTGCAGTCTGTCAATGTTGCTGGGTCTAATTTAGCATAGATGATCAAAGGCAGACTCAGGTTTTGTCTGTTCCTAGGCCTAAAATAGCCTAGCATAGCCACAACCAGTCGTGTCTCTAGTCCTTGCCTATTCTAGCATAGCCACACTCACAGTCTGTGTCCCTGTGCTTAGTGTTATCTTACCTTGATGAAGTAACGGCATCGTAGCATCACCGCAACCGTAGAAAGCACACACACACACGCACACGCGCGCACACACACACACACACACACTGTAGTGTTTGCACAGTTGACTCAGGCACAAAACTGTTGTCAGACTACAGGACCACAAAGATACCTGCTGTGTGTTCCCACTAGTAGCATCACTGATGACACGACTGCTTACTGTAGCAGGAGCCAAGTCAAGACATTGTACATGGACTGTGCTCAGCGAATGTTGCATTTTTACCAGACGGCACGTACAGTACCCTAGCTAGCCCTGTCTAGCCCTGTCTACTATTACATGAATGGCTTTTTGGCTTTTTGTGATGTGTGCTTTTTTGTGTATTCTTAAAAGAGGCATTTCTTACTGAGATACGATCTAGAAGTATTATATACTGTGTGATTCTCTGTTGTTCTGCTGTTGTTTGGTGGAGAAATAATTTTCTAAAAATGAACTTAAAAATAGAAGCTTTTTTTTGTTGAGTACTTCTAGACGAGCACTAATCTGTTGTACATTTGCACAATATCTGCAATATTTGTGTTAAAAGACGTTGTTAATCTACCCATCTGGGCGGAGGTCTTCCAACTTTAATATGGGTTCAAATGAACCTTATTGTAGATGGTAGGAGAAATAATGTAAAATGCTCATGTCACTGTTTCCATAATGGACCAAATGTATTTAATATCTTTTTGCTAAATCAACTGAATTCATATTCATGTTTGTTTATTTTGAAATGCAGTACATCATTTTTTTAAATGACTCATCAAGCCATTGTTGCATACTTACCAAACAACTACAACTGGTCAAATGGACAAACTGGTCAAACTGATTATGAACATTTTATTGCTTTTGCTTTCTCCTCCTCTTCAGCTTTTTCTGTTGCTCCTTGTCTCTCTCTCTTTCTTTCTCTCTCTCCTCTTCCGCCTCTCCTCCTCGTCTCTTTCTCCTCTTTCTCTCTCTCTCTTCCTCTCTCTCTCTCTCTCTCTCTTTCTTTCTCCTCTCTCTCTTTTTGCTCTCTCTCTCTCTCTTTCTCTCTCCACTTTCCCCCTCTCTCCCCCTCTTCTCTTCCCACTCTCCCTCTCTCTTCTGCCTCCCCCTCTCCTCTCTCCTCTCCCCTCCCTCTCTCTCCTCCTCCCTCTCTCCTCTGCTCTCCCCTTCTCTCTATCTCTTCCTTCTCTCTCTTTCTCTCTCTCTCTCTCTTTCCTCCCTCTCTTCTCTCTTTCTCCTCTCTTCTCTCTCTCTCTCTTTTCTCTCTCCTCCCCCTCTCGTCCCCCTCTCCCTCTCTCTCTCCTCCTCCCCCTCTCCGTCTCTCTCTCCTCTCCCTCTCTCTCTCTTTTCTGCTCTCGCCCTCTCCCTCCCCTCCTCCCCCTCTCCCTCTCTCTGCCCCTCCTCTCACTCTCTCCTCTCCGCCTCTCCCTCTCTCTCTCTCTCACCCCTCTCCCCTCTCTCTCTCTCTCCCCTCTCCTCTCTCTCTCTCTCCCCCTCTCTCTCCCTCTCTCGTCTCTCTCTGTTGTGACAGTCAGTTTTGTGTTCAGATCGTGGCCAGAAAAAAAAAAAAAAAGGAGGTTTTTTGTGAGTAACAGCTCTCAGTTTGTCTTCCACAGTCTTAGATGTTGCTGCTGTCAACCCTGTTCTGTGTGCATCTGCACATCTGCAGGAACCTTTACTCACAGATTTGAAGGGAATGCCCATTTTGTTTTCTCTTACTAAAGAAACTAATATTTTATATCTTTATTGTGTATGTGTACCCACATTAATTATGACCCTTGATTCAGAAATAAAGTCTTAACTATTTTAAAGTGTAGCGAGGTGTGGTGTTGCACGATGGTGGCTGAATCAGGAGCTGCCTGCAGTCACTGCATTTCGAAGTGCTGACCCTGCATCAACCTGTCTGTGCATCTGTCTGACCCTGCATCAACCTGTCTGTGCATCTGTCTGACCCTGCATCAACCTGTCTGTGTGCATCTGTCTGACCCTGCATCAACCTGTCTGTGTGCATCTATCTGACCCTGCATCAACCTGTCTGTGTGCATGTTTCTAACCCTGCATCAACCTGTCTGTGTGCATCTGTCTGACCCTGCATCAACCTGTCTGTGTGCATCTATCTGACCCTGCATCAACCTGTCTGTGTGCATCTATCTGACCCTGCATCAACCTGTCTGTGTGCATGTTTCTAACCCTGCATCAACCTGTCTGTGTGCATCTGTCTGACCCTGCATCAACCTGTCTGTGTGCATGTTTCTAACCCTGCATCAACCTGTCTGTGTGCATGTTTCTAACCCTGCATCAACCTGTCTGTGTGCATGTTTCTAACCCTGCATCAACCTGTCTGTGTGCATGTTTCTAACCCTGCATCAACCTGTCTGTGTGCATCTGTCTGACCCTGCATCAACCTGTCTGTGTGCATCTATCTGACCCTGCATCAACCTGTCTGTGTGCATGTTTCTGACCCTACATCAACCTGTCTGTGTGCATCTGTCTGACCCTGCATCAACCTGTCTGTGTGCATGTTTGGGATTCATTAAGGACTACGCTCTCTGCCTGGGCTCACCTGTCAAATCCTCTGACAGAGGTCAAAGATTACGACTAGGGATGAGTCCACCACCTGCCTCCCCCTCAAACACCACCCCTTACACACACACACACACACACACACACACACACACACACGCATTCACTATAACCTCTTGCTATGACTGATGTCACTTGAAAGCTGCTAAATCATCTAGAAGTGTCCACCTTGTCAGTTTATCTGCCTTTCCTGACACAAACAGTTTGACCAGAAAGTATTTTCCTCAATTCTAAATCCCTCAAAATGCTGCATGGACGGATGGATTCTCCACACACACACACATCCACACACACACGCACACACACACACACATCCACACACACACACACACATACACACACTCACACACACACCCTCACACACACCCACACACACATACACACACTCACACACACACACACACACACCCTCACACATACCCACACACACATACACACTCACACACAAACACACACACACACCCCTCCCTTCACTTACGTCAGATGCAGCTGAGCATCATGGTACTTGGCCAGTGCTTGTGGTTGGACGACCTGTCACCACAGTGTGTGTCTTCAGCCTATTCTGTCAGAGCACATTACCCAGAATGCCACACTCTCACCTGGCTGCCCTGCTTCTGACCCAGCCGAGCACACGTGACACGTCTCCTCTCTGATTGGTCCCTTGATCTGCATCAGAACACCTGATTGGTCCCTCGGTCTGCATCAGAAGGTCTGATTGGTCGTCCTTATACAGCCTTGTTATTCTCCTGTGAGCTGTGAAGCTATTCAGGTGAGGCAGCTGATGACAGTGAGCTGAGGTCTGGCTGCTGTCTGGGTTGTGTGGGAAAAGACACGTAAGCGTGTATGAAACACGTCATTTGTTATCGTTATATAGTCTTAACTTAAACTGTCTTATCCAACGAGACTTGCAAGGCTGTTCCTTGAGGTTCTGATGTATGCAACACCATGCCATTATAGTCTAAGATGTTCTCACAACTGTATATGTATATATATATGTTTATACATATATATACTATAAACTGTATATATATATATATATAAACTGTATATGCACATTCACAGTGTAAAGGAATCACATTTCAGGCAGTCAAGTGTGCTGCTAAAATGATAAGTTCTGATTGCATTAGTACCCTCTCAACTATAACATTGCTTACAGTACTGAACATTACCGGTTCAATTCCTTAATGGGCCTGATACCCTGCAGTAAACAGACCCTGACAGCTGACAGCATGAATCTACCTTCCATACAGTTGTTGATGACAAGCAGTGTCCATCACCTGAGACTGGAGATACTTAAGTGTATCAATGCTCGTTTGGGAATATTACGGGGGTTTTTTACATCCAGTTCATTGTGGCCTGTGATGACAGGCTGTCTTAAGACAGGATGTTAACCACTGTGGTTAGAGGGGCTGGACAAGGCACGTCTGTAAGACACTTCATATAAACCCTGTCATCTAAAGTCTTCTCTCCCCTCCTCCCACTAAACTCTTTATCAGTCTGACAGTTTGAGTAGACGTCCCATAAACAGAAACACTTAATGCTCCTTTTTAATAAGGACGACCCAGCTAACACACACGTAGAAACACTAACTTATGTAGAAACACTCATAGATACACACACGTAGAAACACTAACTTATGTAGAAACACTTATAGATACATACACGTAGAAACACTAACTTATGTAGAAACACTCATAGATACACACACGTAGAAACACTAACTTATGTAGAAACACTCATAGATACACACACTTACAGAGAAACACTAACTTATGTAGAAACACTCATAGATACATACACTTACAGAGAAACACTAACTTATGTAGAAACACTCATAGATACATACACTTACAGAGAAACTCACACTTATACAGAAACACACACTCTGATGATGGTGTTCTGCTGGGTGTGTGTCTTTATGTGGGTGTACACGTGTGTGTTTGTGTGTGGGTGTGTGTGTTTTTAATATGTGTGTTCGTGTGTGTTTGTGTGTTTGTGTGTGTGTTTAATTATGTGTGTTTGTGTGTGTGTGTTTGTGTTTGTTGTGTGTTTGTGTGTGTGTGTTTAAATGCGTGTGTTTGTGTCTGTGTGTTTGTGTGTGTTTGTTGTGTGTTTGTATTGGTGTGTGTGTGTGCTTAAATGTGTGTGTTTGTGTGTGCGTGTGCTTGTGTGTGCGTGTGTTTAAATGTGTGTGTGTTTGTGTGTGTTTGTTGTGTGTATTTGTGTGTGTTTGTGTGTGTTTGTTGTGTTGTCCTCTCTGAGTAGTCTGGGGGTTGTGAGTCACATGAAAGCCGAGCCATGGATAGACAGATGATTTAACAATTGTGAAGCCAGTTGAAAATATCTTATTTCAGAGCGATTGTCCCTTGTTGACAGAGCAGAGATCCTGTATTGATCCTGGACTGATCCTGTAGTATCCTCTCTCATCTCTAATCTGAGGGAATATGTTCCACTCTCAATCTGAGCTGGAATTATGGCAGTTCAGTGTTATACATATATATAGCATATATATATATATAGCATATATATAGCATATATACACACCCTAACCCTAGCATATATGTATACATGTATATATGTATAATATACATGTATATATTTGTCTGTGTGCTGTGTGTATGCCTGTTTGTCCATGTGTGTGTGCATGTGTGCATGGTGTGTGTGTGTGTGTGTGTGTGAGAGTGTCTGTGTGTGTGTGTGTGTGTGTGTGTGTGTGTGTGTGTGTGTGTGTGTGTGTGTGTGTGTGTGTGTGTGTGCTGACCTTCATAACGACTTCCCTCACTACTGCACAAACACACACACACTCACACACACACTCACACACACAGACACACACACACTCACACACTCACTCACACACACACACACTCTCACACACACACACACACACACTCACTCACACACACACACACTCACACACACACTCTCTCTCACACACACACACACACTCACACACACACACACGCACATACACACATACACACACGCACACACATACACACACACACAGATACACACACACATGCACTCACTGGGGAAGTCGTGGCCTGATGGTTAGGGAGTCTGGCTTGTAACCTGCAAGTTGCTGGTTTGATTCTCACACCGGCAGGAATTGAAGGTGGTGATTGTGAACAAACAGAACTCTCTCTGCCTTCAATACCATGACTGAGGTGCCCTTGAACAAGGCACCAAACCCCCAATTGCTTCCTGGGCACTGGAGCAATAGCTGTTGCCCACTACTCACTGCTGTGTGTGCACTTGGATGGGTTAAACGCAGAGGGTTAATTTCGAGTATGGGTTACCGTACTTGACAATACGTCACTTCACTTCACTCTCTCACGCACATATACCTTCACTGTCTCTCTCTTACACATGTTCACACACCATACCAGCATGTCTTGGCTGTAGGAGAGAGTAACACATCTTTATTGCTGTCTTGACCTCCTGGGACCTGAAAATCAGCTTTAGATAGAAATCATCAGCAGGTCATAACCAAGGTAACACCATTTCAAGTTTGCTTGTTGGTTAATGTCCTAAAAAACATTATCACTCCAAATAAACACAATCTCTCTCAAATAAACATTGTCTCCCTCAAATAAACACTGTCTCTCTCTGGTACAGTTTCCTTCCCCGGAGGAGACTCCATAACAGCTGGACAAGAGACTCAAGGAGGAGTGTGTGTGTGTGTGTGTATGTGTGTGTGTGTGCATGTTTGTGTGTGTGTGTGTGTGTGTGAGAGAGAGAGAGAGAGCTTGTGTGTGTGTGTGCGTGTGTTAGTGTGTGTTTGTGTGTGTGTGTGTGTGTGCATGTTTGTGTGTGTGTGTGTGTGTGAGAGAGAGAGAGCTTGTGTGTGTGTGTGCGTGTGTGTGTGTGTGTGTGTTTGTGTGTGTGTGTGAGTGTGTGAAAGCATGTGTGTGTGTGTGTGAGAGAGAGAGAGAGAGAGAGAGAGAGACAGAGAGAGAGCGTGTGTGTGAGTGTGTGTGTGAGAGCTTGTGTGTGTGTGTGTCACCTCTCTCTTCTTCTCCTCCTCCTTCTCTCCCATCTCTTCTCCTCCTCTTCTCCTCCTCTCCTCTCTCCTGTTCTCTTCCTCTCCTCATTTGTCTTGTCTACCTCTCAGTAGGCTTAGATCCAGATCTAAGCAGAGCTCATCTTCACTTACAATTGGGTCAACCAGATTCCTCTCTATCTCTGCCTCTCTCTTTATTTTTGCTGAAGTAGCGATATTTCAGTATTATTGTTGCGCTGTGTCTGGTATCTGAGATGTGGTTACGTTACACTCTGCCTGGTAAATACAGACTGTTTCTTGACCAGAATTCTGTTAGACTAGTTAACCATATGTGCCAACACTGCGACCACAACAATGTTGCAAGACTAGATGAAGACTTGCTATAGAATCATTTTACAGTGTATTTGTGTGTCTGTTCTTACACGCCTGTATGTGTGTGTGTGTGTGTGTGTGTGTGTGTGTGTGTGTGTGTGTGTGTGTGTGTGTGTGTTCTTATGTGTCTGCACGTATCCATGTGTGTACATGTGTGTATGTGTGCGTTTCTGCATGTGTGTGTGTGTTTGTCTGCATGTGTGTCTGCATGTGTATGTATGTGTGTGTGTGTGTGTCTGCATGTGTGTCTGCATGTGTATGTATGTGTGTGTGTGTGTGTGTGGGTGTGTGTTTGTCTGCATGTGTGAATGTGGGTGTGTGTTCTTTTGTGTCTGCATGTATGTGTGTGTTTCTGCATGTGTGTCTGCATGTGTATGTATGTGTGTGTGTGTGTGTGTCTGCATGTGTGTCTGCATGTGTATGTATGTGTGTGTGTGTGTGTGTGTGTGTGTGTGTGTGTGTGTGTGTGTGTGTGTGTGTGTGTGTGTGTGTGTGTGTGTGTGTGTTTCTGCATGTAACAGCGTCAGTGCTGATTATTAAAACCTTCCTGCCATGTAAAAACACAAATCCCAAAGTAACAAGCTGGTGTGGCTCTCTGAGGAAGCTGAGGACTGTTTAGTCTCTCAGTGGAGCAGCCTCCCCTTCTACTACACAGCTGTCTGTAAAGGAAGAGATCTGTCTGTCTGTCTGTCTGTCTGTCTGTCTACCTCTCTGCCTCCTGCCTGCCTGCCTGCCTGCCTGCCTGCCTGCCTGCCTGCCTGTCTGCCTGCCTGTCTGCCTGTCTGCCTGTCTGTCTGTCTGTCTGTCTGCCTGTCTGTCTGTGTACCTGCCTGCCTGTCTGCCTGTTTGGCTGCTCTTCCAGAAGCGGGCAGCAGGACTGAGTCACCACCTGCCCTCAGCTTTACAACCCAGCGTGGGACTTTAGAAGCTCAAACTGGCAGAACACTCGTATATATTTATACACACACACACACCTTCCACCACACACACACCTTCCACCGCACACATACACACACACACCTTCAACCACACACACACCTTCCACTGCACACACACACACACAACACAACATGCACTCACATACAAACACACACACACACGTACACACACTATGTTCTCTCCCTCACTCTTGACTTCCCTCTGTTGTCTCTCTCACCTCCTCTCTTTTCCTCTCATTTTCCCTTCCCTCCAGTCCCCTCCCTCCTTTCCTCTTCTCTCCCCTCCTCTCCCCTCCAGTCTTCTCCTTTCCCCTTCCTCCTCTCCAGGGTTTAACCGAATCGTTTCAGCTTGACCTCCACATGTTGCTCTTCCTGCTACAGTGTCTGTTCCTCTTCCTGCTACAGTGTCTGTTCCTCTTCCTGCTACAGTGTCTGTTCTGCTTCCTGCTACAGTGTCTGTTCTGCTTCCTGCTACAGTGTCTGTTCCTCTTCCTGCTACAGTGTCTGTTCCTCTTCCTGCTAGTGTCTGTTCCTCTTCCTGCTACAGTATCTGTAGTAAAACACAATACTCACTGTGGAAGAACAAACGGCCTCATTGCACTTGTGAGTTCCAGTTTATATATTAAAACAGTTTTGATGTGTCATTTGTATTCTCAAATGACAGGAACTTAACAGTATAAATCTGATGTTGAAGGTTCGGTACGATAACTAAGATGTGAATCTGACGTGACTAATCAATAATAAAGTGAGGCACTACTAATTGATCATGAATAATGACTGAAGTGTTGGTTTATGAAGGTTGCTACACCAGCAGGTCTCATCCTCCCTGCTGCCCCTCTCTACACCATTAGCAGATCTCCAGGAGAGGCGTGTTTGTGTGCTACACACTGTGTGTGTGTGTGCTGCACACTGTGTGTGTGTGCTACACACTTTGTGTGCTGTGTGCTACACACTGTGTATGTGTGTGCTGCACACTGTGTGTGTGTGCTACACACTGTGTGTGTGTGCTACACACTTTGTGTGCTGTGTGCTACACACTGTGTGTGTGTGTGCTGCACACTGTGTGTGTGTGTGCTGCACACTGTGTGTGTGTGTGCGTGCTACACACTGTGTGTGTCTGCTGCACAGTGAGTGTGTGTGTGTGTGTGTGTGCGCTACACAGTGTGTGTGTGTGCTGCACACTGTGTGTGTGTGCTACACTGTGTGTGTGTGTGTGCGCTACACAGTGTGTGTGTGTGCTGCACACTGTGTGTGTGTGCTACACTGTGTGTGTGTGTGCGTGTGTGCTACACAGTGTGTGTGTGTGTTACAGTGTGTGTGTGTCTGCTACACAGTGTGTGTGTGCGTGCTACACAGTGTGTGTGTGTGTGTGTGTGCTACAGCGTGTGTGTGCTACACAGTGTGTGTGTGTGTGTGTGTGCTACAGCGTGTGTGTGCTACCCAGTGTGTGTGTGTGTGTGTGTGTGTGCTACAGCGTGTGTGTGCTACACAGTGTGTGTGTGTGTGCTACACAGTGTGTGTGCTAGACAGTGTGTGTGTGCGCTACACAGTGTGTGTGTGGGTGTGTGCTACACAGTGTGTGTGCTAGACAGTGTGTGCGTGCGCTACACAGTGTGTGTGTGTGTGTGGGTGTGCGTGTGTGTGTGCTACAGGACTGCAGGTAGCACCTGTCTTCAGAAGGCCCCTGGTGTACAGATGGTTGAGGTTAAGGATGAGGATTTGAAGTTTAAATTACAAACTTCAGATTTCATGGGACCATCAGTTGCCTATAGCAACATAACCCTGAATGAAATAAACGCTATTTGGTATTTTTCTAAATCAAATAAATTCCTTATCACATTCCTTTATACACACACACCCCTCTCCCACACACACACATACTGTAAACACACAGACACACACATATGCACACTCCTCTCATGTCTCATGAACATATACAGTACAATAAATTCCTTGGTGCCAAAACCATCAGTTTAGATTTCATGTTTTACATTTATAGTGGAAACTGAAAGAGCATGTGTGTTTGTGTGATAGGGTTAGAGCTAGCTGGTGGAAGAGGACTTGTATGTGTGTGTGTTTACAGACTGTGTCTACAGCAGAGACACAGCACAGCACACACACAGCACAGTACAGTACAGCACAGCACAGACACAGCACACACACAGCACAGTACAGCACAGCACAGACACAGCACAGCAGGCACACAGCACAGCACAGACACAGCACAGACACAGCACTGACAGCACAAACACCATCACAGCAAACACACAGGAGACACACAGCACAGCACAGACACAGCACTGCACAGCCGGCACACAGCACAGCAGACACACAGAACAGCAGACACACAGAACAGCAGACACACAGCACAGCACAGACACAGCACTGCACAGCAGACACACAGAACAGCAGACACACAGCACAGCACAGCCGGCACACAGCACAGCAGACACACAGAACAGCAGACACAGCACTGCACAGAAAAGACACAGCACAGCAGAGACACAGCTTGAATTGAATGCACTCAGTGTGCTCTCCATACACTGGAAGGAGCATCGTTGTCAGATAATCATTATCATCCTATTTCAGAATTAGAAACAAGATCATTTATTACTTCAATGTATTCATTAGAATTACTAGAACCCCAAAGCAATTATCAAGCTGGCATTCCAAACAGCTCCTTTTGTGCTCCTCATTTGTTCCATTCAAATGTTGCAAATCTTAATCAACACAAACTCTCTCTTTCTGTGTGAGCCTTCTCTCCCTTCCTCTCCCTCTCTCCCTCTCTCTCCCTCTCTCCCTCTCTCTCCCTCCCTCTCTCACATCTCTCTCCCTATCTCCCTCCTTTTCTCACACGCTCCCTCCTTTTCTCTCGCACTCCCTCCCTCTCTCTCCCCCTCCCTCTCTTTCTCTCGCTCCCTCCCTCTCCCTTGTGCTACCTCCCTCCCCTCTCTCGTGCTCCATCCTTTTCCCTCCCTTTCCCTCTCTCTTTCTCGCGCTACCTCCCTCTCTCTCCCCCTCCCTCTCTCTCTTTAGCTCCCTTCCTCTCGCTCCCTCCCTCCCTCCCTCTCTCGCTCCCTCCCTCCCTCTCTCGCTCCCTCTCTCTCTCTCTCTCGCTCCCTCCCTCACTCTCGCTCCCTCTCTCTCGCTCCCTCCCTCCCTCCCTCTCGCTCCCTCCCTCTCGCTCCCTCCCTCCCTCTCGCTCCCTC
>BROE01000004.1:2370473-2397015 GCA_036571765.1 Plecoglossus altivelis
AAACAGTTGGGTACAGCTCAGTTGTAGAACATGAGGATGGGTACAACTCAAAGGTAAAACATGAGGATGGTACAGCCATGGATAGAACATCGGGGAGGTACAGCTCAACAGTGGCTAGAAACTATGGATGCCGTACAGCTCATTGCTAGAATCATGGGATGTACAGCTCAGTTGGTTTAGAACATGGGGATGGTAATAGCTCAGTGTCAGAACATGCGTATGGTACAGCACAGTGGTATAACATGGGTGGGTACAGTCTCAGTGAAATATAACATGGGTGATACGCATCTCATGGCTAGATACATGGTGGCGTACAGCTCAGTGTCTAGAACATGGGTATGGTACAGCTCACTTGTAGTGTTAACATGGGATGGTACAAGCTCACGTGGTAAACATGGGGTGTGGGTACAGCTCAGGTAAACACATGGGATGTACAGCTCAGGGGTAGAACGGATGGATGGGTACAGCTCAGTGGAAGAACATAGTGATGGGTACAGCTCAGTGGTAAAACATGGGTACAGCTCAGTGTTACAACATGGGAATGGGTACAGCTCAGCAGTAGAACATGCAGATGGGTACAGCTCAGTGGTAAAACATGGATGATACAGCTCATTGTAGAACATGGGCGATGGTACAGACTCAGTGGTCGTAGAAACATGGGATGCGTACAGCTCAGTTGCTAGAACATGGGGCAGGTACAGCCTCAGTGTATATACATGGAGATAGGTTGCATGGGTACATGTGCTCAGTGTAGAACATGGGATGGTTACAGCTCAGCTGAGTAGAACTATGGGATGGTACAGCAGTAGTAGAACATGCGTGGGTACCCGCATGTGTTAGAACATGGATTACAAGTCTCAGTGTAGACGTTCTGACTACAGATAAGAATTTCACAGTTCTAACAAGAGGACAGCTAGAATAATCAGTAGAATAACTGTAGAATAACGTACGAAATAGCAGAAATAAACAGTAGAAAAAGTAGAATAACAGTAGAATAACAGTAGAATAACAGTAGAATAACAGTAGAATAACAGTAGAGTAACAGTAGAATAACAGTAGAATAACAGTAGAATAACAGTAGAATAACAGTAGAGTAGATCAATAGTACAGCTCAACAGTAAAGTGATAAGTCTGTCTATCTGTCTGTCTGACTCTGTCTGTCTGTTTGTTTGTCTGTTTGTCTGCCTGTCTGTCTGTCTGTCTATCTGTCTGTCTGACTCTGTCTGTCTGTTTGTTTGTCTGTCTGTCTGTCTGTCTTTTTGTCTGTCTGTCTGACTCTGTCTGTTTGTTTGTCTGTCTGTCTGTCTGCCTGTCTGTCTGTCTTTTTGTCTGTCTGACTCTGTCTGTCTGTTTGTCTGTCTGTCTGTCTGTCTGTCTGTCTGTTTGTCTGCCTGCAAGCAATCTGTCATCGATTGGCTGTTTTTCTTGGTCATGTGTCAAGGCTTTCCCCAGACGACCAGTGACCATCTGTCGTCCAATAAGAGCTCTCCCTCTGATGAAGCGGTCATCGATTGGAGAGTGAGCCTCTAGGAGCTGTCTACATTTCAGCTGAGAGCTTCTATAACAAGCTCTCACTCTATCACAAGCATCTCTCTCACCCTGTCACAAGCATCTCTCTCACCCTGTCACAAGCATCTGTCTCACCCTGTCACAAGCATCTCTCTCACCCTGTCACAAGCATCTCTCTCACTCTGTCACAAGCATCTCTCTCACCCTGTCACAAGCATGTGTCTCACCCTGTCACAAGCATCTCTCTCACCCTGTCACAAGCATCTGTCTCACCCTGTCACAAACATCTCTCTCACCCTGTCACAAGAATCTCTCTCACCCTCACACTCAAATACTCTTATCTCTCTCTTCCTCTAGTTTTTCTGGGCTGGGTCTATACACACACTGTAACTTGGTTCTGATGGTTTGGATGAAAAGATGTAATAGTGCACTGTTACACACTAAAGAAGACCAGGTCCCCACTTGCTGTCATCTGTCCAAGGCAGATGAACCTCAGGTCAACAGCATCCACACATCATCACAGCTGCAGTCATTACAGCCGTGTGTAAGTGTGTGTGTGTGTGTGTGTGTGTGTGTGTGTGTGTGTGTGTGTGGCCAACTTTCTACTCTCTTAAATACATCTTGGCTTAGTTATGCTACAGTAACTATAATGTGTAGCTTGCAGCATTTCGTCCGCTTGTGTGTGTGTGTTTGTCTACGTGTGTGTGTGTGTGTCTACGTGTGTGAGTGTCTGTGTGTGTCTGTGTGTGTTTGTGTGTGTGTGTGTGTGTGTGTGTGTGCCTCTTGGCTGTGTGGGTAAAACCATTTGCAGCTGGCCATCCCTTTGACAGAAGTGATTACAACAGGAAGTGAGAAAGGAAAACAAACATGGAGCTCAGGTGCTGTTTAACTGTCTTGAACAAAACTGCTGTCTAAGATGATGTTAGGATACTCTGATAATGACAGTCAGCTGTTGCTGTGTGTGTGTGTGTGTGTGTGTGTGTGTGTGTGTGTGTACACTGCACGTGTTTGTGTGTGTGTGTGTGTGTAAACTGCATATGTTTCTGTGTGTAAGTGTAAACTCCACGTGTTTGTGTGTGTGTGTGTGTGTTTGTGTGTGTAAACTGCATATGTTTGTGTGTGTGTGTAAACTACATATGTTTGTGTGCATGTGTAAACTACATGTGTGTGTGTGTGTGTGTGTGTGTGTAAGACCGCATATGTTTATTGTGTGCATGCGTAAACTACATGCGGGTGTGTGGTTGTGTGTGTGTTGTAAACTGCACTTTGTTGTGTGTGTGCTGTGCTAAACCCTCACAGATCTTACTTCTGGTGCGTGTAAACTGTAGGCTGCAATAATCCGACTTACATCGCTGTCGAACTTATTTTTCGCATAATCGCTGCAATAGAACAAGAAAACAAACTCGAGAGAGTTTCATGGCACCTTTTATTCAAAAACAGAAATGACAGTGCAAATTCACAGTGCAGAAAATCCTCAGAACGTCCAAACACAGGATGCTCTTTTAACATCCCTGACCCGTTAAAATAATAAAAAACGAAAAAACACAATTTTTTTAAATAAATGCGACAAAAAGAGTCTATTTTGTTTGAAGGGACTGACGCTGCAAAAAAAAACTTTGTTTGTATAAAAAAAAACACAAATCAGAAAACTTAACAGAATTTGATTGAACGGTAGAATTTCTTCTACACTACACTCACTCACTACCTTTGTTCAGACACTTTGCATTACAATGCAAAGCCAGCGCGTCTCCCCTAGAGTCAAGCCTGCCACTTATCAGACGATCAAAAAAAAAGCGTCTACACAATGCCCAATCAGAAAATAGAACGGTTGTATCTGGGTAAGATTTAACTCAACAACCAATCACTCCGCCAAAAATAACGTCACTCTTGTCTGCCTCAAACTGAGAGCGGAGTGTTTTTTTATCTTCTCTTGCGTTTAGTGAAAAAAATCTCTTTGCAATTTTGCATACACATTTGAAGATTAGTAGAAAATGCCCTACAACCTGGATGACTTGAGCGACTGACATTCTGAAAAAACAAACACATTAAGTTTCAGACACTTGATTCAAAAACATGAACTGACAGTAGCAAAACACAAAGTGCAAAACAATAATCCTCAGAACGTGCAAAATCATGTTGCTCTTTTAACATCCCTGACCGGTAAAGTAATAAAAAACGAAAAACACTATATAATATATAGTTTTTTAAAATAAAGTGCACAAAAAGATGTATATTTATGTTTAAAGGCCTCTGAGCTGTCAGAACAAGAAACTTTTTTTTTTATAAAATAAAAATACAAATCAGAAAACTTAACAATCTGTTTGAACGCAGAATTCTCTACATAACACTACACTCACTTACTCCCTTTGTTCAAACACTTTGCATTGCAATGCAAAGCCAGCGCGTCTCCCCTGGAGTCAAGCCTGCCACTTATCAGCCAATCAAAAAAATCAAGCGGCTACACAATAGCCAATCAGAAAATACCACTATTGTATCTAGGTACTATTTAACGCAACAACAAATCAAAAAAAGAAAGGGGTTAGAGACGTCACTCTCGTCTGTCTTCAAACGTGAGCGGAGTTTTTATCGTCTCGTTTTCGTTTGTTATAAATGTCGTTTTTGCATATTTTGCAATTAACACACTTTTTTGAATGATTTAGTACGAAATGCTCCTACACCTTAGATGACTTGGGTCGTACTGATTTATCAGAAGAAAAAAAACATTAATTTTCAACACTTTATTCAAAAACAGAACTGACAGTGCAAATTCACAGTGCAAAAAAATCCTCAGAACGTGCAAAAACAGGTTGCTTTTAAACTCCACACACAGACACACAAAAAAACATTTTTTTATTTTTTTATAAAGTGCACAAAAAGATGTCTATTTTTGTTTAAAGGGACCTGAGCTGTCAGAACAAAACTTTTTTTTTTTTTTTTTTTTATATACAAATAGAAACTTAACGAGATTGCTGAACGGCAGAATTTCTTCTCTACATAACACTACACTCACTTACTCCCTTTGTTCAAACACTTTGCATTGCAATGCAAAGCCAGCGCGTCTCCCCTGGAGTCAAGCCTGCCACTTATCAGCCAATCAAAAAAAAGAAGGTGGCTACACAATAGCCAATAAGAAAATAGCACTATTGTATATGGGTAAGATTTAACGCAACAACCAATTAAAAAATGGGTTAGAGATGTCACTATTGTCTGTCTTCAAAACTTGAGAGCGTGAGTTTTTTTTATCTTCTCGTTTTCGTTTGTGAAAAAAAATGTCGCTTTTGCATACTTTGCTAAATTAAGACCATTTTGACTGTACTTGATACGCACAGGCTCCTACACCTTAGAATGACTTGGCGTACTGATTTCTCTGAAAAAAAAACATTAATTTTCAACACTTTATTCAAAAACAGAACTGACAGTGCAAATTCACAGTGCAAAAAAATCCTCAGAACGTGCAAAAACAGGTTGCTCTTTTAACATCCCTGAGCTGTTAAAGTAATAAAAACAAAAAACAATATATAATATATAGTTTTTTAAATAAAGTGCACAAAAAGAGGTATTTTTTAAAGGGACTCTGAGCTGTCAGAACAAAACTTTTTTTTTTTTTTTTTTAAATACAAATCAGAAAACTTAACAGGATTTGTTTGAACGTCAGAATTTCTTCTCTACACTAAACTCACTCACTCCCTTTGTTCAAACACTTTGCATTGCAATGCAAAGCCAGCGCGTCTCCCCTGGAGTCAAGCCTGCCACTTATCAGCCAATCAAAAAAATCAAGCGGCTACACAATAGCCAATCAGAAAATACCACTATTGTATTTGGGTAAGATTTAACACAACAACCAATCAAAAAAGATAGGGGTTAGAGACGTCACTCTTGTCTGTCTTCAAAACTTGAGAGCGTGAGTTTTTTTTATCTTCTCGTTTTCGTTTGTGAAAAAAATTCTCTTTTGCATATTTTGCATTCAACACACTTTTTTGAATGATTTAGTACGAAATGCTCCTACACCTTAGATGACTTGGGTCGTACTGATTTCTCAGGGAAAAAAACACATTAATTTTCAACACTTTATTCAAAAACAGAACTGACAGTGTAAATTCACAGTGCAAAAAAATCCTCAGAACGTGCAAAAACAGGTTGCTCTTTTAACATCCCTGAGCTGTTAAAGTAATAAAAACAAAAAAAAATGTTTTTTTTTTTTATAAAGTGCACAAAAAGATGTCTATTTTTGTTTAAAGGGACCTGAGCTGTCAGAACAAAACTTTTTTTTTAATTTTTTTTTAAAAATACAAATCAGAAAACTTAACAGGATTTGTTTGAACGTCAGAATTTCTTCTCTACACTAAACTCACTCACTCCCTTTGTTCAAACACTTTGCATTGCAATGCAAAGCCAGCGCGTCTCCCCTGGAGTCAAGCCTGCCACTTATCAGCCAATCAAAAAAATCAAGCGGCTACACAATAGCCAATCAGAAAATACCACTATTGTATTTGGGTAAGATTTAACACAACAACCAATCAAAAAAGATAGGGGTTAGAG
The DNA here is from genome assembly GCA_036571765.1 of Plecoglossus altivelis. Lineage (NCBI taxonomy): Eukaryota > Metazoa > Chordata > Actinopteri > Osmeriformes > Plecoglossidae > Plecoglossus > Plecoglossus altivelis. Next base: position 2,376,522 of record BROE01000004.1, read on the forward strand.
ACGTCACTCTTGTCTGTCTTCAAAACTTGAGAGCGTGAGTTTTTTTTATCTTCTCGTTTTCGTTTGTGAAAAAAAATGTCGCTTTTGCATACTTTGCCCCAATTAACACACTTTCGCAATGATTCTAGTACGAAAATGCCTACTACCCTAGATGACTGGGTCGTACTGATTTTCTCCTGAAAAAAAACACATTAATTTCCAACATTTTATTCAAAAACAGAACTAACAGTGCAAAATCACAGTGCAAAAAATCCTCAGAACGTGCAAAAAAAGGTTGTCTTTATAACATCCCTGAGCGTAAAGAATAAAAACACAAATTATTGTTTCATTTTAATAAAGCTCACCAAAAAGATGCTATGCTGTGTTAAAAAGGCACCTGAGCCTGTCAGAAAAAACTTTTTTTTTTTAATACAAATCAGAAAACTTAACAGGATTTGTTTGAACGTCAGAATTTCTTCTCTACACTAAACTCACTCACTCCCTTTGTTCAAACACTTTGCATTGCAATGCAAAGCCAGCGCGTCTCCCCTGGAGTCAAGCCTGCCACTTATCAGCCAATCAAAAAAATCAAGCGGCTACACAATAGCCAATCAGAAAATACCACTATTGTATCTAGGTACTATTTAACGCAACAACAAATCAAAAAAGAAAGGGGTTAGAGAAGTCACCCTTGTCTGTCTCAAACTTGTTGAGCGTAGAGTTTTTTATCGTCTCGTTTTCGTTTGTTATAAATGTCGTTTTTGCATATTTTGCATTCAACACACTTTTTTGAATGATTTAGTACGAAATGCTCCTACACCTTAGATGACTTGGGTCGTACTGATTTCTCAGGGAAAAAAACACATTAATTTTCAACACTTTATTCAAAAACAGAACTGACAGTGTAAATTCACAGTGCAAAAAAATCCTCAGAACGTGCAAACAGGCTGCCTTGTAGAAATCCCTGAGCGTAAATAATAAAAAAAAAAAACATTTTTTTTCTTTAATAAAGTGCACAAAAAGATGTATATTTTTGTTCAAAGGGACCTGAGCTGTCAGAAAAAAACATTTTTTTTTTTTCTTTTTTATACAAATACAGAGAGAGAGAACAGGATTTGTTTGAATGGTAGAATTTCTTCTCTACACTAAACTCACTCACTCCCTTTGTTAAGAGACTTTGCATTGCAATGCAAAACCAGCACGTCTCCCCTGGAGTCAAGCCAGCCACTAATCAGCCAATCAAAAAAAAGAAAACGACTACACAATAGCCAATCAGAAAATACCACTATTGTATCTGGGTAATATTTAACCCAACAACCAATCAAAAAAGATAGGGGTTAGAGACGGTCACTGCTTGTCTGTCCTCAAAACTTGTGAGCGTATGTTCTTATCTTCTCGTTTCGTTTTGTGAAAAAATGTCGCTTTTGAATATTTTGCAATTAACACACTTTTTGAATGATTAGGTAAGAAATGCTCCTACAGAGGCGCACACACACATGACTGGTTGGGGTGGAGCTGAGCGGAGGAAAAACAAGACCACTTAAGGCCAACATTTAATCAAAAGCAAGAAACGTGACAGGGCAGAAGGCACAGGCTGGGAAAAAAGCGGCTCAGAACCGTCAAAACAGTGCTTCTTAAAATTCCCTGAGCTGTAAGAAAAAAAACAAAAAACATTTTTTATCTTTGTTTAATAAAGGGCACAAAAAGCATCGATGCGATTGTGTTTAAAGGGACCCTGAGCTGTCAGAACAGGAGACGTTTTTTTTTTTTTTTTTTTATACAAATCAGAAAACTTAACAGGATTTGTTTGAAAGGTAGAATTTCTTCTCTACACTAAACTCACTCACTCCCTTTGTTAAGAGACTTTGCATTGCAATGCAAAACCAGCACGTCTCCCCTGGAGTCAAGCCAGCCACTAATCAGCCAATCAAAAAAAAGAAAACGACTACACAATAGCCAATCAGAAAATAACACTATTGTATCTAGGTAAGATTCCAACCAACCAATCAAAAAAAGAAATGGGTTAGAAATGTCACTCTTGTCTCTCTGCAAAACTTGAGAGCGGAGTTTTTATCCTTTCGTCGTTTTCGTTGGAAAAGATTTCTTCTTTAACAGACAACACAACATTGGAATGAATTTAGTGGTAGCGGTAAAGTCTCCTTACAAGCTGGTAGAGGTGAACTGGTCGTACTGGATTTCTGGAAAAGAAGGAAGGGAACAGCGATGAATATCCGAACACTTTATCCAAAAACAGAACTGAACAGTGCAGCAATGTCACAGTGCATGGAAAAAATCCTCAGAAGCGCGAGGAAAACAGGGTGCGCTTGTTAACCTAATCCTGAGCCTGTGCTAGAGAATGAAAAACACAATTTTTTTTGTTTATTTTTTTTATTTTTTTTTTTTTTTTTTTTTTTCTTCTTTTTTTAAAGGAAAGTAAAAAAGAAAAAAAAGAACTTTTTTTTTGTTTTTTTTTAATACAACATCAGAAAACTTAACAGGATTGGTTTGAACGGTAGAATTTCTACACTACACGACACTCACTCACTCCCTTGTTCAAACACGGCATTGCAATGCAAAGCCAGCGCGTCTCCCCTGGAGTAAAGCCTGCCACTTATCAGCCAATCAAAAAAGGAAAGCGGCTACACAATAGCAAATAAAAAATAGCACTATTGTATTTGGGTAAGATTTAACACAACAACCAATCAAAAAAGAAAGGTGTTAGAGACGTCAACGCGGGCGCTCAACAACTTGTGTGAAGCAGTGAGTTTGTTTTTATCGTCTCGTTTTCATTTGTGATAAAATGTCGCTTTTGCATATATTTTGCAATAACACACTTTTTTTGAATGATTTAATCTGAAATGCTCCCACACCTTGCATGACTTGGGTCGTACTGATATCTCAGGAAAAAAAACCACATTATAATATTATCAAACACTTTATCAAAACACAGACTGACAGTCCGCAAATTCACCGTGCAAAAAATCCTCAGGAACGTGCAAAAACAGGTTTGCTACTTTTAAAGATCCCTGAGGACTGTTGGGAAGGAAATGTGTAGAAAGAACAGAAAAACAGCTGATTTCTTCTGTGTTGTTTTGAGATAGGAGAGGTTGCAGGAGTAGGCAGAAAGATGCTGATTGTGTTTAAAGGGACCATGAGCTGTTGCAGAGACAAAACTTGTTTTGTTCTTTTTTTTTTTGTAGTAAAAGGGTCGAAAACTTAACAGAGTGTTTTGAAAAGGCGAGAAGTTCTTTCTTATACGGACTGAAACTGCACTCACTCCGCCTGGTTCAGACACTTTGCATTGCGATGCAAAGCCAGCGCGTCTCCCCTGGAGTCAATCCTGTCACTTATCAGCCAATCAAAAAAGGAAAGCGGCTACACAATAGCAAATAAAAAATAGCACTATTGTATTTGGGTAAGATTTAACACAACAACCAATCAAAAAAGATAGGGGTTAGAGACGTCACTCTTGTCTGTCTTCAAAACTTGAGAGCGTGAGTTTTTTTTTATCTTCTCGTTTTCGTTTGTGAAAAAATTTCTCTTTTGCATATTTTGCAATTAACACACTATTTGAATGATTTAGTATGAAATGCTCCTACACCTTATGATGACTTGGGACGTACTGATTTATCAGGGAAAAAAAAACATTAATTTTCAACACTTTATTCAAAAACAGAACTGACAGTGTAAATTCACAGTGCAAAAAAATCCTCAGAACGTGCAAAAACAGGTTGCTCTTTTAACATCCCTGAGCTGTTAAAGTAATAAAAACACAATTTTTTTTATTTTTTTAATATAAAGTGCACAAAAAGATGCTATTTTGTGTGAGAGGAGCTGAAGCTGTCAGAAAAAAAGCTTTGTTTTGTTTTTGTTTTGAAATACAATGATCCAGAAAACTTAAACAGGAATTGTGTTTAAACGGCAAGAATTCTCTCTAGCACTAAAACGCACTCACTCCCTTTGTTCAGACATTTTGCATTGCAATGCAAAGCCAGTGTGTCTCCCCTGGAGTCAAGCCTGCAATTTATCAGCCAATCAAAAAAAATCAAGCGGCTACACAATAGCCAATCAAAAAATAGCACTATTGTATCTAGGTACTATTTAACGCAACAACAAATCAAAAAAAGAAAGGGGTTAGAGACGTCACTCTCGTCTGTCTTCAAAACTTGAGCGTGAGTTTTTTTATCGTCTCGTTTTCGTTTGTTATAAATGTCGTTTTTGCATATTTTGCAATTAACACGCTTTTTTGAATGATTTAGTACGAAATGCTCATACATAGCCTAGATGAACTTGGGTGACTGATGTCTCAGGAAAAAAAAACATTACATTCAAACACTTATCAAAAACAGAACTGACATAGCAAATTCAGCAGTGCAAAAAAATCCCTCAGAACGTGCAAAAAACAGGTATTCCACTCTTACAAACACTGAAGCTGTTAAAGTAATAAAAGAGAACAAACACATTTTTTTATCTTTTTTTTATTAAAGTGGCACAAGAAGAATGTCTCATTTGTTTAAAGGGCACGAAAAAACTTTTATTTTTTTATTTTTTTATACAAACAGAGACACCTTAACAGCGAATTTGTTTGAGAAACGGCAAAATTATCTTCTCTACCACTAAACTCACTACTCCCCTTGTTCTAAACACTTTGCCATTGCAAATACAAAAGCCAGCGCGTCTCCCTGCGAGGCGAAGCTGCACTTATCAGCCAATGCAAAAAATCAAGCGGCTCACACAATAGCCAATCCAGAAAATTTCCACTATGTATTGGATACGATTAACACAACACCAATCAAAACAAGATAGGGGTGGATCTCTGTCTCAACTCACGAGCGTCGAAGTTGGTTGTGTATCTCTCGTTGCGTGTGATAAAGAAATCTCTTGGCATATTTGCAATAACACACTTTTGATGACTTATATGAAATGCTCCTACAACCTTGGATGACATTGGTCGTCACTGATTTCTGCTGAAAAAAAAAAACACATTAATTTTCAACACTTTATTCAAAAACAGAACTGACAGTGCAAATTCACAGTGCAGAAAATCCTCAGAACGTGCAAAACACAGGTTGCCTGTTATAAACATCGCTGAGCTGTACATGTATAAAAAACGAAAAACACTCTTTTTATTTATTATAGTGCACAAAATGATGTCTATTTTGTTTAAAGGAGACCTGGACTGTCAAGACACAAAACTTTTTTTTTTATAAAAAAAAGATAACAAATCAGAAAACTTAAACAGACTTTGTTGCACGCGGCAGAAAGTTTCTTCTTCTAACAAGAGGACTCACTCACCATAGATCACCTTTGCATTGCAATGCAAAGCCAGTGTGTCTCCCCTGGAGTCAAGCCTGCAATTTATCAGCCAATCAAAAAAAATCAAGCGGCTACACAATAGCCAATCAGAAAAATTCCACTAATTGTACCGGTAAAATTTAACGCGACAAACCCGATCACCAAAAGTAAGTAGAGACGCTTCAGCCTGTCTTCAAAACTTGAGAAGCGTAGAGTTTTTTTATTTATCTCTCGTTCGTTGTGAAAAATTTCTCTTTGCATATCTGCAATTAACACACTTTATTGAATGATTATACGAATGCTCCACACCTATACTAGGTGTACGATTTTCTCTCCTGAAGAAAAAAACACATTAATTTCCAACATTTTATTCAAAAACAGAACTGATGGTGCAAATTCACAGTGCTAAAATCCTCAGAACGTGCAAAAACAGGTCACACACACACACACCACCCATGTGAAGCACACAACACAAACATCACATATATTTTTATAAACATGCCACAAAAGATGTCTATTTTTGTATTAAAGGGACCTGAGCTGGGTCAGATAAGAACAAACTGTTTGTTTTTTTTATTTTCAAAATACACAATCAGAAAACTTAACAGATTTTTTTGAAGCGGAAGAATTTCTTCTCTACACTACACTCACTCACTGCCTCCCTTTGTTCAGACATTTTGCATTGCAATGCAAAGCCAGTGTGTCTCCCCTGGAGTCAAGCCTGCAATTTATCAGCCAATCAAAAAAATCAAGCGGCTACACAATAGCCAATCAGAACATTCGACACGTTACTTATGGGTAAGATTTAACACATACAAGCCAATCAAAAAAGATAACGGTTAGAAGACGTTAGGCTCTGTCTGTCTCAAAACTGAGAGCAGTGAGTTTTTTTGATTCTTCTCGTTTGCGCTGCTGTGAAAAATTTTGCTTTTGCATATTTTGCAATAAACACACTTTTTTTGAATGATTTAATCTGAAATGCTCCCACACCTTGCATGACTTGGGTCGTACTGATATCTCTGAAAAAAAGAGCGAGCATTAATTTTCAACACTTTATTCAAAAACAGAACTGACAGTGTAAATTCACAGTGCAAAAAAATCCTCAGAACGTGCAAAAACAGGTTGCTCTTTTAACATCCCTGAGCTGTTAAAGTAATAAAAACACAATTTTTTTATTTTTTTATAAAGTGCACAAAAAGATGTCTATTTTTGTTTAAAGGGACCTGAGCTGTCAGAACAATACATCTTTCTTTTTTTATAAAGAAAAATACAAATCAGAAAACTTAACAGGATTTGTTTGAACGTCAGAATTTCTTCTCTACACTAAACTCACTCACTCCCTTTGTTCAAACACTTTGCATTGCAATGCAAAGCCAGCGCGTCTCCCCTGGAGTCAAGCCTGCCACTTATCAGCCAATCAAAAAAATCAAGCGGCTACACAATAGCCAATCAGAAAATACCACTATTGTATCTGGGTAAGATTTAACGCAACAACCAATCAAAAAAGATACGTCACTCTTGTCTGTCTTCAAAACTTGAGAGCGTGAGTTTTTTTTTATCTTCTCGTTTTCATTTGTGAAAAAATTTCGCTTTTGCATATTTTGCAATTAACACACTTTTTTGAATGATTTAGTACGAAATGCTCCTACACCTTAGATGACTTGGGTCGTACTGATTTATCAGAAGAAAAAAAACATTAATTTTCAACACTAGAGCGGTGAGAGAGAAAGCAGAAGAGAGAGAGGAAAAGATAAAGGGAGAGGAGCGAGAGAGGAAAAGATAAAGGGAGAGAGAGAGAGAGAGGGAAAAGATAAAGGAGAGAGAAGAAGAGAGAGGGAAAGGAAAAGGGAGAGAGAGGAGAGAGGAAAATATTAAAGGGAGAGAGAGAGAGAGAGAAGAGAGAAGAAGAAGATTTTAAAGGACTGAGAGAGAGAGAGAGAAGAGGGAAAAGATTTAAAGGGAGAGAGAGAGAAGACGAGAGGGAGAAAGATAAAGGTGTGAGAGAGAGGAAGGGAGATGAGAGAGTGGAAAAGATAAGGGAGAGATGAAGAGGGAGGAGAGAGAGTGGAAAGATAAGGGAGCAGAGAGAGAGAGAGAGAGGAGAGAGCGAAAAGATAAAAGGAGAGAGGGTGAGGAGAGACGAGAGAGAGGAAATAGATAAAAGGGGAGAGAGGGAGAGGAACAGAGGAGAGCGTGAGAGACGAGGTTAAAGATAAAGGAGAGAGGGTGAGAGAGGAGACTGAGAAAAAGATAAAGGGAGAGACAAAGAGAGAGAGATGGGAGAGAGAATGAGGGTGAGAAAGGAAGGGATAAAAAGACGAGGGAGGGGAGAAAGAGAGAGGGCCGTTAACTGCTTTCCTTTTGAAGTGTTTTAGAGCAGCCCCCTCACAAGACACTGCCAGAGAGGAGAGAGGGAAGGAGGAGGAGAGATGGGGGGAGGAGAGGAGGGAGGAGAGGGGAGAGAGGGGGAGGAGGAGGAGATAGAGGCGGGAGGAGGAGGGGAGAGAGGGGAGGAGAGGAGGAGGAGGAGAGAGAGAGGGGAAGGAGGAGGGGTGAGGATGAGGGGAGAGAGGGAAGGAGGAGGGGGAGAGAGGGGGTTAGGAGGGGAGAGGAGGGGGGAGGAGGAGAAGGAGGAAGGAGAGGAGGAGGGGAGAGAGGGAGGAGGAGAAGGGGAGAGAGGGGGAGGGTAGGAGGAGGAAGAGGCGGAGAGAGGGGGAGGAGGAAAGAGGGGAGGAGGACGGGGGAGGCGGAGGGGGAGGGGAAGAGAGGGGGGAGGAGTAGGGGAGAAGAATCCCACCATCTGATCCCAGTACACGGACGTCAGAAGCCAGAGGTGAGTGCGAGTGTTCATGCATGAGTGGATGTTTCATGTTTTGTGCCTATTGACCTCTGATTGATCTTGATACAGAAGCAGACATTAGCATCAAACTAGCTTTCATCTTGATGCACATGTAACCCCAACATGTGTGGCACATGGACAACATGACCAGCTCATGAATGGCGGCTGAGTACGTCCTGTCCAACACATCCAGCTGTGTGTAAAAACCATGTGAGGCTTTGCTTATTCAGCCAAACAATACAGTACATTCCACAATGGTTTCTGGTTAAAAACAGCTCTTTTCCTTTCCCTGTTTCTCTTTTCCTTTCCCTGTTTCTGGGCCCCTGCATTTCTTTCCCCTTTCTGTCTCTCTCTCCCCTTCCTCTCTCCTCCCCCTCCTCTCCCTCCCTCCCACCTCTCTCCCCCTCTCTCCCCTTCCACTCTCTCTCTCCCTCTCGCTCCCTTATCTCCCTCCTCTCTCCCCCTCTCTCTCTCCTCTCTCTCTCTCCCTCTCTCCTTTATCTCCCTCCACTCTCCCTCTCTCTCCATCTCTCTCCACTCTCTCTCTCCCTCACTCTCCCTTATCTCCCTCCTCTCTCCCTCTCTCTCCCTTATCTCCCTCCTCTCTCCCTCTCTCCCCATCTCTTTCCTCTCTTGACAGTGTTGTTAGATCTGTGCTCATGGAGAAAGATGGTTGGATCTTCACTCCTTCCAAGACAGAGATGGTCGTCAACAAGTCCAACTTGGGAGGGTAATCACACACGCGCACACACAGAAACAAGCCCTTATTTTCTACAGCTGCCTGTGTTTATGTAGGCTACTGCATTTCCCCAGTGGGTGAAAAGCAACACACGTAATAAAAGACCCTGGCCTCTCCAATGCCCTGCCCCTCACCCTGCCTCTAACATCTTGCCTCTAACACCCTGCCTCTCACCCTGCCTCTCTAACACCCTGCCTCTAACACCCTGCCCCTCACCCTGCCTCTCTAACACCCTGCCCCTCACCCTGCCTCTCTAACACCCTGCCCCTCACCCTGCCTCTCTAACACCCTGCCTCTAACACCCTGTCCCTCACGCTGCCTCTCACCCTACCTCTAACCCTGCCCCACACCCTGCCTCTCACCCTGCCTCTCTAACACGCTGCCTCTCACCCTGCATCTCTAATATCCTAACCCTCACCTGGCCTCTTACAAAGCTGAACACTAGACAGGGACAGGGAATAGCTCGTCCTGTGTGATATTTGTGTTCATGTGTGTGGGAGTTGTCATATTTCACATATCAGCACCTGGAAGGAGACATATCATGGGAGGCGTGGAGAGGAAGAGAGAGGGGGGGAGAACGAGATAGAGCAAGAGAGAGAGAGAAGGAGAGAGAGAGAGGGAGAAAGTGACAGAGGGAGAGAGAGAAGAGAGAGAGAGATAGAGAGGGAGAGAGAGAAGAGAGAGGGAAAGGAAGAGAGAGATAGAGAGAGGGAAAGGGAGAGAGAGAGAGAGAGAGAGAAGAGAGAGGGAAAGGGAGAGAGAGAGAGGGAGAGAGAGAGAGAGAGAGGGAGAGAGAGAGAGGGAGTTAGAGAGGGAAAGGGAGAGAGAGATAGAGAGGGAGAGAGAGAAGAGAGAGAGAGAGAGAGGGACAGAAAGGGAGAGAGAGAGATAGAGAGGGAGAGAGAGAAAAGAGAGAAGAGAGAGAGAGAAAAGAGAGAAGAGAGAGAGAGAAGAGAGAGAGGGAGAGAGAGAAGAGAGAGAGGAGAGAGAGAGAGAGAGAGAAGAGAGAGAGAAGAGGGAGAGAGAGAAGAGATGCAGGGTACTCTTCTACTCTGTAATGACCTCCCACGGCAGTTATTACAGGAGACAAGTTCTGTCTCTCTTGTTTTCCCTCTCTCCATCTCTCTCTCTTTGTCAGTGTCTCTCGCCCTCTCTATTTCTCTCTTGATCCGCCCTTCTCCTATACTATGATTGAAGATAAGTTTGTCAGATTCAGTGCACATGTTCGGGTGCTTGCGTGTCTGAGTGTGTGCATACTTGTGTGTATGTGTGTGTGCACATGTTTGTATGTGTGTGTGTGTGTGTGTGTGTGTCCTTGAAATGACCTTGCGCGTTTTGCACAAATCAGTTCTGTGAATCTACTTGACATTCTTCAAACATCCCCAGCAGCGTAGTGTTAACCACACTGCTGCATCTCCTGCTCAGATAACCTCCTGCTTGTCTTAATGACTTCGCCTCAGCGTGGAGAAATGGAGGATGATAAGAGGAGAATTTAGCTGATGCAGACATTGCTGGTCCTGAGAGCAGCACTGCCTCGTTAGAACGCCGCTCCTCTTTCCTCACACGTCAGGTGGAAATACTTTCTACGTTAAATACCGCATCATGAATGAACACTGTCAACACAAAAGAGGGATGAAAAGGAAGAGAAAGTTAGAAGGATTAGCAAGGTGTTTACCCCAAAGTAGATGAAAATATAACAGACAGTCCAATCAGACGCTCATCTTGAAGGGATGGCAGATTCACTCGGTAATAAATGAGTTTGACACCATCATCCCGGGAAAGATTGACATAATTAAAATTCCTTCATCATCACAGATTCATATTTCATGAAGGAGTTTCATCTGCGTTAGGGTTAGCGTCAGCGTTGTGCTGGCTCTTCATGTCTGGTCACCACACACATGCCAATTTTCACATCAAATTAAGTCCCAGTTAACATCCTCTTCTGTCGTAGAAGCTTTATCCAACCTAGGCCTTCCACCAGCTCTGTTGTGTGTGTGTGTGTCTGTTGTGTGTGCAGTTCTCTGTGTGTCTGTTGTGTGTGTGCGGTCCTTTGTGTGTCTGTGTGTCTGTTGTGTGTTTGTGTGTGTGTGTGTGTGTGTCTGATGTGTGTGCGGTCCTCTGTGTGTCTGTTGTGTGTGTGTGTGTGCGTGTGTGTCTGTTGTGTGTGCGGTCCTCTGTGTGTCTGTTGTGTGTGTGTGTGTGTGTCTGTTGTGTGTGCGGTCCTCTCTTTGTCTGTTGTGTGTGCAGTCCACTGTGTGTCTGTTGTGTGTGTGTGTGTGTGTGTGTGTGTGTCTGTTGTGTGCGGTCTCCTGTGTGTCTCCTGTGTGTGTGATCCTCTGTGTGTCTGTTGTGTGTGTGATCCTCTGTGTGTCTGTTGTGTGTGCAGTCCTCTGTTTGTCTGTTGTGTGTGCAGTCCACTGTTTGTCTGTTGTGTGTGCAGTCCTCTGTTTGTCTGTTGTGTGTGCAGTCCACTGTGTGTCTGTTGTGTGCGTGTGTGTGTGTGTGTGTGTGTCTGTTGTGTGCGGTCCACTGTGTGTCTCCTGTGTGTGTGCAGTCCACTGTGTGTCTCCTGTGTGTGTGCGGTCTCCTGTGTGTCTCCTGTGTGTGTGCAGTCCTCTGTGTGTACTAATGTAACGATCAGTGTGAAGGTCCTCGTCATGGGACTGACTCTGCAAGACTCCTCCCACATGTTCCTCCAGACTCCTCCCACATGTTCCTCCAGACTCCTCCCACATGTTCCTCCAGACTCCTCCCACAACACCACCAGTCTTCCCAAACGTGTTCCTCAACATTTGATCCCACTGTGTGGGAATGAAACGCTTCATTATATCACAGCCAGCAGGAGACACGGTTTCAGCTCTGTGGTTTCAGACGGTTATTTTGTTTGTTTTTGTAAACTTCAGATGATCTTATGAGCGTTCTAGATGCTCTGTTTGTACTCTGGGTTGGATCGTGGTGTCACCTAAGTATCTGGAGCATCTGGTGCAGGGTTCAAACAAAGGGACTAGTTTGGTGTCAGTAAAACACACTTTGTATGTAGCATTAGGGTCTGTACAGACCAGACCCTTTCAACATAGTTGTGTTAGAAGTGACTTCAGACTAACTCTGTACATAATTTACAGTCTAATCCAGGGAACCATCATGCTGCTTTGGTGCCTGGTCAGCCTAGTATGCTGTTAAAGTGTTGTGTTCCTCTGCATTATGCAGCCATCTTTAATTAGTAATGAAGCCATTACATGAACGCAAGGATGCATGTTTCAAGTCAACATGACAAACAAAATTATAGCCGTGGTGGGTCAGGGTGGATAGGAGCAGCGTTCTACACATGAGTTCCTTAAACACGCGTGTTCCTCAAACACACGCGTGTTCCTCAAACACACACGTGTTCCTTAAACACGCGTGTTCTTCAGACACACACGTGTTCCTCAGACACACACATGTTCCTCAAACACACGCGTGTTCCTCAGACACACACGTGTTCCTCAAACACACGCATGTTCCTCAAACACACGCGTGTTCCTCAAACATACACGTGTTCCTTAAACACACACGTGTTCCTTAAACACACACGTGTTCCTCAAACACACACGTGTTCTTCAGACACACACGTGTTCCTCAAACACACACGTGTTCCTCAAACACACGCGTGTTCCTCAAAAAAGCATCTGTAGAACTCAGAGTTCTGGATAGTTACTGGAGACCTCCCTGCATCTACTGTCCTATAGGTTGTCTCCAGTCCACTGTGTGGCCTTCTTATCGTGAAAGACAGAGTATGGAATTACCTGAACACTTGAATTAGCCGCAGGCTAGGTTTAGTCCGCAAGCCTTCCGGACACAGGAGGTTTCCTCTTGGCTTCATGGTAAGAGTTTAGCAAGTCAAGGTCATGGTTCAATAACACAAATTTTAAAAAGACATTCAAGAATCTTCATTACATGAGACTTTGAAGAATAAACCAAAAAGCTGTTGAGAGTGATGCAGATTCACCAGGTGCAGATGTGAGGTATGTCAGTTAAGTTGCCACCTTACCTAGTTTCTGTGTGGCCTTAGGTTTGTTTGGACCAGGAGAGCTGTCCTGTCTAGTGTCCAGACCAGCAGACCAGGAGACCAGGAGAGCTGTCCTGTCTAGTGTCCAGACCAGCAGACCAGGAGAGCTGTCCTGTCTAGTGTCCAGACCAGCAGACCAGGAGACCAGCAGACCAGCAGACCAGGAGACCAGCATTACTATCCTGTCCTGTGTCCAGACCTGCAGAGCAGGAGACCAGCAAAACTGTCCTGGCCTGTGTCCAGACCAACAGACCAGCAGACCAGCAGAGCTGTCCTGTCCTGTGTCCAGACCTGCAGACCAGCAGAGCTGTCCTGTCCTGTGTCCAGACCTGCAGACCAGGAGACCAGCAGAGCTGTCCTGTCCTGTGTCCAGACCTGCAGACAAGGAGACCAGCAGAGCTGTCCTGTCCTGTGTCCAGACCTGCAGATGGTACCCTGACTCAGTTTCAATAAACACCTCTGCCCTTGGGCCTGTGTCCCTCCTCACTCGCTCTCTTGTCTCCCCAGCCAACCTCTAATCCCCACCTTGGTCACAAGCTGTCAGCGTCATGCTAGTCTGCAAGAGAGCTGCTGGGAATGGATGCACATTTGACTGAAATAAAAGTACAATTTTTGAACAGACGTCAGCAGAGGGAGAAGATGTTTGGAAACAGAGCTTATTTTATTTAAGGATACAAACCGTGATGGTGTTATCTGTAGTTATCAGGATGCTGGTGGACAAGTTCCCTTTTCTCTGTTTCCCCCCCCTCTCTCTCTCTCTCTCTCGCTCTCTCTCTCTCCCTGCCCCCCTCTCTCGTTCCTCCCACTCTCTCTCGCTCCCTCTTCCTCTCCTTGCCCCCCTCTCTCTCTCCCTCTCCCTGCCCCCCTCTGTTTCCCTCTCCCTGCTCACTCTCTCTGTCCCCCTCTCTCTCCCTGTATCTGCCCTCTCTCTCTACCTTTTTCCCTGCCCCCCCCTCCCTGCCTCTCCCTTCCCCCTCTCTCTCTCCCTGCCCCCCTTCCCTCTCTCCCTTTCTCCCTTTCTCTCCCTGCCCCCCCTTTTTCTCCATCTCTCTCTGCTTCATCTTCATTTTCACCCTCACTCTCCCTTCATGTGACAGGCTTCTGTCTCTCTAACAGCATGGCAAAGGGAGAGAGGGAAAGGAGGATGGAGGGAGACAGAGGGACAGAGCAAGAGAGGGAGAGGAGGGAGGATGGAGAGAGAGGAGTGTGGAGGAAGAGAGAGGGAGATAGATTGACATAGAGGGAAAGGAGAGTGGAGAAAGAGAGAGAGAGAGGGAGAGAGACGGAGATTGAGGGAGAGAGAGGGAGAGAGAGGGAGAGAGAGAGAGGGAGAGAGAGGGAGGAAGAGAGAGAGAGAAGGAGAGAGAGAGAGGGACTAACCCCTTCCGAGGGAGCAGGAAACCAGAAGCAAGAGTTACCATGGTAACGGTAGCAGGGGGAAAAATGAGATGCTACGACAGCATCTTGTAAAGCAACGAAAAACAGCAAACCGTTAATTATACTGTGTGTGTGTGAGAAAAGAAAAAGATTCGGTGAGAGAGACAGGGAGAGAAATAGAGTGAGGGAGCGAGCGAGAGGGGCAGAGAGAGATAATGGGAGATGGAGAAAGAGAGGGAGATAGAGAAAGAGAAAGCAAGAGAAACAGAGAGAGAGGGGGAGAGAGAGAGAGTGAGAGGGAGATGGAGACAGAAGGAGAGAGAAACAGAGAGAGAGGGGGAGAGAGAGAGAGTGAGTGAGAGAGAGAGAGAGATGGAGAGAGAGAGGGAGATGGAGAGAGAAACAGAGAGAGAGGGGGAGAGAGAGAGAGTGAGAGGGAGATGGAGACAGAAGGAGAGGGAAACAGAGAGAGAGGGAGAGAGAGATAGAGAGGGAGATGGAGAGAGAGAGGGAGATGGAGAGAGAGAGGGAGATGGAGAGAGAGTGAGTGAGAGAGAGGTGGAGACAGAAGGAGAGAGAAACAGAGAGAGAGGGAGAGAGAGAGAGACCCTCTTGTACCCTTATACAGAACAGTAAAATATAAACAGTAAAATATAAACAGTTGCAGCCTTGTCCTTGGCTCCACCCCCTGTACACTTCAGTCATGTACAGATCAGAAAACTGCACGTCTGAGTAATCCACAGACAGCCACACAGTATATGAACAACATCATTTTCATTTAACAGAGACTTTGACTTTGAAGCAACAAGACTGATGAGTTCCTCCCAGCCTGGGCTGTGAACTGGTCACCTCACTCTCTGGTTCTGCCTCGTCTGGTCACCTCACTCTCTGGTTCTGCCTCGTACTGGTGGCGCAGTGAGGCTGACTCCATTAGAGAGAGGCAGGGTGAGGCTGACTCCATTAGAGAGGCAGGGTGAGGCTGACTCTATTAGAGAGGCAGGGTGAGGCTGACTCCATTAGAGAGAGGCAGGGTGAGGCTGACTCCATTAGAGAGGCAGGGTGAGGCTGACTCCATTAGAGAGGCAGGGTGAGGCTGACTCCATTAGAGAGAGGCAGGGTGAGGCTGACTCTATTAGAGAGGCAGGGTGAGGCTGACTCTATTAGAGAGGCAGGGTGAGGCTGACTCCATTAGAGAGAGGCAGGGTGAGGCTGACTAGCTGAGAGAGGCAGGGTGAGGCTGACTCTAGCTGAGAGAGGCAGGGTGAGGCTGACTCCATTAGAGAGGCAGGGTGAGGCTGACTCTATTAGAGAGGCAGGGTGAGGCTGACCCCATTAGAGAGGCAGGGTGAGGATGACTACGTAGGCAGGGTGAGGCTGACTCCATTAGAGAGGCACGGTGAGGCTGACTACGTAGGCAGGGTGAGGCTGACTCCATTAGAGAGAGGCAGGGTGAGGCTGACTCTATTAGAGAGGCAGGGTGAGGCTGACCCCATTAGAGAGGCAGGGTGAGGCTGACTCCATTAGAGAGGCAGGGTGAGGATGACTACGTAGGCAGGGTACAGCAGCAGTTTCTCACTAACACGTCTCCAGCAGAGTTCCCAGAAGGCTATGCAGGTCTGGAATGTGACAAGGAGATGCTGGATTCAAGTCAGCAATGACAGCCTGGTGAGAAATCCCTGCTGAAGAAGAGGCGATCTCTTCCATCCCTGCTGACGAAGAGGCGATCTCTTCCACCTTCTGTATACACACCTCCTGATACACCTCCTGCTACACCTCCTGCTACACCTTCTACACCTCCTGCTATACCTCCTGCTACACCTCCTGCTACACCTGCTACACCTCCTGCTACACCTCCTGCTACACCTCCTGCTACACCTTCTACACCTCCTGCTACATCTCCTGCTACACCTTCTACACCTACTACTGCTCCTACTGCTCCTGCACCTCCTGCTACACCTCTTGCTACACTTCCTGCTACACCTCCTGCTACACCTCCTGCTACATCTCTTGCTACACCTGCTGCACCTGCTACACCTGCTACACCTCCTGCTACACCTCCTGCTACACCTCCTACACCTGCTACACCTCCTGCTACATCTCCTGCTACACCTGCTACACCTCCTGCTACAACTCCTGCTACACCTCCTGCTACACCTTCTACACCTCCTGCTACACCTGCTACATCTCCTGCTACACCTGCTACACCTCCTGCTACATCTCCTGCTACACCGTCTACACCTCCTGCTACACCTCCTGCTACACCTCCTGCTACACCTTCTACACCTCCTGCTACACCTCCTGATACACCTCCTGATACACCTCCTGCTACACCGTCTACACCTCCTGCTACACCTCCTGCTACACCTCCTGCTGCACCTCCTGCTACACCTCCTGCTGCACCTCCTGCGACACCTGCTACACCTTCTACACCTCCTGCTACACCTCCTGATACACCGTCTACACCTCCTGCTACACCTCCTGCTACACCTCCTGCTACACCTGCTACACCTCTTGCTACACCTCCTGCTACACCTGCTACACCTCCTGCTACACCTCCTGCTACACCTTCTACACCTCCTGCTACACCTCCTGCTACATCTCCTGCTGCACCTCCTGCTACACCTCCTACTGCTCCTACACCTCCATCTTAGGCACAACGTATCTGCATAATTTTATTATTTGATTAATCATTTTGCCGTTTCGGATGCTATGAAACATGAAACCCCAAATATAAAGGGCTTTTATTGTTATTTGCCACCATTAAATACAACATGAGATTAGAAGTGGATTAATAAAGTATACATGTTGATTTACAGGATTTCACTAATCTGTGAGCATTCACCATGTAATGAGAATGTGTGAAAACTGTTACCACACTCAGGGCAGTGATACACATGACTGCTGGAATTAGTATGAGACGTATTTTTATACAATACATAGCGGCAGTGAAAAGATTAAAATTTTGAAGTAGTGTATATTTCAGTAAAACGAAATCTGACAAAAATGCTAATTCAGGATCACAGTAATACACTGAGTGACTTTAAAACATGCGTCACACAGACAGGCAGATAGGAAGATAGACAGACAGACAGGAAGATAGACAGACAGACAGATGGACAGACAGGCAGTCAGAAAGGCAGGCAGGCAGGCAGGCAGGCAGGCAGGCAAACACACAGACTTGCAGACAGACAGGCAGACAGACAGACATAGGCAGGCAGACAGGCAGGCAGGCAGGCAGGCAGGCAGGCAGGCAGGCAGGCAGGCAGGCAGGTAGGAAGACAGGCAAGCAGGCAGACAGACAGACAGACAGGCAGGAAGATACTGTAGACAGACAGGCAGACAGGCAGGCAGGCAGGCAGACAGGCAGGAAGACAGACAGACAGACAGACAGACAGGCAGGCAGGCAGGCAGGAAGACAGACAGACAGACAGACAGGAAGACAGGGCTGGTTTTGCAGTGCTGGTACTAACCTGCCATCCCTGTGCTCCGGTGCCTCTATAATAGCAGGTTTTGCTCAGGTGGAAATGATTAGTGTTATTTGTACTCTCACATCAGCCGCCATCATGTTTGGGCTCAATGGAGAGTTTAACTTTCTCCATTACTGAAGATAAAGATCATCTTACACTCACCCAACACCTCCATCTCTCTCTCTTTAGTTCACCTGTCTCTGGAACCATTCTCCCTCCCTCCCCTAGGGTCTAGGTGGAGGGTTCCTGTCTAGATGGAGGGTTCCTGTGTAAGTGGAGGGTTCCTGTCAAGGTGAAGGGTTCCTGTCTAGATGGAGGGTTCCTGTCTAGATGGAGGGTTCCTGTCAAGATGGAGGGTTCCTGTCAAGATGGAGGGTTCCTGTCTAAGTGGAGGGTTCCTGTCTAGATGGAGGGTTCCTGTCAAGATGGAGGGTTCCTGTCTAAGTGGAGGGTTCCTGTCTAGATGGAGGGTTCCTGTCTAGATAGAGGGTTCCTGTCTAAGTGGAAGGTTCCTGTCTAGGGTTCTAAGCGCGACAGTTCAGGCCATTCGGCAGCAGGGAGCTGAAAGGCTTGTCTTTCTGCTCTGCTGGTCCGACACACCTCAGACCCTCCAGCGGGGCGAGGCTAGCTGCAGTCTGGGACACCCAGCGCAGCAGCGAAGCCAGGCTGCAGTCACACATCCAGGGGTTCCCCTGCAGGAACAGCTCCTTCAGGTCTGGGGAGGACAGGACGTGGTACAGCAAGAGACAGGCGTTAGTAGGAACAGTCATTTCATCCAAATCAGTTGACAAATACTGAATACTAGCATCACAGCTGAAGATCAGAGATGCATCCATAACAACAACAACATCACTCAGCGTCTGATAAGCAAACTAGTTAACTTCACTACTAGTTAAGATGTCAACCAGTGTGACATAATAAACTAGTTAACCCCACTACTAGTTAAGATGTCAACCAGTGTGACAAAATAAACTAGTTAACCCCACTACTAGTTAAGATGTAAACCAGTGTGACATAATAAACTAGTTAACCTCACTACTAGTTAAGATGTCAACCAGTGTGACATAATACAGCAGCAGAATTCATCTGAAACAGCAGACAGCCAGCGTACCTGACAGCTGTGCAAACAGGCTCCCATCCACCGTCTTAAGGTGGTTCCCAGTCAGGGCGAGACGGGACAGCCTGGGCGTGGCTCTGAAGAGGTCCTTAGGCAGTCTGTCCAACACGTTGTTCCTGAGGTACAGCTCCTGCAGGCCAGACAACCCCTGCAGCGCTGTGCTGCTCAACGATGACAGCAGGTTGTTGTCCAACACCAACATCTCCAGGGAAGTCAGAGGGCGGAACACTCCGGGAGACAAGCTCTTCAGACTGTTGTTGTCCAGGTTGAGGAAGAGGAGTTCACTCAGGCCTGTGAAGGCTCTGGGAGATATCTTGTGTATGCGGTTGAGGGCCAGGTCCAGTACTTTGAGGGCGATGAGGGGCTTGAAGGCGTTGGGAGGCAAGGCGGTGAGGGAGTTCAGAGGGAGGTCCAGGTCTGATAGGTTCCCCATGCCAGCAAACATCTCAGGTTTCAGCGCTGCGATCTGATTCTGGGTGACCAACAAATCAATAAAGGAGGCAGTGAGGAAAATAATTCTTCGTAAATCTATCCTTATACATCATCTATCCCAACACTGCTAGATGTACTCCTCTATTCTGTCAACGTTTGTAAAAGTATACAATTATGTTTCTAAAATTAGTTTAAAAACTCCACTTGTCTAATCTAAGTCTGTTTGAGAGTTTGTTACAGTCGGTCAATGCTCTCTAAGACAGGCTGTCATTGGTCAAGGACAGATATATCCTGTCCTGTGATTGGCTGCAGACCTGTCCTAGCATGAGGAAGCGCAGGTTGAGTAGATCTTGGAAGCCACGAGCAGGGAGCTTGTTCAGCTGGTTACTATACAGGTTTAGCAGCATGAGTCTACGGGCTCCAGAGAAGGCTTGTGGGTGGAGGGACTTGATGGCGTTCCTCTCCAGGTTCACGCTCTCGATCTTGGGGACGGATCTGAGAGCGTTGGCCGGGATCTCCTGGATCCCGTTTTCTCCTGTGAGAAACCGTGGAAACATCATCTAGCAGAACTCACAACAGAACATCATCTAGCAGAACTCACAACAGAACAGGAAGAAGGAAACCTCAGATGGAGGCGTGTATCGATGGGGAACATTGATCCTCGGCAGGATGGATCACTCACATCGTTGATGTGTATATTTGGAGAACACAAATATCCATCTAAGGATGCACACCCACCACAGAGCAGAATATCAGAAAACACAGTGAACACCTATTCCTGTTAGTGTGATGTCATCGTTACATGATCCAAGATAGTCTACTTAAAACTCACCTGGCACACAACAGATACATGTATATTCTGGCAAAATGGATGTAACTTAATGGACTGTATTCAGGCAGCAGGTGTATTCTGTCCAAATAACGGTTGTCAAGAACTCCGACAACAGAGCTGTATCCACCCCTGAGGGAGGGAGGATGGAGGGATGGAGGGAAGGAGGGAGGGATGGAAGGAGAGAGAAGGAGGGAGGGAGGGATGGAGGGATGGAGGGAAGGAGGGAGGGATGGAAGGAGAGAGAAGGAGGGAGGGAGGATGGAGGGAGAAGGAGGGAGGGATGGAGGGATGGAAGGATGGAGGGAGGGATGGAGAGAGAAGGAGGGAGGGAGGGATGGAGAGAGAAGGAGGGATGGAGGGAGGGAGGGAGGG